>JAMXBD010002513.1:0-188818 GCA_024138025.1 Combretum micranthum
CTCTAAGTCATGGGTAGAATTGTTTTACCCTTGTTTGACCTATTATGGGATCTTGGCCCAACCGGCAAAGTCATATAGACTTGCCCTAATCGACAATAGTTCAATCACTGCTTATGTACCACCAACCAGATACCTTAGAAGTCTTTCAAAGAACTTTGACGAATCAGGTTGTCCTCATACTAGATAAGTAATCAGCAGACATATTCAGTTATCTCCAGCTTACTTCCAAAGATCTCAAAAATTGGCCTAGTGGGAAGATATGTTTTCTTAATTTGTTGGGGATGCACTTTCATAATATTTATAAACACTTCCCTCTATGATTATCTACTTGTCTAATTTGCTACAGCCTCCTCTCCCATAAATAAGCTCCCGAGTCAATGGTAAAACAACTATATGTGTACTCTCTTGCATTACTCGGTCAAATTTATCTTCTATAATACTAACTTAAGCATCAGAGTCATCCTATCAATCGGACAATCCCTTTGTTATTCCACTAACAATCTTCCTGTCTTATAAGTTGAGAAACACTCTTTGACAACTATGCAAGCTCAAGTCTCTACTGGCAAAGAATTAAGGTGGATGACCTTATTCAACATCCTTCACTACTTCAAGCGGGAAGGTGAATATTTATTTTTTCCCGATATATATATATATATATATTTTTTTAATTAAACGTAACAAAGCTATAATTGATTAAAGCCCTTGCCGAGTAAACTGTTTATATAGTTGGATAAATTTTATTTACAGATTTAAAGAGAAAATGGAAGACAATGGGGGGGACAATGAAAATCTAATCTTGGAACCTGTTGACGTGGTCGAAAGGAGAATTATCGTCTTCTTCACGACGAGTTTGTCTCACCATGTAGACAAATATTCTCTTTGCCATCAACATTGAGGTATAAGGATATGCCACATGTCATATCTGTTCTTCATGTGGCCAAATAGAGTTTTTTTTTTTTTCTTTCTTTTTTAAAATCTATTTTACTCTCTTACTTTTCTTTATGTTCTTTGAATAAATTCATGGTTCTATCGTATTTATGGGCTCAAGAGAATATACACACAGTAAAATCTTTATAAATCAATAACATTGAAACCGTAAATTTTATTAATTTAGAAAGATATAATTAATAAGTTATTAATTTAATTTTTTAATTCAGTAAATATAAATTTAATTATATAAATAAATTATTGTACATCACTAGTTTATATATTATTTTTTCGTGAATTAATTTAAAATCCATCGTACATATATATTTCTAAACATAAGTACATAAATAGTATTCAATGTTTCTAATACTTAAAAAATATTCATTGTATTGACAAATTAAATAAAGTTCAAAACAAGTGACTTGCATCTATGGGTTTATTATACTAAAATTAAAACATTTTACGTATGATGATGAAGGAAATTGCTATAAACAATATAGAAAAAATTCTTAAATCATACACAATATTAGATTGATATTTAGTAAATTGTCCAGTTTATGTTTGTAATTTTACATAATTATTAATTTATGATATTATCAAGACTATAGATTTATATAAGGGTCTTCCTAAAAATTATTATTTGACTAATTTAACGAAATTATTAATTTTATAAACCGGTCCAAGATGGGATTGAAGCAATATTTTAGCAATGTTATTAGTTTATTAAATATTAGTTTATGGAGTTTAACTAAGTTTAAAGCAATAAAATTTACATTGATGTAACGTCAAGGGTGGTTGTCTTCAAATAAAATAAATATAAGATATGAATTCATATATATGCAATTTCTAAAGGGTTAGTGTTGCGAATGATACTTGAACTTTGATAAATATGCAATTAGGTACTTATGTTTTAAAAATTGAACAATTTAGTACTTAAACTTTGAAATTAATCAATTTTGTACCTAAAAATTGATAAATTTTTTTACTTGACAACTCTAAAGGGACACATTATAATTAATTATAGCATTAAAGAGCCTATTGAGACGATTAAAATAGTGTTGACATACCTATTTTATTGGGACACATAATTAAAAAAAGTACATTTAGATCTTTTCAATTTTAAAAAACTACGAGTCCTTTCAATTTTTCCCTCTCTTTTATTTTTCTCTCTTCCATATGCTCATTCTCTCTCTCTCTCTCTCTCTCTCACACACACTCACACACAAAAATAGTACGAATAATTAACAACAAAATCGACAAACCTTAACCCTAGATGTAAAATCATTATATCATCCATAATGTTAATCTAAGGATGTAAGATAGGCAAGTAATTCATCTAGAATAATATGGTCTCATATTTATAGGAATACAATTGCAAATGGTAGAATCATCACTAACAACAACATACTCTAGTTGGTGCTTTCTCTTTATAGTAAATTATTAGATTTACCTTAGTGAATAGAGTTTTTTTGGTGTGAATCATATCCATCGCCATTATCGTGTAAATTGGTAATTGCTATATTACTTTTATTTAACAAAAGGGTGGTGATGATTGTGATGTTTTTGTTAATGTTTTGATGATTTTGATAAAGGCATGTTTTTGTTATGTATTTAATTTTCATGTCATGGTATGATGATTTCATTATGGAAAAACCAGATTTTTAAAACCTTTTATAATTACTTCTCCTTTGTAAGTTGCACTCTATGTGTTTTATAAAAGTCACAAGTTGATTTTACAAAATGGTATGTTATTTTCTATGAAAGGGTTTGATGAAAGTTACAACTTTTATATATGTATATATAATTATTATTTTGTTGTCTTGATTTAGATATGGAATTTATGTGTGCAAGATGTCAAAATCATTTTCTAAATGGAATGACAAGTTTTTGAAAAGGAAGTTGATTTACGGATTTAAGAAAATGTAATTATGCTATTGGGAAAATTACATAAAAGGAATTAATATTTGGAGGTAAGTTCATTTTAGGTATCAATGTTTCAAGTGATTAAAAAGAGGAATCAAAATTCAAATATTAATTCATTTAAGGCACTAACATTTCGAGTGGTTAAAAATATGTATCAATGTTTTGCAAAGTGAGATAGATAAGATATTAATATTTAATCATTAACAAAAACTGAGGAAACTTAATTGAAAATTAATTCAAACATTGATACTTTAACTACTTGTTCACTTCGCTATAACTATTACAATGTTTAATTCACTAAATAATGATTCCACAATGAATTCCTGTTATACAAAATATTGAACAGTTATTCTTTATTTAAATCTATGAATACCAATTCAATGTTGGAACTGTTTTTTTTTTTCAAAATATCACCATTTAAATAAAAAAATTAATAAAGAAAAATCCTGTTATAGCTCTATTTCATTCCTCCATACTAGGAATTTCATTATAGCTTTATTCATTCAGCGAAGTGAATAAGCCATAAATGAATTTTATAAAACATTAGTACCTCATTTGATTCACTTCGCAAAACGTTGATTTCTCTTTTTCAACCACTTGAAATGTTGATACCTTAAATGAATTTACCCTAAAATGTTAATACCTTATAACATAATTTACCTTTATGCTATTATGTCTTTACTTTTAGTCCTTATGTTAATTAATGATTTGGTGTCTTACTTGCTGGTTGTTTCTTCTTTCATATTTTTTTTTTCATGTTATCATAGTGAAATAGTTTTTGATACGTATGGTCTTAGTTCGAATTTGTTATTGCTTTATTATAGTTTTATAGGTTTGACATGCATTTTTCTTGTTTCCTAAAAGTTGATCTAATATAAAGAAGAGGTTTGTATTGAAATAAATTGCCACAATGGATCCAAAGAACAAGAATTGTGATCAAATTATTATAAAGTGGATATTCAATTCATTAAAAAAATGATGAGTATCTAATAAGACTACAACTTATTGAAGATTATAGGACATATTAATAGGAGCAGACATTCCTTGTATTGGGTTTTTTATGTGTATGGGTAAGGATTTGATTACAATGATCACGTGTATGTCGCGTGACTATCATGTTACACATAACATGGAGAAACAACACGTACAAGGATGATCAAGAGAGAATCGTATAGGGAGGAGGAGTAGATAATCTTAATAGGCTCTTAACACACGTATGACGAGTGAGGGAGCTAAGAAGCATCAACCTCACTAAGTAGGATGAATCAATATATGTTCTTGATTAGGAAAAGTGATTCATTCACCAAAATGGAAAGTCGACAGCATTACTACGTTTGTCTAAGATTTCCAATCATCTAAATGAGATGAGGACTAGTAGCATTTATAGGGAATTTGGCTATCGATGTCGTCTGTCAGATGAGACAAATGACTAACAACTATGATAAGTTCTTCTCATAATGGATATAGAGATAGACTCCCTTATGGACCAGGCCCATTAAGGCCTTTATTTGTTGTGTGTGTGAGCTAATTTGAGAAAGGCTGGAATTAGACAGGCCAATTCCAACTCTCTTGATCATCCTAAATGAGCTAGGTCTAACTCTTTAAGCCCTACCACATTAGCTCAAATAGTTAAACCCATATAAAAATTAGGCTTAAAGCCTTTATGATTAAATTCATACATCTACATTTTGCTCCCTAACCAAGGTCCTTCAGGCTATATTGAAGGGATTGGGCATTAATTAAGCCCTTTCGAATGACTAAAGTCTTGTCTAGTGCATGTGTGCTATGAACTAGTTGCACCGCAGTTTGGTGTGTTAATTTGTTAAATAAATAAAGTTTTTCCCAACACATGTGCACTGTGAAATAGTTGCACTACTACTTGGCATGTTACCTTATGGATTCATAACATAAAAAATTAGCATGACATTTTCCAAACAATCAAATTCTCTTAATGATATTGTTGGTGTGTCTCCTTGGATGGTAAAATGAATAACTTTCCTCTTGGAGTTAACCTATCCTCTACATTTGCTCTGCATAGATGATTCATTTCAGCACGTTGGTTTTCTTTTCATTTTGTTGACACTCCAATCACTCTTAATTTGGCAATTTTAGCTTTATACCTAGCTAAATTTTCCAAGTAAAGAGCATGTCACGATTCATCATTAACTTTACTTTTTGCCTATGGCAGATGATATTTTCTTTGTTTGTATAATCATCTTCACAAACCTGTAATCTACTCGTGCTATTCAAACTCTATAAAGATAGTGAATAACATACCTACATATTGCCTTCACATCATTCTTTTAAGGCCTACTATTGAAGCCATCTACATATAATGAAGCTAACACAAAATCTATAATCTTGATATTAGTCCAGCCCATAAAATATGGTCTTATCACATTTCTTAATCTCCTTGAATGCCTAAACATACTAGACATTTTGTCAAGAAGATACCTAGTACAAATCCATACCATAGTGAGGTGATAAAAGTTCATAGGCTCGGTGTATAATAAAAGTATTTCCTTTAGGACAAAATGCTTGTACACACATTTGTTTTATTCCATTTGTTGTAGGGGACAATAGGACAGGGCTTGATTGCAATGTTCATTGTGTCCTCTTCATCGATCCCATTTTTTTTCCTTTCTTATCTCACTTGCTCTAGTGAGTCTTCTTCTTCCTAAAACCCCTTTATTTTCTTGTGAGGAGGATCCACCAAATACAATGTTAATATTCTAATGTAAGCTTCCAGTACCATCTTGCATTTACCTCTCTAACTTGTAATTCATGGATGCACCCTTATTTATTTATTTTTTATTATTAGTTTCACATTTGAATGGCAAAATTTCATGAACTTTAATGGTTTAGCAGTTTCTTTTGTACAACTAGTGATTCCTTCTTTCCCATCACACTTCAGTGTATAAAAACTTGTTCGAGGAAAAGACAAATAGCATGAAACTCTCATTTAAAAAAAAAATAAATTTCTATTTGCTTTCTTATGTTTTCTAAATAAGCTTCCATTTTCACTTTCTTAAGTTTCTATTCTTGCTTTTTTTTTTTATTCATATCTCCATATGTGCATTTAAAGTTCGAGCTTATTGATGTTATACATGATAGCTATTCATCTTCAAAGGTAGTCTTTCTTTTCCCATCATCTTGTGGTGACCAATTCTATTGAGTCATAGTGACTTATCACACATTGTAATGGCTTTACTTAGAAACTAGTTGCTTGATGGTGGTATGCTCCATTTGATGAAGCAAGTTCCAATTGAGATTCTAGTTGGTCTAAGTGAGCTTCTATCAATGTGGGTGCTTCATTGTAGTGGCTAAATAACCTACGAGCTCTCTTTCAATGAAGGATTAAAATAGAGTTTTTATGATTATGGTAGCTTCTACTCTTGAGATGTTGTTTCTTAGTTGGGTTTCTCTTTGACGTGGCTTAATAAATTAAAGGTAATGCACTTTGTTATATACCTATAGTGTTGTATTTGTGAAATATAACTTACAGATTTAGTGGTTACTTGGGAGTAGACATGCTTACTCTGTGTTATATTTATTTGTTGTTTTAATTTTTCGATAGGTGATGAAGCTTTTTCAAAGAAATGATAAAATAGAAATTTTCTTCTTTAGGTATAGCACCTAATGTTGTTTTGATTTTTCTACAAGTGGTGGAGCTTCTCCCAATCAACCATAAAATAGAATTTTTTTGTCTTGTCTTTCACTGCATTAGCTGGTAGTGATGAGCGAATTCACCACATTCACTATTCTTTTTTATTACACTCTTATTTTCCTTTCTCTTTCTTTTATATGTGTGTGTGTATTGATCATCATAGTTTCCATCAATATGCATGCGCTACTTTGAAGTGCTTTGTTTGTCTGTTCATTACTTAGTATTATGTCTTTGGTTGTTTCTCTATACATTCCTTCCTTTTAGATCCATCAAGATGCTCAATAGATACCAAAATTTGCTCATAGAGCACATACTACAAGTAACTTGGCTCTTGCCTAACTCAGCTTAATTTTAAGTATTGATAGTATATCTTCAATACTTGTCTTTTTTTTTGGTTGCCCAAACAGATGTGATAGTATATTCTTTGTAGGCTTTTAAGATGATTGCTTTATTTCAAGATGGCATTAATCATTTTGATAAACACCTAGTGCTTATTGAATGATTTGCGCTAATGCTAACACACGAGACTATTGTTGCATTCTTTATTTCTATTGGACACTAATGCATGTTGTAGGTTATTTTACATTTCTTATAAGTAATTTACTGCAATGGAACTTGGGTTCTCTCAAGAAGTAGTAGACTTGATATTGTAATGTAAAGGGTAAATAAGCATGTCCTGATTTGAGTGTTAGCTGTTCAATTCACATACTCAAACCAACACATTTGATACTATTATCAATTATTTGCATCATGGGCACTCCACTTCTACTATAGCTGCTCCTTGACATAGCTACTATGTTTAGTCTGTTCTAATAGCTTAGCTTTACGTCAAATTTTTCTTTACATTTTTTTTTTGTCCTTGTATCCTTGAGTCCCTAGAAGTTTTTGTCTCACAACCTAATGATTATTTTCTTTGTATTAAATCATGAGGCATAGGTCAAAACTAGCTCTGAAGGCCTTGTAGGAGAAGTAAGGTAATAGTGTAGAAATGACAACTAGAAATGTGTTAAGCTTGGAATACAATCCTCAACAAGAACCATGCATGTTATAGTAGAAATTGTTGGTGAAAGAGAACCATAAACCATCAGGAATATATACTAAAATGCAATATTGCCCCAGATGAATATATATTGGATCATAGTGAAAAGTTGATGGACAATGCTATTAGGCAATTTACAACCATACTATAGAAGTGCACATTGTCACTCTAAGGATCTCATAGTCAACTATTTGATCATCCTTACAAAAGGTTTGGCCACTCAACTAAAAATCTAGGACTAGTTAAAAAAGATGTTCTTTGTTCCGTCTTCATAGATATGAGGATTCTCAATGCAAAGTGTGGTCATTGTAGGTAGGCTGACTAGAAAAAGAGGCATAGGCCTTAAATCGGAATAGAGTGAACCCAAATGTAATATTCTTGTAAGAAGTTTGCAATTTTTTAAAAAATGAAATATAGCAAATCCTTGAATAGCTAAATAGCTAGAACATGACATTACAGAGACAGTAGCTTTGTGCCTAATTCTATATTGATGCTTCCTAAATTCATCAAAACTTGAAACATAAAAGTTTTAGTTCTTTTTCTCATCTTCCCATAGCATTTTGAATCATCTTGATAAAAAATTGAATGAGAAAAATACTCATAATTTATGAGACTATGCCAAATCTGCAACTCTAAGAGCTATCATTGCATGTGCAGTGACATTGTGATTAATTTTCACTTTGATGCAATTTGAAACTTGAAAAACTTAAAATACCAAATTTGAAGATCTCTCTTTTAGCTTTTCATAGGATTTTGAATCACATCCAAATGAGAACGAATGAGAGAAATATTTTCAATATGTGAAATTCTATCAATCTACAAATCATAATGTTCTACTGCACGTCCTGTAAGTTTAAGCTAGATTTTAGCCTTAATAAGTTCCAAATTTATCAAAGCTCAAAACATGAAAGTCAAATATCTCTTTCTTATTTTGCTATAACATCTTGAATTGCATCAAACAAAGCTTGAATGAGAGAAATAAGTTAAATTTATCTATGTCTGTCAAATCTGCAAAAAATAGACACTAGCACTATATATGTAGTAACTTCACGATAAATTTTCACCATAACGTATTTAAAATCTCTAAAAACTCAAAAAGAAAAAAAGTTGTATAGCTTTCATTTATGCATCCATAGGATTTTGAGTCACATCAAAAGGAGCTCAGATAAGAGTAATATCCATAATTTACCAAACTCTGTCAAATCTGTAAAAATTAGGTACTACTACTGCACATGCAATAAATTCACAATAAAAATAACTCGATACATTTAGTATCACAAAACCAAAAAATAAAATTTGTAGAGCTCTCTTATATTTCCACAGGATTTTGAATCACATCAAAAGGAGCTCGGATGATTACCAGACTTTGTCAAATCTACAAAAATTAGACACCATCAGTGCATATGCAATAATGTCATGATAAAAATTGACCTTGATACTTTCGAAATCATGCCAAACTCAAAACATGAAAAATGAAGGTCTCTCTCTTAGATTTTAGTAGCATTTTAAATTGCATCAAATGGAGCTCATATTAGAGATATGTGCACAATTTTCTAAATAGTGTCAAAGTTGTCTATAATGAGTTCATAAGCTATTGAAGTAGCACATGATGCTTAAGAGATGATAGAGTGGCTACTAGCTTGTATTGAGCAATTGGTGCATGTTTGGATGTGATAGTAGGCATTGATGTTCTTGTTTGGATGTGGTTATTCCGCTAATGAGAGCTCGGTTAAAGATCAAGAGCGATGATGTTTGGTCTACTGTTGCTCCATGTGTTAGCTACTATTGTAGCTTTAATTGCAGATCATGTGAGCTTTGTTGTTGTTGAAGAGAAGTGCAGGGAGTTCTTAGGATGAAAGCTACTGCTCTATCTTGATTCTAAACTACTTTGTTGTATATTCTAGAAGACTATTCTAATGCAGTTCGGAATGGCAAGTAAAGGGATGCTCCAGGATGAATCACAACGTCTAGTTGATGTATGTAGTAGATTCTAGTTAATCTTCATCTTTGCTTGAATAGTTTGCTATCAGATTGGCATTATCAGAATCGAATCAAGCTTATTGTTTGTTCCATGCTTTTCTCGTGTAGTGTAAACTTGGCAAAGACAATGCTTAACTTCTCATCCTTTTCAATTGTAGACCAAATACCCTACGTAAGCTTAAAGGAGCATCTGTGGTTGCCAAACCAAACGTCCAAGTTGCTATTATAGCAAGACAATTTAAGATCATGTTAAGAAAATCACAACAGCATCAACAGTGGCAAAGGACAAGCTTGAGTTGTTAAAGGACAGCTGTCTAATGTAATTATAAAGAGTAGTTGCAATTTCAAACTTGAGAGCATTCATTATAGCTTTAAAAAAACCCATGTGGCTAGCGAGTAGTATATCCTATACTAGAAACATACTAAGCCATATGGGTTACCGGGTTATAGATGTGTGTCGAGAGGAATATTTGAGAAGCCACTCTCACAATGATCTTAAAAATGGAACAAAATCAACTTAACTATTATATTGAGCATCTTCATCACAAACACTTAAAAAATTACCTATACTGTTTGCAATAGCACACTGTATCAAATCAAACATCTATTCGTCATGAATCTGTTGTTGTTGCACTGCTTACTGCATTGATTGTCTTACTTCATATATATACATATACATATATATTTATTTATTTAGTCACCATCATTATTCTTAATACCCATACATGAGACTTGAAATTTACTCATATTGGATGTATTTTAATTGCTTCTCTTTGTAACGTGGGTTGTCAAATAAACAGTCAAATGCTTGTGTGTCTCTTTATTGCTCACCCATTTTTTTTTTTTTATAATGATTGAATGTCTCCTCTAAAGCTTTATTAACTGTTGTGCTCCTCTTATTTTATGAAACTAACTCACCTTTCATTTTCTTGTAACGTAGGTGCTAAGATCATCAAGTGTTGAACCATCATCACATTCTCTTTCTTCCTTCATAGTGGTAGTGATTGCATTTAGTTACTATTAACAAAACATTTTACCAAGGCACCATTTTAGAAGAGCACTACATGAGAGCATCGAGTATGTTTAAGCATCGAGTATGCTTATGCATCGGTATCACGCATAGCAAAAGCCTATATGAAATCCTATGCAAAAGAGCTATTCAAGAAGGGTTGAGTGGGAAATTCCTCTTATCATTGTTTATTCTCCCTCAATTGATGACATGTTACAAAAGATGAGTTCGACAGCTATTGATGCTTCGCTACTTTGTAAAACAATTGGAAATCAAGTGTGGTGTTGAAATTGTATAACAACCAAGAGTTGCAATATCTTGAAGGAGTGCATTGCCTTGGTTTGAAGGCAATGCATTATTTTCATGCATGTACCTTTAATTGACCAATTGTACAAGCATTATTTAAGAGCGATGTAGCATCATGAGCAAGCTAGTGTTACATGCACGTTTTGAGCATATTGCTCAAATGAATGTCATCAATTCTCGCATAAATGAGGATCACACACAAGCTAGCATCTCGTGCTTTAAGCATCACACACAAACGTGCATTACACTTAAAACTCATTGCTTTATGATAAGTATTGACTTGTACCTCTCTTCACTTTAATCTTCTTGGACATATTATGTAATTTTTTTTTTATAATAGTTGTAATTGACTATGTGAAATTGACCATTATGTTGGAATCAACTTGTCAACTCTATATCCATTTTTTTTTTTTTAATACTCATTTTTGCCTCAATATCTAGTTAACCTGCTTTGGAATTTTAGCTCTCATTTAGCAGCAGTACATGAAAAGATGTAGTAGTGGGATCACTTCAATCCTTTAGAGACTTATGAAGTTATGATAAGCATCACAAGCAAATAACCATGTCTTGGTAACAAGGGTTGTCACTAAATGTAACACTTGATTTTATAACATGCTTTATTGTTTATGATCATACATTCTTAGGAGCAAAGCTTCAACCAAGCAGCAATATTGTCTAACATGAGAGATGAAGGGACTCCTTATATTATCATGTGCATTGAAGTAGCACTATTCTTCCCAGATAATGTTTAAACAATCCCTTTAGAGAAAATGATCATCCATGCTCATGCAATAATAATAACAATCATTATCAATCGTGCTCATGTGTATAATAGAATTTGGATTGATAAATTTTTATTAGATAAGGGGGTATTTCCCACTACTCGACCACTTAGCATTACTTACCAAGGCATCACCTAGAATGCCATATGCCAAGATCACTTGGCTTAATGGAGCTTGTCAAGGGGATTTTTCCACTACTTGACGACTAGAAATATCGATAGAGAAGTCGTGATGAATTATTAACGTGGTGCACCTGGGAGCTAAGCTCCAACTTATCAGCAACGTGTCTAAATCGTATGTTATATTCGTTATTATTTTCTTTCGTCATTAAAAGGGAAAGTTACCCTATTCCACTATTAGTTGTTTTATGAAATTAGCTTTGTGCACTAAGAAGATTAGTCTCTTACTTTGCAGTGACAATAAATAAAAGGAAAATAAGTGATCACATCATCATATTCTCGTGAACAATACTCATTGATTAAGTAATACAACCCATTCATTAGTCAACAGCATCTAACGCTTTGTTTACACTCAGAAATAAGGAAGTGAGAGAAAGTTGATAATGGCATTCTTGACTATGAGCAATCCTTATATTGTCCACTTCATGTAGTACTTTGAATTTTCACGCCATCGTAAGGTCTTTTGTGTTTCTTTACACCTCCATGACAACTACTCTTCTTTCTCTTTTTAAAATTTTGAGTTAAGAGTTTCCTCCCTAGCAGGTAATGGTTTCACATGCGATTCCTCTAAAGTCGTCTCCCTGCTATTTTCATGTTCATAGGAAGGTAGCTTCAGCAAAGTGAAGTTCATTATCGGTGAACAGATTCTTTGTCACACGAATTAAGATATCACTTCCATTCTAATATCCTTTGATGCATTGACGCAATGTCAAAAGTATTAAGTTGTGATCATGCAACCACTTTCTATCTAGCAAATGATGATAGGAAATGAGCACGTCAATCACATGAAAAGTAACAATACCATGAATAGGTCCAATTTTAAGCTCAACATTAACTCTTCCAATTATTCTTGTTGTAGTATGATAAGAGCCATAGATCGAAATAGGTGGCTTCACCAAATTATGATGATCAATACAAACAGCTTCAAATGTAGTCTTAGGCATAATGTTTATAGAAGAACCAGCATCAATGAATATCCTCTTAACTACACAGCTATCAAATATGCTTTCCACATACAATGACTTATTGTAATTCGAGCTATCCATACACATGCTAACATCAATGAATAAAATTGCATTTTCATGTGCTCAAGCCATCTTTTTGACATGTTGCGTTGCACTACACTCAGCCTATTGTCCCTTAGAAATTTGTGTAAGTGTAGTCTCTACTGCAAGCCTCACCTTCTCATCGAACCAAGTAGATCAAAGAACTTTCTAAAATTGGAGGTTTTCAATAGTACCATATCAATGGGAGCACAATCCTTTCTTCAACTACATGTTGCTTTCCTTTTGTCTTATTTACCTTAATGGGTGGTGCACGTTGGCCTCTATCGTAGTAGGGTAATGAATAACAACATTAATAGTACCACGTTGATTGTTATGCGCTAGAAGTAGATTATTCTTGATGTCATTATTCTTGATAATAAGCTCTCCATTATACACTTTTTCATTGAAGATCCTTTTCAAAGTAAAATATTCCCTAGTAGGATGCCTCATGGTTCTATAAAACCTACAAAATTTGAGATCATTCTTCTCCTCTTACGTTGGTAAACGCTTTACCCATAGGAGCTTGAGATTTCTATCTCTCAACCATTGATCCAGCATAGCATACACCTTTCCCATTGAGCAAGGATATTTAGTACTTCTTTTGCCTTTTCACTTCTAGCCTTTTCAACTCTTGGTCTCTTCTCATCTTTAGGATCCTCACTTTGAGTCGCATTCACAGATGATCCCTTTTTATTAAACTTCGCATTTCCTCATCTTTGTCATGCTTGAATTAATAGTTCTCCATGCATTCTTAACCAGGTACTAGGTAGAGAATAAGGCCATGGAAAGGTTTTCCAAATGCATCACATATATCTTAAATGCCATGGATACAAATTTTTAATAACTTTCGTTCATCACATATATCTTGAATACCTAGAGAACGCTCCCTAAAATGCTCAATATAATCCATCAATTCTTCCTTGGGCTTTCTAAAAATCCATCCCATATTAGTCAAGGTTACTTGTTCTTATGTGGAGAAGAACTTTTCCAAAAACATCTTACACATACTTGACCATGAATCTACCAATCCAAGGGGAAGATTAACGTACTAAGTGTACGGCTTCTCTATAAGGGACTTTGAAAATTCTTTCAACTTCAAATCATCATCAAACCCGTATAATTCTAGTGTCTCAATGAATTTCAGTAAATGCTCCTTGGCACTTCCTTCCTTACCATTGAATAGCATGAATTTATGACACACATAGTCCTAAAGGTATGGCTTACTAACAATACACTAATTGTATGGAAGCTTGAGATCCAACACTCCGACATCAGACTAGCTTGTATTTCCTTCAAGTACATGTCTAAATCTTCCTTTGTGATAGAAGTGCCTTTTGGAGTTGAAGTAATAGCTTCGGCTAGTGTAGTTGGAATAATAGTTTAGAGTAGAGTTGTATTAAGTTGAGTAACAGGTCCTCCAATAACAATCTATCATGTAGTTTGTGAGGATGAGGGTCCTCCGAGTTGAATATGTGGTGTAGGTTTAGAGGATGAGAATCCTCTAAGTTGAATTCCTGTGTTCTTCGGTTGAGGTACGGGTAGTTGTGTAACTACAGGCTCTACTCTAGTATGATCTTGTTTAGAGGCAAGAAGAGGGTTAGTAAGTTGAGGTGCTTGGAAGCCTAAGGTGCTTAGGGAACATGTGGTTGTGCAGCAATAGCAGGGGTCAACAAATCATGCCCTATTGTACGGCAGCAATAGCAGCTATACCAAGTAGGTATTGAGTAAACATCACCATAGATTGATGGAATTGTCTTGTGGTCTCTTGCATCAATTGATTGACTTGTGTGGTATTTTCTTGCACTGCGCATAAGATATTGGCATCATCATTTTGAGAACCAGTAGGTTGATTAACATCCTCAAGTGCTAGCATGTTATGCTAAGCCACTTTAGGATTAGCATTAGGTTCTTGAGTTGTACCATCGGCTGAATCAGTAGGTCTTCTTCTTGAAAGTGCCATCATGCGATGTTAATTTCACTCTCCCAAATAGAGTTGCTAAAAATGTGTGGGTAAGGATCCGATTACAACAATCGTATACGTGCTATGTGACTATCATGCTACACTTGACCTAGGAAAACAATATGTATGAGGGTAATTAATAGAGACTTATGCAAGGAGGAGGAGAGTAGGTAATTTCAATAGGCTCTAACACACATATGACAAGTAAGATATCTAAGAAGCATCAACCTCACTAAGTAGGATGAATCGATATTTGTTCTTGATTAGAATAAGTGATTGATTCACCAAAATGGAAATCCAACAGCACCACGATGTTTGTCCAAGTTTTCTAGTCATTCAAATAAGGTAGAGACTAAAGGTATTTATAGGGAATCTAACTATTGGTTTCATCCGTCAAATGTGATAAATAACCAACGGCTATGATGAGTCCCTCTCATAATAGATAAAAGGTAGGCTTTTTATAGACTAAAGCCCATTAAGGCCTTTATTTGTTGTATGTGTGAGCCAATTTAAGAAAAGTTAAAATTGGGCAAACTAATTCTAATGGGCCCTACTCTAAACCTATTTAAAGCTCCATTGATCATCCTAAATAAGTCAGGTCTAACTCTTTAAATCCTATCACAGAGTTAAACACAAATAAAAATTATGCTTAAAGCCTTTATGATCAAATTTATAAATGCACGGTATGTTAGCTTAATAGTTTTATTTGGTATAAATTTTGTTTTATATGTTCTTCATTTTGCATATTATGTTGAATGAGGATAAAGATTGGAGTTAAATATGATCAGAACTTGCTTGAAGATGATTTGACAATTCATGGAATATGCATGTTAGCAATTACTTAGTCATTGCATCTTTACAAGAATCTAACAAGTCTTATTAGATTTTTTTTTTCTTTTTGCTATAATGCAATACTCTTATTTAGTTTCAACTTTAATTATTAAATTATTTCTATTGTTGTCACTATGAATTTAAATATGTGACTCACCTAATTGTAGGAGAGTCATTTTTTCTCTTTGGCCATGTATGAGAGTCATTTAATACTATTTGATATATTATGTTGTTTTATGAATTCAATTTCTTCTTTTTTTAGTTTTTTCATTTGTTTATATAAGGTACATGTATACTATGGAATACTTGAAAAAATGTTGGAAATGAATAGATAATAACATACATGGACTAAAACTTTCCTAATAATATATTTCAAATTAATATTTTTTATTAATAGGATGCAATCTAATCTCATGAAATTAATATATCAATAATACATTATATCCTATTAACTTTTTAAGATATAAAGAGACATCACTTTATTTAAATAAAAATCTATTAGAATATTTCATGACTCATATGTGTCCTTATAAGTTATACAAAGACGCGACATTGTGTTACTATAGTCTTTTGGACACAATATCGTGTCAAAATTGTGGCATTTAATTATAAATATAAGCAATTAAATATGATATTGGGACACAATACATTGTTGTATTACAAAACAAATTGGGGCACTTTAATCCATCACTACATATATTGATCTATTGGGATACATATTGTGTTCAATAGTTTATTACTATGGCTACCTATAGGACACAAGTATTTTGTCTCCCAATAGCTTTTGTATCCAGAAAACTCATATATTAGGACACAATATAGCATCCTAATAATTCAAAATTGTTGAAAAGATGATATTGGTTAACGTATACAAAAAGTATTTCAGGTAATAAATTAATCAATTTCAAAGTCTAAATATTAAATTAATCAATTTTAAAGTTTACCTAATTGTATATTTTATCCAAGTTTAGATACTAATCATAACATTTATCTATTTCCAAAAATGACTTTGTACGATTTGTCCAAGAGGTGTAACCCTTATGGTTGGGTATTTTATAACTGTATGCCTACGTTTTTCTTTTTGCCAACGTATGATTACGGAATTTAAAGATTAACTTAAATGGCATGGGTTGGATTGAATTCCTGCTTGTCTCAACCAAAGTAAGATTTTATCAGTTTTTTTCTCAACACATATAAAATATTAGAAAAAGGGGGAAGGAATTTAGTTTATTTCCTTCAAAAAAGCATATCAATGCTTTTATATTCGATGGTTTCTCAAAGCTTAGCATATTAAATGCAATTGAACGACAAAGCTTGATATATTGGAGCATTAGTTTGAAAGTTTAGACGGCCAAATGTTCAATATCGGGTCTTATTTCGGTTTTTATTTAGTTTGTAAACTTTTTTATCCTTTTTAATTATGGTTAGGAGGCTTTTGGTGTTCCGTGGAACTCCTATTCGGATTTTTAAGAACTTTAGAGTGAAATAACAAACATTTAGAATAGTTTTACGAAATAGGAGTAGTTTAATAAAATTAGAGTGAATTTACGCACTTTGAGGAGATCAAAATAAAATTGTGAAATTTAATTACTTTGTGATTCTGTGAAAAATATAGAAATTTTATGAATTTTGAAATCATTGTTATGGAGATTGGTGGAACATTTGTGTGATATCCCATTTTTTAGTGTCGTTAGAAACTTAAAGGGAAATTACAAAGTTAGAGTGATTTTACAAACAATGGAGCAAAATTAAAATAGAATAAGTGAAATAACAAACTAGAGAGCTTTTACCATAAGCATTGAGATTTTTATTAAAAAATTAAAAATTTAAGTGAGATCATGACGTAAAAAAAAAAAAAACTATAAAATTTTATGTGGTATTAAGAAATATAAAACAATTATAAGAGTATAGAGTCTAGTAACAAACCTATGTGGATTTACAAGCTATATATAAAGTAAATATATGAACAATGGGTTAAAGTGTCACAAATGGTATATGAATTTTGACAAAATATAACTAGGTACCTAAAGTTTAAAATTGATCAACTTAGTACATAAACTTTAAAATTAACAAATTTAATATGTGAGAGAACTTTTCATGCATGCTTGCAGTAATTCCATCAAGTTCTTTCAAGTATTAAGTTAATTAATTTTAAAATTTTTCAAATATCAAATCGATCAATTTTAAAGTTCAAGTATTAAATCAACCATTTTTAAAGTTTAGGTATTTAATATATTTTGCTAAAATATTCAAGTACCATTTGTGACATTATTCCTCTACCTTGTTATGGAATTTATTAAAGTTTTATGAATAGGCCTTTATGACCATTTTGATAAATTTGCAAAATATAAAAGGAATTTTAGAAGTTTAACGCATTTTACAAACTACTGATAAATTACAAAGGATTCAAAGTTTTTAAAGAAGTTAAATGTAAAAATCTAGAATAGATTCTCAAACATTTTAATAATTTGATGAATAGTTACAATCAGGCATGAGCGGGTCTAGAAAGGATAGGGTATGAAGTCTTACTCATATCCTATTGAGTAAAATACTGGGTACGGAGTTTTTTTATCCAGAACCTATCCCATAGTATTCTATAACCACTGTATACCATGTATCCTATAAAACACATAGGGTACAAGCTACCTTATGGAACTTGTAAATTTTTTTTTTTAATTTTAAGTTGTAATATATAAATAACATATCAAAAGAAATTTAAAAAATAGTGTTTATAATATTGCAAGTTTTACAATATGTACAATTTATTTGTGTTAAAATTGAAATCTATAACAAATACTTATAGAACTTAATTACATGATTTTAACAAAATTGCAAAACGTCTAGTAAATTTTAAAATAAAAACTTTGAAAGCACATATGTATTAATTCGTCTTAGAAGATTAACATCACTTCTATATAACTTAGAAATTCAAGTACATACCATTGAAATTCTTCCAAAACAAAAATTACAATTACTTTCATAATAAATTAATTAATACAAGTTTTTCTAAATAAAATTTTATAAAAAGTAGTCTACATATGATAATATTAATCAAAAGTGATTGCAAAAAGAAAATATAGTATTATTATTTATTATTTATATTATATTATATTATAAATTTTTTAATAGACTACATATTTCAAAATAGGTATGGGGTACCCTAGAACATGTACAATATATTATACAGGTTTTACGGTACAAGTTCTAGGATGGGTGTAGGGTATGAAAACCTCATACTATAACTTATCCTATGAAAGCAAGTTTCACAAAAACATTACTCATATCCTACTTTATGGCTCTCAATACCTTCCTAGACCCTACCCAATTAAGTAGGGTACGATAGGATACTCAATACAACAGGATTGCTTGCTTACCCCTAGTTCTAATTATTTATAATTGCTAATTTCTTTTTATTAAAGAATTCAAGTCAATTAATGAAATCAAAAAATATTTTATGTTTTGTTGAATGAAATTATGATATTGAGGGTATTTTACAAAATTATAGCAAGTTGCATACTTAAAGATATGTATCGATTTCAGTCAAATTATGAAATTTTTAGATATTTACAACACAATATTAAAATAAAGTTATTTTAGAAAATTATGGCAAGTTACAAACTTAAAGATATGTATTGATTTCCTAGATTTTTACAAAACAATATTAAAATAGAATTATTTTATAATAAAAATTATGCAATTTTTTATTTTTTGAAGAGATTTAATAAATGGAATTATTTTATGAACTAGTGAGTAAAGGAACAATTTTTAAAGGAAAATTACTAATTTCTATGATAAAATAACGAATATTTGTTATTCATAAAAGCAAATTTAAAATTAAATAAAATAAAAAACACAATAGAATGCCACATTGTGAACAAATATAGGCAAAAAGGAAAAAACGTATTTCTGTCGTCCTTATAGCCTTAGGCAGCCAGAAAGCACCCAAAAAATTGGTCGGTCTCAGGCCACTCCAGACTCAAAATAGACAAATATATATTTTTTTTCTTTTTCCATTTATTTTTGTGCTTTAGTGTTTTTTTTTTTAATTTCCTGCACATGTTTTATTTTCTAAATTCAATGGGAACTTTATAACTTTCGTTGTATTTATATTGAAACCGTTCCTTTGCAAATGTGTTTTTAAATAGATCATGGGTACCTGGATTGCACGCTTTTGCAGTTTGCACCAAACTGAATGTATACTTTTACGTTTTATTCCTCAGATATTTTTGAAATCATTCGAGGTTTTTAGTGCCGTCTCAGAGAAGATGCTAAAACTTGATATAATGGAGTGATGGTGATATAGTTTATTCCATGTTTCCTCATGAAGTAAATAAGAAAATATCAAGGTTACAGTATACTCTATATTGTGATCTATATTGGTAAGTATATTTGCCATTAGGTTTAAGTAAAGGATAAATTATATTGAAAGAAATCAATGATTGAATGTAAGTTTAAATAATGCATCAGCATTTTAAATAGTTAAAAATGATAAATATTTTATAAAAATGGGTCAAACAAGATATCAACATTTGTAATTTTTAAAAAGCGATTAACATTTGTAAGTGTTTTTTTTTTTTTTTTTTTTTTTGTGGCCATAACGTTAGTTAGTTAGGTCACATAAAATAGAGTGAATAAGACCATATTATTTTGTATTCATGTGTTATTCCTTAAAAGTTTATTCTTTTTTTTTTAATTATTTAAAATGTTGATCACTTATTTAATTTATTTTATAAAATATTGACTATTTTTTTCAACACTCCAAATATTATTCCTCATTTAAACTTACCCAAATATTAACTCTTTTTAATATAATTTATCCTTTAAATAAAAGATAAATATCACAACACATACTATCGATAGATATATTTGTCTAGTGCAAATATCAATGACACATCACAAAACAAAACAAAGAATGATTTTAATTCGATTGTACTAATAAAAAACTACTCTCTATTAATTTCTTTTGTTTTTAGCTAATTATTAACTATCATGATTGTTTGGAGGACAAAAATAGAATATAATCCTTTCCATTATATACCGAATCTTATGCCAGCAATGCTTGCTTGCCACATATATCCTCCAGTAATATCTAAGAACCTTCTACAGTTACATTTCACGATGGAGGGGGACTATGGCATTTATACAGAAATGTGTATGAATATAATAGTGATTTTTTTTTTTTTCTTTTAGTTTTTTGGCCAGAATAATAGTCAATGCTCGGCTATTCAAATCCTGTGTGCATCTGTTTTCTTTATAATTGATCAAAAAGTCGACAAAGCTTTTTTACGGAGATAAATTTCTTGCAAGGATTTGCCCACCCTCAAATAGTGGTAAGATATCACCGATTTTCCCTAGGTTCTTGTTCCAATCTTCAATCATTAAAGTTTTGTGCACTTAGCATGATGACTTCATCTCATTCTTCTCTTTTTTATTTTTTTTTCTACCGTTACAATGAAAAGGAAGATTCAAACTTAGTTCATTCTATTAAAAGGCTAGTAATGATGCCACTAGATTATAAGCTTATTGACAATACCAATTACTATTAAATTTTTAATTATAATAACATGTAAATTTACTTTAAAATAATTGTGAGTATATCAAGATGCTTGTAGTTTAATAATATGAATATTGATTTTTTTTAATAGGATATACCCCCAAAAAAAAAAAAAAAAAACATAATGATAACACTAAAAGGGTTATCAAGGAAGAACAATGAATTTGATTTTTTCAAATAAAAATGTAAATAATTTCTAGGTTTTGGCTATGATGCGGATATACCATTGAATTTTCAACTGGTGCAAATAACCCATTAAATTTTGACAAATTGAGCTAATAACATCTAGTGATTACAATAACCCCTAAAACTTGATGCAAAATTACCTTTAAACTTATTAAGATACACTTTAACATCCTGAAATTTCATCTCAATGCACTTTTGTAATATACAAGTAAATAAATCATAAGGAAGGGTAAAAAGGTAATTTCAAGTTGTTCTAAAGGGTATATTTATCCTTGAATAGATAGTTATGAGCTCGGGAAAGTCGTATGTGAAAGAATAGATGAAAGGACTTAAGCTGACATTTAGGCCGCCAGCTTTGAAATAAAGGTTGCCGGCCTATATGTGAAAGTCGCTGGCAAAAGCTCTTGGATCTTTTGTGGAATGAAGAAAGCCGGCACATAGGCTGCTGGCGTAAGTTGTAGGCCACCGGCGTTAGATTAAAGGCCGCCAACGTAAGTGCCAGCATTTCCTGCTTGAAATCCCTTATATAAATAGAACTTTAAGGTTCTGTTTCTCATATGTCCTCTTCTCCTTTGCCATCCAGAGAGCGTTTATAGAGTTCTTGAGTGTTCTTGGAAGAGAGAATCACGTGGAGATCGGATTTGGATCAATGAGTAAGTAATTCCACCTTCCTTTATCAAGATTTTCATACATCGATTCGATTCCTTAAGGTTTTGTTTGGATTTTGAAGGAGTTATTTGAAGAAACTATATATATATCAATCAAGATTTGATCTTTTGGGAATCAACCGAAGAATTAGATTGAAACAAGTAATATTATCATTTTGTATCACATATTTGGTATGTAAAGATATATATTAGATGAATCGTGCATGTTCTTATAGATTTTTCCAATCTAGGGTTTTGGAAAGTTGTGATATTTGGGGTTCTGATTTGATTTTTGGTTGGAGAAATCTAAGTTAGATTCTAAAGGAATCTAAGGTGAGTTTTATTTCGATAATCCATAAGTTTAATGAAGAATGATTTGATTTAGTGATTTATTATTCTTCTGGATTTACGTAATTAGGGTTTGTGGAGTTTGAGATTTCTGGGGAATGTGTTAAAGAGATTCTGCAGTTGTGATTTCTTAAGAGATTAGGGTTTTGGATAATTTTAGAGAATTGGATAATCAGGATTTTGATGTGTTGATTTATATCTTGTTCTTGTTATATGTTATATTCAGGAGATTTAGAGATTTCTTGTTGTTTTTAAGAATTTGAGGATTTAGAGAGGTTGTTCTTGGAATTGGAAAAGGTACGACCTTTCCTTGTTTACTGTATTTGCCTACGTGTTTAGTTTTTTGATTGTTGCTTGCAGAACAGATATATAAATAATTGATTCTTCTTTGGCTTAAATTGTTTTTCTGGACGTCTTTGGCTTTGACCAGTAAAGACTTGGCAGACAATGATACTGGTGAGGCACCCTGATGATCCTTGTGTGTCATTGTCCCTAGTGGAGTTACACTTGGAGATGATTCTGGTAGATATAGGTTTATTGGCAGTATGGCCGTGGGTATTTTGGGAGTACCCATTCACCAATATATGTATAGAATTATTTATTTTCTATATCTGGTTGTTTTTCAGGAGTCTTATTAACTCCAAGTTTGGGATCAGAGATTTATGATTTTGAACTGTGTTGTTTGGCAGGCGTAATGAAGATAATAATCATGTTGTTTACATTTAGTTAAGTTGCACGAATATATACATGTTGTTTGTGTATTTGCATTGTGTTTGTGGACTAGCGTACTGAACGTTTTCGCTCATTCCTTTCTTTTTCAGGTATAGGTGATGGAGATATTGCTTATGACTTGTCTGGTTATGACTTATATTTTGATCATGGGAATGACGATAGTGGATCTGACTACCCTGCAGAGGAATAGGATGTTATACAGAATCTATGAAAATGATTTCTTGAGTTTTGAAGATTCTTGAAACAATATTTTGATTATTTATCTTTTAGAGGATTTGAAGTATTGGTTTTTTTATGTAATAGTTTATTAAACAAGATTGTTTGATTTTAGTTGGAAGTTAGATCTTTTTTGGATTATTGTTGGCTTACGTTTTTCCAACTCAGGTTTAGTTTATATTACATGAGTTATTTGGAAGTTATTAGTTACAGGTTTTATAGGTTTTGTACCTTATGGAGTACCCTAAATTGTGAGTTCATGGAGATTTTATATGTTTATATTTTGTGGAATTTAGATTTAGAGCCTTTGCGTGTCTCTTTTAAAATAGAGACACGTAGCGGGTTATAATGCCTTATTTTAGTGCGTTACAACTTTCTTAACTAAAAAAGTAAATTTTCTTTCTCTTGTCAATTTATTAAAATTTGGAGAGGTAATTTGTAATATGGGTAAAATATACTAGAAGATATCAACGTCCGGGGATAAATTTATTTAATGTGTTAATATTTCAAATAGTTATAAAGAAAAATCAATGTTTCATAAATTGAGCCAAATAAGGTATTAACATGTAACAAAGTTTATTTAAGGTTCACATATTTGAATAGTTTTGTATTAATTTTATTCAATTTTTCTCAATGAATATCTTGTTTAACTTATTTCATAAAACATTGATTGTTCTTTTTAACTATAAGTTTGATAACTTAAATGAACCTACTATCAAACATAAGTATCTCCTAGTATAATTTATCTTTTGGTAGCGTTTGATTGCAAGTTTGATTGCAAGAACTAGACAAGACAAGAGGACTGTATTGGCATATTTTTATTACGACCCACATCACTTTCCTTTTAGGGTTTTTAACGTTTGACTTTTATTTATTCAAAGGAACACTACTAAATTCCTATTGGTCAAAATAAAAGGGAGGTCATTTTATTTTGGTAACTACACACTTTGATGAAACATGTGAATAAAAGTCTTCTTTAGAAATCAGTCCTCTTTCTACTTAAGAAAAGATAACATATTCCATTAAAAACTATTTGTCAAAATAAAGGTTTAGGAGAGAGAAACTTGTTTATGTGATTCTTCAATTTCTCTAAAGAAAAACATCATGGATCAAGTTGCGTTCTTCCTCAATTCTTGTAATATGAAAATCATATTGTTCAAGATCTTGGTTATTGAATTTTATCCAAAATTAGGGTTTGAATTGTATACATGGAATTCCTAACATGTAGTATTGGAGCTTTAGGTCTAAGAAACCTATGATTTTCCATTAAGGATTATGTTCTCTATAATTGTTTTTATCAATTATTCTTTTTGTTATTATTATTTATCTTCCACTACGATTATCATGTCAAGGTATTATTCATGAATTCATAAATATATCTATATGAACAAGAGGAAAAAGATCAGTTTTATCTCTAATGTCCTCTCTTGAATCTATGTATATATGAATATCCTAAATTTTTGAGTTTTTGTTAATTAGATATATTAGATGATTAGTATGAAATATGGATAATTTTGAACATAATTTAAATTTAGATTAGAGATTAATTTTAATGATTTAGCTAGTGGAATTATGCAAACTATAGGATATAATTTAACAGTTTAACCTAATTGAACTAGTAAATGAATTTAATTAAAAATAGAGATTCTAATACCGTAAATACTAAACTTAACCTATTAACCTACTTCAATTATCAATTTCAAAAAATTCAAAATTTTCAATACCTTCTAATTATAAAACTAAATTTCATTCGTCAACTTCAATTGCGTAGACCCCTAAATATTCAACTTAACCATTTTAGCCTAAATTCAAACTTCTTAAATCTTAGAAATTTAAAATTAAATATTTTCTTTCAAATACCAATTTCTAAGCCCTAAAATCCTAATTTAAGTAAGATATTAATTTTCCTATAATTAGATTTCCTAGATTCAAATTTCTAATACCAATTAGCTAATTTTTTTTCTCACTTCTTAAATTTAGTTCTAAAAACCCAAGACCTATAATCTAAAGGCTAATCCATGGTATTAAAGTCCAAGCCCATCAACATAAGCTCAAGCCCATTTCTAGAAAGCCCATAAGTTAAGCCCATGAGACATGTTCTTATCATATGCTATCACATATTATATAAAAACCAAAATTCAGAGAACTCCAACATGTGAAAAGACCAAAATGATCTTAACCAATTATAGAGAATTCTACACTTATGAAATGACCAAAATGCCCCCCTAAACTATTCAAATAAAAGGACTAAAATGCTCTTAAACCAAATGGAAATTAAAGACACAAAACACTATAAAAAGGAGCCTTAGAAAATCCTAATCCTCTCCTCATTTTCAAAAGCCCAATTTTCCTTAGATTCTCTCAAGAAGCCTCTCTAAACACACAAAAATTCTGCAAAAATCCGACAACAATCCTTCTCTAAGATAAGTCTTCAATAGGTAAGAAAATCCATCATGTTTCCACCATCTAATTACTTAATTTCTTCTCAAAATCTAATTCTCTATTTTAATAAATTCCTAGGTGGTTTTGAAGACTAAAATAAAGGTTGGAGCTAGGAAACAATTGGCTTAAAGAAGTTTCATCAACATAAGGAGGAGAAGTAGTAGAGATTCCTAGGATTATTTGCTAATTGAAGTAAGTAATTGTAATTAGTATATTTAAATTATGTTAATGCTATATATTGAAATGATCTAAATTATTCAATAATTAAAATTGCATGTGAATATAAGGTTACTTATAAATATTAAGTTTGAAGTAATTTTGATTTATGATAATGCATGTATGGAAATAGTTTTGATATTATGTTTATTAATGTAAATTATTGATGTAATTAAACTTATGTAATGAAATTAATATTATTGTTTTATGTATATTAATGTGTGTATAGTATAATTAATGTTTTGTGTCTTTTATGAATTAATATATGTGTGTTATGTTTAAAAGTATCAAATAACTTTGTTGTACCTAAGAAATTGTTGACAGAATTTTGCAAAGTTTAAGCCTATTTTTCAAGCCCAAATTAAAACCAAATGAACTCCAAATTAAGCCAAATTTAAACCTAAGTCTTATGTGCCTTAAAAGTCAAACTTAAGATATTAATGAGTCACAAATTTGATCAAAATTGGCCTCTTTTTGGTAGCCCATACTTTCATACGAATTTTCCCTCTTTTCTCTCCGTTCTCTTTTTCCTTTTCTTCAAACCATAAGCCATAAACCAAAAACCAATATCAAGCTTTTGGATTCGAAAATCTCTCCAAGCCAAGGCCTCTACATGTAAGTCAAAGCTATACAAACTTTTGTTTATTTCCTTTCTTGTAGTATAGGTGAAAATCTATGGTAGGATGAATTAATGTCTTTTGAATTGTATGGTTTTATGCATGGATATACGTTAGGTTGTGTTTTGTTATTGTGTGAACTTGGTTATGTGTTAGGAATTGTGAGAATGTTGGTGAGTAGTGAAGTTAAGTTGAGTGATTGAAGTTGAAGTGAATGTAGAGATTTGATATTAATGAAGCAGTTTGATGTGTTTGTTATGAAGTTTAAAGTTGCTAGGATTGGTTAATGTGGATAGAAGATAGTGTATGAAGTTAAATAGGTGTTTGAAGAAGGATTAAAAGTGTTATATGTTATATTTTTCAAAGTGTAAAACAAGGGAAGTAAAACACTTTTCGAATAAGTCTGTTTTTGAGTGTACGCCGGCATCCGATACATCAATGCCACCGGCATAGAGGCGGTGTTGAATGTGATCAAAACCAATTTTTTAAAGGCGGCTTAAAATGCCGCCAACTTTTTTGTAAGGAACCAGCGTTTATCTTTCAAATCGTACGTCGGCCACTAGAGCTTCAATGCCGCCGGCATAAAGGTAGTGTTGAATGCGAACAGAATCAAATTTTTTAACGTTGGGCTTAAAGCTGTTGGTGTATAATTCCAATGCTGCCGACGTTCAATTCAATTTTGCCTGTGTAGGAAGGCCATGTTTCCCCTGAGTTTTACAAATTTAATCTTCTTCAATTGTTATTCTTTACTTCATATATGATCTTCTAATGAATCTATAAGCTATATAAACATGTTTTATGTATAAATTAAATGTTAAAACTATATGTTAGGTTTATTGAATTTCCTTGCATAGTTAACCTAGATTGTGATATATATATTATATATATATATAATTCTACGTTCTATTATTGATTTGTTTTGATATTTCTTATTTTAGTTAAAAGTTCTTCGGTTATTTCCCCTCCGAGTGAATATAGTAATACACTATCGGGTTCAGGTACGCAATAGCTTGTTTGTTGTATGCTAGGACTAGTCATTATTAAAATTGATTTAATTCAATTCGACTTAATGCTTTGATGAACTGGATGTTTATTACGCTGTTTAATCTGGTTTGAGGAGCAGCAAACCTGTTATGATGTAATGACATGTTAGTCAGGCGCTTAACCTAAGTCATGATGCAATGACTTTACCATAATGTAATGGTGCGCTATGATGCAATAGCGATTTGCTTTTAGTTAAGTAGATAGTTGATGGGGAGAATAGTATCCGGGTAACGTTTGCTTAAACTTAGGGAGAAATACCATGGTTTAGTTCAAAGTTTATCGGAACTTGTGAACTAAGCTCATGTTGTGGACTGAGTTTAAATAGAGTTGGACAACGACTTTTGAACCCTAAATGAAGCTATTTCTTTATGGAATAGATATAGAATATATAAGTATGCGGACTGCTTATATCAACCCCCTGAGCAGCTGCTGTTACTTAGGACCCCTAAATTTGTAGAGCGTGATTTTGGGGTTTGAACACCCTCCCGTTGTTTTGTTAAAAAGAAAACTTAATAAGATAATGACTTGATCATTAATTCATTTCATTTGATTTAAGTTTGCTTTATAAATTGCTCTTGTGTTTGTTATTGCGTATTGGGACTTTAGCTCACTTTTGTTGCTTTGTAGGTAATGAAGATGAGTTATATGATGATCTGGGATACGGGTCAGATTTTGAGCGATTCATGGATGAGTGGGATGAGTAGGACTCGAATACCCTTGGACTTTGGAGAAGCTTTTGTTTAAGCATAATTCTCTATATAGAAGGCTTGTTAGATAAGCTTAAGTGTAAAAGACCTTAAGATCTCTTTAAGTTATCTTTTGTACTAAGAAAAACTTGTAATTTTTATAGTGTATTATATTGATACTAAACTTTGTACATATGATGTCTATATATATATATTAGATTGCTTTTATTAGCAATCTTGTTTTGTTAAAAGTTGTTTATAAATTTTTAGTAGATCTGATCAAACAATTCTCATAAACTGTTAGTTTTAGGACAACCTTACATATAATGTGAAAATGTTATATGTGGTTGGGGACTCGATACTCTAAATTTCGGGGTTTAGTGGGTCGGGTCTTTACATATATATTCATGAAAATCACTAAATGCTAACTTAGATTTAAGTATTGATTAATTTATGTGTATGTATGAATGAAAACCAAAATGAGCATGTGTGTGTATGTATATGTATATATATATATGTTATTGATTTAGTGAAACTATTGTATAGCTATATATATATATATATATGGGTGTATTGAATTATGTGTATATATGTATGATTATGTTAGATTGATATGTTTTATTTAAATGAAATTATCAAACAAAAATCTTAAAGTATATGCATGCATGTGTGTTTTGATATATATGTTGGAATTTGGATAAAATTTGTTGATGATGATGATTTGAACTATGAATTGTGATTTAATTTGTAAAATATAAATCTAATTATAAACTAAATGAAACAAGAAAGAATAAACATATTTTAGATGATTAAAATAGGTTAAAAATTGGATTAAACAAAGAAAACTTGAAAAATTACACAACAGTATCAGACAGTCACTAGCGTCATCGTGTGGCATCAATGTCGGAGGCTAAATCGGTGGCCAAATGATCTTTGACAACATCGAACCTTTGTGCAAATAGTGGACCCACATGTTTACTTTGCAAATATGTGGTGAACCGGCCATGAACCGGTCGTCTTGATGGTCTAATAGGCCTGAACCAATTGGTCGTTGTTGTCGGTGCCTTGTTTCCGAACATAATGAGTTTAATACAAAATAAAACCACAATTAACTAATTAGTTTAGGCCAAATGAACTTATAAAAATGTAAATACATGTGTTAGAAAGTTTACATAAAAATTTGATCTTAAGAAGCTATGTTTAAGGTAGTGAACCGATTGATTAAAGTTAGGGTGCACATTAGTTTTATATGGGAAATGAAATATTAGAATTAAAGGTAAATTGAATCTAATCAAATAAATATGAAATAAATGTAATAAATTGTTTTCTTATTAAAATATGAATTTTAAGATGATAATTAATTATTTTGGTTTTAGGAATTTATCTAATGAAATATGTATAAATATGGCATTTTAAGATAATATAAATGTAATAGGAAACTTGTTTAGATTCCTTAGCATATTTAGAGGTAAAAATAGATTATGAATGATATAAATAAATAATTATTATATCTAAATGAATTTTTTACTTAATAAAAGTTTATTAGATTGATTATGGGATATATTAATAAAAATATCAATTCAATGACCTGATTATTATAAGATGATCTATAGCTAAATTACATATGAAATGAATTTTAATATATAAAATGATTTAAAACTAAAATTACTTAAAAGTTGAAATTTATTCATGAATCAATATTTTTTGAAATCTCAAATAAAATAAGAAATATATAACTTTAAATTAATGACGATTGAATTGGCGACATAAATCTTATTTGAGATAATTTCCTCATACAGATCCTTATTCTCAAGATTGCATATCATCTGTTTTGAGGCAGAATTCTTACTTGATTTCAGGTACATAGTGACTTGTGTATTGCATATTAGGGTAGGCATTCTAAATAAATTAATACTTAAAGACGGCTTTAATAATTGTTTGTTGCTTATGTGTGACTGTTTTTGAGACTCGGTTTGTGAGGCAGCAACCTTGCTAGGTGGTGCCACATAGTAGTTAGGCGCTTAAGCCATCATGGGTGGCTTGAGGGGTACCTGATAGAGGGAACGGTAGTGGGATAATGTCTATTCATATTGGAAAGAAGTTGTATTAAGCAGTTTAATATATGAGCTTTGTTACTCTGCTAAATCATAATGGGCTAATATGGATAGTAATGCATAAGGGCTGTAACCTTTAGACAAGGCTATCACAAAGGTAGCAGATATAGGTATTCGGACTGTCTATATCAATCTCCTAAGTAGTTGCTGCTGCATAAAACCCTCTAGTTTCCAATGTGTAAACCCCGATAATCTCAGTAGTTAAGAAAACCCCGGGAGTTGAAAAGCGAAACCCTAATCCGGTTCAGTTTAAGTCTAGTGAGAGGAGCTTAGGAACCCTAAATCCGGCTTTTCTTCGGTTTCATAATAAAAGAAGTTTTATAAAGTAAATGAATATGAATTATCATTCTAAAGTATATTTTAGACCTTTGAAAGTTTTAAATTCGGGAATTTTTCAATTCCGGGCCTTCCCGAGCTCAATTACGGAAAACCTGCCCCGGAACCTCGAACTTAGAAAAATGTTCCAGAATATTCATTAGAACCGTAATTTTATAAGGATTCCAAAAATATTAATTTTATAATTTTCCGGGTTATAAAAATTACAGTTATAGCCTTTTCCCGTGTTTTCATTACAACCGGTAAAGTAGATGTCTTGTCTACTATTCACAAGTACAACCTACGCTACACACTACCCATACCCTATTCTTACATCCTTACAACTACTCATTTCAATTTTCTTTCCCAAGAAATTTTGTCTCTTAAAAATTATTACATTTATTACATTTTAATTACTTAAAATACAAATTATCAAATTTCAAAACACACACACACACACAAGCCAAATGGCCGCGCCCCGCCCTTCCCCCCCCCCCCCCCCCCCCCCCCCCCCCCCCTTCTTCCCTCTCCATTTAATTTATTTTTACTCAATTAATTCAATTAAAACCCTAACCTATCCAACATATAAGCTAATGTTCTCTCTCTCTCCTCATTTTCACTCTTCCAAAAAAATTACAAGGTTGAAATCCTCTCTTCTCTTCCCTAGCTTGTGCCGTGACCCACACCATGCACACACACACTCACAACTTTATTTTTCTCTTTTTTCATCTCTAAATCTCCATTAAAGTGTTGATTTCAAGCTTTATTCCTCCCAAATCTTGTAATGGCAAGATCATTCTTGTGTGTTTTCCACCATTAATCCCAATGAGCATGAGCAAGAGACATGAAAACACTACTACAAGAATCTCAAGAAGTGGATCTAGTATTTGAATGAGTTTTTGCTAAGATATCCTCTTGTTCATGCATGCAAAGTAGAGATCTTGCATATATATTGATGTTCATGCCATGAAGTTTATGATTCATGCATTATATTTAGTAGATCTAATGTTTAGACATCCACATCTTCATCTACATATATGTTCATATAGTTATTTTGATTTCCATGCATTGATGATCATAAAAATATAGCCTTGCATATGTATAGATGTGTTAGATGGTAGATCTCCATGTATAGAAGGCAAGAAGATTGAAAAAGAAAAGGTTTTGTTAGAAATGATTTGTTGGAAATTCGGATGGAATTAGAACCCTACCTTAAAGACCACCAAAACCACTTTAAAACTCATATTTTTCATAAAAATTGGAAGGTATATGTAATAGATGCCCTTAAGGAATGATTTCCATAAGCTTAGATGAGTTTAGGCATGATAAGAATGTAAAACAAGTAGTGGAGTTGGAATGAAAAATATTGATATATGGATTAATAGTCAAATTCGTAATTTAGGACCATGCCTACATGAACACCTAGTATCTAAGTCTAAATTGGATGTTTTATGAGTTAAATGAAGTCTTTAGATAATAGATACATTGGAACTTCAATTTTTGATGCATTAAACAAGTTTCTCATAAAGGAAATGCAAGAAAATGAAATTTCAAAAATTCGGATTTTTACAGGAAGCTTGTTTAAAAACATGTTTACCAAACGAAAAATGTGGATTTTTATGCATAAATGAAGGCCATGATTAATATAGACTTTGAGAACTCATTTTTATTTAGATAACAAGTAAATTTCAAGAATAAAATCATAGAAACCCTAGGGAATGTAAAGTTGGGAAGAATAGCTTTTTAGAAATAACCTTTATGGAATTTTATAACAAGTAGGAGTTCATAAGAGCTCATCATCAAAAATCATCAAGACCATGCATATATTGAGTTGATTACATGACATTCATGATAGGAATTCATTCATATACCATCTATACATGAATCATCAACTAGGAACATTTTTATCAAAAGCGAAACAATTTTTCGGAATCGGGAAAGTGACAGATCAGATCTGATCCTACTGTTCCATGGATTTACTGTTTTCAAAGCTTGAAAATAATACTAGAAATAGATAGATCTTTCGAAGTAGATAGAGATCGATATAAAATTTGCGAAATTCCAAGTTAAAATGACCAAGTTATAGCAGTTTTAAGTCGGGGCTTCCGCAAATAGCGAGAATTCCGAATTCATCTAGTTTAGATGCATAGCTTGGATTAGCTAAATGATGAGAATCTCATTAGGATTATTCTTATGTGGTAGGTGATCCTGAGCAAGACGACACCCTACCTGCCGACTATTATTACTAAAAAGACCGGCGTCCAATGGCCGAGTGAGTACTACTTCCAGTCTCAATTAATGCTTGTGATTGTACTGATTAGTGGCACTAGTGGTATAGGCGAAGATATGAACGAATATGTATGATGGGGTATATGGGAATTATATCTTTGTTTGCTGTTGAGTGTGAAATGGAACTTAAGAAGTATCGAAACCGGGTGTTAAGCTATTGATTGATTAGCTAGCATTTTATATGGATTGTTTGCGAATACTTGTTGGTCACCTAAAAGAATTGAATTAATATATATTTGACTTCAATTGTAATTGGACTCATTCATATCACGACAGGGATGGAGCATTAGCATTGGTTGGTTTTTCGTGATCCATAAAACGAACATGTTGGTTAATCGTGATCCATAAAACGAAATTGTTGGTTAATCGTGATCCATAAAATGAATTATTGATCAGTTGACCGTGAGCTTAAACGGCGTCGTACCGCAGGATTCGTTAATCTGCTAACCCGGGATGGAGGGCGTAAGTCCATCCACATATGATTTCCGGCTGGTTATATGTTTGTTGAACCCATTTGTCTGATGCATACATTTGCCTGAATAATCACTTGTTTGAATGAATTGTACTTAATTGTGATATGGAAGTTCTTACTCACTAAGATAGTTAGCTTACGCCCCCATAGCTTTTATTTGTTGCAGCATGAGTTTATCTGGCTTAGGCCGAGGCAAGCTACAGCTCAAGTACCGGAGACAGGAGTTTCCCATAGAAGTTTACTTCGCTTTTGTTTAGACTTCCGTTGGAAACTAAAGGACTCTGGATGACTGTAATGGACTTGATATTATTTTGTGGGGGAATGCCCCTTAGATTTTGTAAAGTACACATATGTGTTTTGGTTTATTATCTATGGCTAATGAATGCCACATTAAACTTCTTAACTCCATTGAATGAGTATTCTATTGTCGTAAAGGGATGCTTTACATCTATACAAGACTCCCGAAAGACTCGAATAAAATTCGAGAGTCTTTTATAGTATGTGGCGGGCTGTTACGTTTAGGATACCCTATGGGGTATGACACAATGTGATGCCAGAGTGTAAGTGCTTCACTATTATTTTGCTATGCATTAATTTAAGGATATAAACTATGTTGGGTTTCTATAGGGTTTTAAAATTATAAAGATCAAATCTTTCGCAATGGAATTTAAAAAGAGAACCCTAACCCAATATCCATGTGTATTGATTAGATTAAAACAAAACAAATAGTTTGATTTCGTACCTTTAAAAGCTTGAAACTTGAAATCAATTTGTAGATCGGGATCTATAGGTATCACAAATTCGCGATACCCTCTACGGTATCCACACGAACGGATACTTCTTCAAAAAGGATCCTACACGTGCTAGCGTGATCTAGAACACTTCTAGATAATATTGCAATTTTTATATACGACTCTTCGTGTTTCTCTCTTTTTAGGGTTTGCAGTTTTTCTCTGCCGGTTTAATGTCAACAAATAAGTCGTTACCCGTACAGAGATCTTTTTATGTGCCTTTTATACTAATGACATTCTCACATGAGTAATGACATTAGTGCCCCTTAATCTAATTAGGGATAATATTTCTTAAAATATAATTCTTGCACATAACAACGTAATAATTTTATTATTACTCTCAATAATAATAGATTCTTATTCCTACAAGACATTAAATTTAGTCAATGATCCTTTAATTTATTATTATTCTTAATAATAATAAATTGTCATTCCCACAAGACATTAAATTTAGTCAATGATCCTTTTGACTCGTTCTTTTGTGTGTGACCCTATAAGTTCACTTAATGTTAGCAGTTGACCTAAAACAATTTTAGTCAACAAAACATAAGTAGTCTCTAACAAGACATTATGTTTACCTAAGTTAAGTGAAGATCCGTGATTCGATTTTTACCTAATCCATAACTTATGTCATTATCCTTTTGTCACATGATATCTAGATTGAACATAAGGCATGGATAGTGTTATCCTTCTATCGTTCAATCTTATCATTTCTCGATTTCTAAGTGAACTGATAAAAACAAATGAAATTGAACACACTATCAATTTATTTGAGCACGGCCATGCATTTCTCAATCTCACTTATCGAGGGGCCCAAAGATATCTTTCTCACAACGAGAGGGACAAATCCCATCTTAATCACTCAACTTCCTCTACATGATTTACATTATGCCCAATCTTAACCTTTATAATTATCCGGTTAAAGACAACGTTTGATTGAGTTGAAACTTAATATTCCTCATGTTGGAATCCATGGTGATTTCAGGTATGAGAATACGATGACATTTTATTTTGAGAATCACTTATGACACTAATCCATGTAGTGATCTCAAAGCAGGTCAGTCCAGTACATAGTTCTCCAACATGTACCTATGAGGTTGATTTGTATCTCCATACAAATAAACATCCCATGATTATCAATCAAACCTCATACTAGATTTAATTCATTATTGTTCCCACAATAATGAGCATCTAGGGACATTTAGAATAATTAAATTATTCACGGATTCTATTATAAAGTAAACATGCAAACAATATAATAGAAATGTTTATGAATGATAGTATTCAGTAATTGGCTTAGGGCACAATCGCCAAGAAACTATTGGTTAATGTATCGCATTTAGATAGGGGTGTGTGCTCATCTTGTGTGTGTGCTTGTGTTGCCGTCGTTCTGGGCTTCATCTCATTCCTTTCTTTTTCAAGTGTTGATAATTATGATGATGATACCTATGATTACATGGGGTATGACATGGACTTTGAGGAATTTCTCGACAATTAGAGTGACTAGGATTTGCTAGATTATTATTCTATTTTTATTTTATAAACTTCACTGTCAAACTTATGTTTAATAAGAGCCTATCTGTGAGCGCATGATTTATATTTTGAAATACTTAGAACTTTTTATTTTGGAATACTTAGTGGTATGGAACTAAGATATATATATATATATATATATATATTAGTTTACTCTCTTGAGTAGCTTATTTGGCAAATGTTTGTGGAATTTATTTTTTCACTAACAATTTCAGTTGTTTAAGAATCTAATTTAATGATTTTAGAATTTAAAATTTGTTTATCAACGATCATGATAAACTACAGGTTAGGTTATCCTTGATGTATAATGCATAAGTATTATACATGGCGGCTGGATACACTTGGAACCAATTCAAGGCGTGATAATATATGTATATATACATACAAATGGCAAAAATCGGTTTCTATATAAAAGCACTAAGATCACATGTGATATATACATAATCGATTTTCCCATATATAATCGGTTTCATATGTATGTACACACCATGAATAATCTATATGTTGGAGAAGTAATCTGTTTTGTGCACATTATGAATAAAATACATAGCTAACATCTTCTCATGTTTACATGATTCCCTAAATGATTATAAATAATGGGCATTGTAATTTTTTTTTTTTTTTTTTTTTTTTTTGCAATGAATGAAATGCATATATGATTTTGAAATAGTGTTTATATAATAGGTATGTGACTTGGTGCAAGAAAAGTGATTGATATATATCTGAAATAACTATGATTGCTATTATTTGATGTGATGTCTCTATTATGGATAATTTATTAGTCAACAAAGTGGTCAAATTAGAGTGGTTGTATGGATATCAAGTCAAATAAGATTCAATTACCCATGATAATGTGATGCTATTAGTGAGATGACATAATGATACTTGATTCTTTGTAGTGGGTATATTGAAGTTCATTGATTATAAAATATTTGAGGATCACCATAAGGTAGATTAATTATTTTATAATCATGAATATAAAGGTGGTTAATTGACATATTTGATTGGATATGTTTAGTACATCCAAAGATTGCAAGCATATCTAATTGAAATATATTTAACTACCAATCATGTGAAATTCAAAATAATGATAAGGTACCAATTATGTTTGGTGTTATGTATTGTTGGATCACCCGAAGGAGAACTTCAATGTATATTTATGTTTATATGAATATTATTTGAATTTGTATTATGTTCTCATATTATGACTAAAAACATCAATGCTTGAGCACTCTATATATTTCAACATCTATCGTTGTTTCCTTTCATTCGCAAGTTGTGTCTATTATGAAGTTCAATGGGCTTAACTTTAAATGGTCTGAACAATTTTAGTTTCACGTAGCTATTCTGAATCTTGATTTGGAATTTTTGCACGATAAGCCCATTGATGTTACTGATACTAGAAGTGATGATAGAGATCTTTCCATGATGCTTAGAAAAAATGAAATAGACTGAGCCTAATTATTTTTTACGGATAATAGTAGCAGATAACATCAAGTCAACAATTCCTAAAACTGACAATGCAAAGAAATTTATGGAATTTGTGGAAAGTATGTCTCATTTTGACGTTGTTGATGAGTCAGATAATGGGACGCTAATGGGTACTTAAACTACCATGCAGTTTGATGGTTCATGTACCATGCACAAGAACCTTACTGAAATGATCAACATAGCAGTAAGAATGGGATCTATGGGGATGAAAGTTGAAGAAAGTTTCCTTATAACCTTCATTATAAATTCTTTGCCTCCTCAGTATGGTCCATTCTAAATAAACTGTAATATGATAAAAAAGAAAAGAAATGTGACAAAATTGCAAAATTTGCTAATTTAAGAGGAATCAAGGCTAAAGAAGCGAGAAACTCACTCTGTTAATGTCATATGTTCATCAGAGCTAAAAGAAACCAATGAAAAAGAATCAGAAGGGAAATTAATGATCGCTAAAGATTAATGAGTCATCTACCCAAATCCATAAGAAGGAATGGAAGAAAGATATGTGTCTTTTCTGTGGAAAGTCTAGACAATATAAGAAAGATTTCCAGAAACATAAGGCATGGTTTGAAAGTAAAGGTAAGCCTTGTGCTTTCATGTGTTTTGAATCAAATTTTGTAGAAGTACCTTATAATACTTGGTAGATTGATTCTAGTTATACCACTCATGTTTCAAATACGATGCAAGGATTCCTTATGACCCAAATCATAAAAGCAAATGAAAAAATAGTGTTTATGGGGAATCGAGTCAAAGCTTCAGTTGAAGCCATCAGGACTTATTGTTTGACTTTTGACACTAGACATCATTTAAATCTTTTTCAAACTCTTTATGTTTCTTCTTTTTCACGTAATTTGATTTATTTGTTAAAACTTAATATAGGTGGATTTTCCTTTATGTTTGGAAATGAATGTTCCAGTTTGTTTAAGCACAATCATTTTATTGTTTTGGTTTTTTTTTTTGTGATGGTTTATACAAATTAAATCTTGATAATGCTTTTGCTAAGACTCTTTTGACCTTGCATCATAATGTTGGCAAAAAACGTAATTTAGCAAGTAAAAGTTCAGCTTACTTGTGGCATAAATGTTTGGGTCACATAGCTAAAGATAGAATATGAAGATTAACAAAAAATGAAATCGTTCCTAACATGGATTTTAATGATCTTGATATTTGTGTGGATTATATCAAGGGAAACCACAAAAATATACACTTAAAAAAAAAGGCCATAAGAAGCACAAAACTCCTTAAACTTATATACACCGATATATGAGGACTTTTTAATGTTCTATGTTTTGGTGGAGAAAAGTATTTTATCATCTTCATTGATGATTTTTCACGTTATGGATATGTCTATTTGCTACATGAAAAATCTTGATCAATAAATTCCTTGGAGATTTTTGTTACTGACGTTGAGCACTTAGACAAAAAGGTGAAAATTGTTAGATCTAATAGAGATGGTGAATATTAGGGAAGGCATGATGGAATAGGACAATGTCCTAGTCCATTTGCTAGATTCCTTGAAAGGCATAGTATATGTGCTCAATACACAATGCCAGGTACACTGAAACAAAATGGTATAGCGAAAGGTGTAATCGTACCTTAATGGATATGGTTAGAAGCATGTTGAGTTTTAACCTTGTCATTGTGGATGTATGCCTTGAAAACTGCCACGTACTTATTGAACAGGATTCTTAGTAAAGTAGTTCAAAAGACACCTTTTGAACTGTGGACAAGAAGGAAACCTAGTTTGAGGCACTTATATGTTTAGGGTTACCCGGCAAAGATCAGAATTTATGATCCATATGAAAAGAAACTGGATTCAAGAACAATTAATGGGTCCTTTATTAGTTATCTAGAAAAATCGAAAGGGTTTAGATTTTATTATCTTAATCATATTAAGAGAATCGTTGAAACTAGAAATGTACAGTTTATTGAGAATGGTGAGATCAGTGGGAGAGTAAAGCCACGTAAAGTGGAAATTCAAGAAGTTAAGGTGAAGATTCCTTTAACTCAAACTTCTTCTCAACTTGTTGTTTCCATAGTTGTTTAACATTTTGACAACACCTAAGAACAACAAATAAATGATGAAACTTCCCATAATGAAGTTATAGCTAATGAACCCATAGTAGATGAACCACAACAGGTGGTATTAAGAAGATCTAAAAGGCAAAGAAGATCTACTATCCCTAATGGTTATGTGGTTTATCTACAAGAGTCAGAATTTGACATGGGAATTGATAATGATTAAGTTTTGTTTTCACAAGCCATGAAAAGCAACGATTCTAACAAGTGGTTAAACGTTATGAAAGAAGAGTTAGGATCAATGAATTACAATCAAGTCTTGAATCTTACTGAATTGCTTGAAGGATGTAAGAGACATAGGTGTAAATAAGTCTTTAAGACTAAGCACGACTCTAATGGCAACATAAAAAAACATAAAGCTAGACTTGTTGCCAAAGGTTTTACATAGAAAGATAGTGTTGCCTACAAAGAGGCTTTTCTCTTGTCTCTAAAAAGGACTCATTTAGGATTGTCACGGCATTCGTAGCTAATTATGACTTACAGTTTCATCAAATGAATGTGAAAACTACCTTTCTAAATGGGAATTTAGATGAAGAAGTTTACATGGACCAACCCGAAGGTTTCACTGTTCAAGGAAAAGAGCACATGGTGTGTAAACTTAAGAAATCAATATACGGGCTTAGATAGGCTTCCTGACAATAGTTTCTCAAGTTCAATGATACCATCACTTCCTTTGGATTTAAGGAAAACATTGTTGATCAATGTATATATTTGAAGGCTAATGAAAGAAAGTTTATAATTTTGATCTTATATGTTGATGACATTTTTCTTGCTATTAATGATCTTGGCTTTTTACATGAGACCAATAAATTTCTTTCTAAAAACTTTTAGATGAAAGATATTGGTTAGGCATTCTGTGTGAAAAGAATTGAAATATTTTGTGGTAGATCACAAGGATTGTTAGGATTGTCTCAAAAATCATATATTAACAAAGTTTTAGAAAGATTTAAGATGGAAAGGTGTTCTTCAAGTGTTGTTCCAATTCAGAAAGGAGATAAATTGAGCCTTATGCAATGCCCGAAAAATGAATTGAAGCATAAGGAAATGGAATGGATTCCATATGCTTCTATCATTGGTAATTTGATGTATGCTCACACTTTTACCAAACTAGACATCAATATTGCTATTAAGATGCCGGACAGATATTAAAGTAATCTAAGATTGGATCATTGGAAAGTTGTAAAGAAAATATTGAGGTACTTGCAAGGAACAAAAGATCACGTGCTCACTTATAAGAGATCTGATCATGTTGAGGTGATAGGATATTCAAATTTGGATTATGCTAGACGTGTTGATACAAGAAAATCCACATTTGGCTACTTATTCCTTTTAGCAGGAGGTGCAGTCTCTTGGAAGCGTGCGAAGTAGTCTGTTATTACTGTGTCCACTATGGAAGCTAAGTTTGTGGCATGTTTTATGGTCACCGTTCATGGATTATGGTTGTGAAACTTTGTTTTAGGACTGGAATTGTCGATAGCATTGCTAAGCCGCTGGAAATTTATTGTGATAATTTCTTAGTAGTGTTCTTCTCTAAAAACGAGAAGTATTCAAAGGGGGCTAAAGATATGGAATTGAAATACTTTGCCATTAAAGAAGAAGTTCAAAAACAGAGATTGTCAATTGAACACATTAGCATAAATCTCATGATTATAGATTCATTAACAAAAGGGTTGCTACCTAAGACATTTAGTGCACATGTTGAAGGATAGGCATTACTAAAAACCATTATTAATGTGTTATGATGATATTTGAAGTTCATTATGTAACCGACATGCTGGCTCATTTAATTTCTGTTTTTGACATCTTAATGCATCATGTTTGATTACCTGTTATTATATATACATAAATGAATTATGTTAACTTAACAAAATCTGTCTTTGATAGAGACATTGTAATTGAAAAATTATAGTTATACCTCATTAGAGGTCATGATGGTCATTGAACTAATATTAATATTATGATATATGGAAGGGACTTTGTCAAATTAATGACATACAATCGCCATGATTCTTATTAGTTTCACTCTATGATGATTTATGGTTTAACCAATTTAAGAAAGGATTTAACCTTTACTTTGGTACATTATGTATTACCATGAAAACTTTAAAGTTAAATAATATGACATAGGCCAAGTGGGAGAATGTTAGGATATTTTTATTATGATCCATGTGACTTTCCTTTTAGGGTTTTTAAAATTTGATTTTTATTTATTTAAAGGAATAATTCTAAATTCCTATTGGTCAAAATAAAAGGGAGGTAGTTTTATTTGGTAACTATACGCTTTGATGAAACGTGTGGATAAAAGTCTTCTTTAGAAATCGGTCCTCTTTTTTCATAAGAAAAGATAGCTTATTCCATTAAAAATTGTTCGTTAAAATAAAAAGGATTAAAAGAGAGAAACTTGTTTATGTGATTCTTAACAATTTCTCTTAAGAAAAACATCATGGATCAATGTATGTTCTTCCTTAATTCTTCTATTGTGAAAATCATATTATTCAAGATATTGGTTATTGAATTATATGCAAAATTATGGTTTCAATTGTATAGACATGAAGTTTCTAATAGATTGAATAACATAGTATAAGAAGTACTGAACAGTACAATTCTATTGTACCATTTTTGGTATGTAGGTACTGGACAACATTGGACAAAATTCTAATGAAGAGATTTTGTTTTTATCTAATTCCAATATTTTTATACCATGAAAAATAAAGGGACAAAAATTGTAGGTTTTGTCCAGTCCCATGGAGCGACTTTTGTCCAGTCTCAAATAAATTTTGTAAACTAAATATGGTACAATGACCTTTGTTCGATCGAGTACCATGAAAAATGGTACAGCCAAATGCTACCTTTATAATATTTGAATGTTTAAGGGGAATATTCGTACCTAGTAGAAATTTTGGGGTTATTTACGATTTCTCCCTCTCTCTCTTATTAGTTACCAACTTTTTTATTAAGGAATAATCTTAATTAATTAATTATAAAATTAACACTCTGCTTTTATGTTATCTAGAATAAAAAGATTGTAATAATCTATACGCAAATAGGATAAAGATGAAGAAAAAGTAGTTAGAATAAAGAGAGAATTGAAAGATAAACTACACAAAGATTAATAATTAAGCTTTATGGCTAATGGATGACACTATGAGCTAACTGAACTTTAAGGACAAGGAATTTTCTTTTAAATTGATTTCAGTGTGAATGTGAGATACCAATTTATGATATGATTCCTTAATACAACAAGGACCACCATAACTTGAAGTGGTGGTCATCATCTTTACATCAACTCAATAGATAAGATAGATCTCATGTCTTTGTCTTTATGCATTAGAAAATGAATATGGGTATCGTAGTTTCATAAATTTAATAAATAGGGCTTTCTTTAAAAAAAAAAAGGAATAGATATAGCGGTTTGAAATTACATATTTCTATTAAATAAGGTGTTGGTTAGAAGACAAATATCTACATATCTATATATATTATGTGAATTATTTTACTAATGACCTGAAGATACATAGTATAAAATATTTTAATAAAGTTTCCTTATTTATTATTTTCTTCTATATATGCAGTATTGTCAAACCCAAGTTAAGTTATCTAGTTTAACCCAATTAAACTTGATCTAGTCTTAGGAACGTCTGGTTCAATGTTTTATTCATTGACCATTGACCCTCTAGCAAATCCTTTAAATCCTCAAATCAAGTCTAACAACACTACATACATCTATAATCATATGCCATTATAGAGGGTGGAGAATTTAAAGGTTACTCATTTTATTATATATGGAAATATATAGCTAAAGCTTATAAAAAGAAGAAAAAATTTTTCTAATTCAATAACTAGTTTAGAGCCTCCACGAACCACAAATAGTAATTTGAATTATAGTTGTAAAACAAATTAAATGAAAGTAAACTTTACACAATAAATCAAATTACATCCATATTTAGGTATAATATTATAATGACAATTTACAATTATTTTTGTTATCTTATTTGACAAACATACAGATTGAAAAAAAAAAAGGTTCCAAAATAAAAAAAAATAAATTAAAAGGTCGTGTTGATAGCTAATGGCTTTGTGGTCTAACAACTTTTCCTTTGATCTCTCAAGTGAGGGTACCATATTTGATTCCCTCATCCCTCATTATAATAACCGGAAAAAAAGATTGTGTTGATATATAATCTTGGTCATGGGCTCCCTTACCCAAACTGACCTCTCTTACTTTAAACAAGTCTTACAAGGTTGTGTTGAACTTCCTTACTTGGTGGCAGCCCCACTATCTCTTGTTGATCTCTTGCTTATTTGTTAAGGTTGCCTTTGTATTTTAGCAAGTAAGCTGACTTACTAATTGTCTTTAGCAAACATAGTAGTTAAAAGATTTCCTAATCTAAAAGATATTTTACCATATCTTCCTAGATTTACTTTGTCAAAATGTCGAGAGGTACATTCCAGATTCAAGTTACCTACTTTCCTAATTTCATATGGATGTACTCCTTTTATAACTCTCTTGTCGTCTTGTTGTTGGATCATCATCTTATACTGACTTAAGTATTGGAGTGACCATGTTGGACAATCCATTGGTGATAATTAACCGCATCTTGTCTTATAGGCCAAGAGAATGTCGATTCAAGGCTTGCTTGACCCAGTTCTTGAAGATCAACGCTCTTGTAGATTGATTACTCTACTGGCGAAAATCTACCTAGAATAGGTCTTATATATAATAATTTTATGTCATTGCTTTCATCATTAATTTGATATTAACCAGTCACACATGCATTGTATAATCTTGGAATTAAGTTTTTATCACTTTATTCATTATTTTTGTGTTTTCATTGGAATATCTTCGACTTCGACCATATGTCAACATAAGTAATGGAAATATTAGTGAGGCTTTACTCTGTTTTGCTTTTGTACATATATAACAGTGTTTAGCCAAAGATAAGAAATTTCACTATTCCAAATAATATCCTAAGTGGATGATTGTAAATGAGCTGAATCGAGCTTTACTAAGACTAAAAAGTACAGATCGGGTTCGAACTTGTTAAGGATTTGCAAGCCTAAGTTCCACTCATAGGCTTTAAGAAGACTTAACAAGCTCGAGCTTAAGCTTGTTTAACTTAACGATGCCAAACGAGCTCGAGCTTGTCTAGTAATGTCTAATATTATAGTGGGTTAATGTCAAAAATGATATCTAACCTTTGTAAAAAGTTTAATCTAGTACCTGATATTTAGTTTTGAATAATTTAGTACATAAACTTTCTCAAAAAGTTCAATCAAGTACTTAAAATTTGGTTTTGAATAATTTAGTACATGAAACAAGTTTCACGTACATTTTTCTTATCTGATTAAACTTGTTTCAGGTAGAAAAAATGTACGCAAAAACTTATTTCAGATACTAAATTGTTTAAAGCTAAACTTTAAATAGGAAAAATGCACATGAAAATTTGCTTTAGGTACCAAATTATTTAAAACTAAACTTTAGCTAACTAATTAAACTTTTTGCAAAAGTTTAGGTATAATTTTTGACATTATCCATATTATATTTGTATAAATAAGGATATATAATGTAAATAGTGAGCTTGCTCACAAGCCTAACCAAGAGCTCAAGCTTGACTCATTTACATATAAAAGAATTATTTTGAGTTCGAGTCGACTCATTTATTAAACAAGTATGAGTCATCCCAAGCCTAAAGTGATCTAAGTTCAAGCAAGCTTATGAGTAACTCTATTTGCTTGGTATTATAAAGAAATTGACATATTCAAAAAATTTTTAAAATCTAATATTGATTTGTGGTCAACCTTCTTTTTTATGAACAATGCCCTACAAAAGGTGTTTAAAATCTAAGAGATTTATAAAAAGATCTAATTTGTATCAGACTTCCATTTTTTTCTCCCTTCATTTTACTTTGCACATGTTAGACTAATGGACAGACAAATAATATCCTAACTTTTAAAAGTTTGTTCATGAGAAGCCCCTCAACTCCATCAATAAAAATATCTCTTTTTTCTTCAAGGCAAGAATACTTCATAAACTTTGAGGCTCACGGCAAACGCTTAATTCGGCTGATCTTTCACATAGGTGTGCTTTCACGTTACATCAACCTATAGGCTTATTGCATTAATTAATTTGGTGGAGGATTGGCTTCTTAACTAATGCTCTAGATGTTTCTGAAAAACTTTAATGGGATTACTTTCAACTGTTTCTTTATGCCAGCTAATAATAGATGGCACAAAAAGCTTTGACTCATCGAACACTCATTGTTTATGCATTTTAGGAAATTCTGCTTTTATTCATGATTTTCAGCTCACCTTAAATGGAATGTTTATTTCTTCTCCCTTACTTCCACCTAGCCTTAATTAAATGTGAAGAACTCAACATCATAGAATCACAAGTAATTTCTACAAAATCAATGAAAGTTGTCAATGAGTGCTAAATAGGAACATAAAGAAGATGAGAAAAGAGTAGAGTCGTAAGACAAAGTTAATTATTCTATCATGCTATACAATATTTATTCTAAGAACACAAATTGGATTTTTTAGGTTATTTCTAATGGAATCTATGCTTGAATAAGTCTTAGTGTATCCTATTTATACTAAAGGAGGGTTTAATTAAGCTTAGAAGTTGTCCACTTAGGGCAAATGAATATAGTGTTTCTAAGGTTCGTTTTAGCATGAATTTAGTACTTTCCTAAATATTAGATGCTATTTTCCGATTACACTTGATATTTGCATCTTAAATAACTACTGGAAACGTCTCATATCTTTTAAGTGCCTAAAAAAACCAAAATTTTAATCGAATCTTGACTTTTTAGGAAAGTAAAATATTTACTTTTCCCAATTTTCAAGCCTTAACTCAACCTAGTAAAGCCCTAAATTAATTTGCAAGTTTGATATCAAATGAAAGTTCTTCATTCTTACTTTCAAAGTTCACCCATGAATTTGAGGAAGCTCCATCAGACATGTAGGGGTGTCTTAAGTTAAGGGGATGAGCTGATGTCATCATGACATCATGTTAGGGTATACCAATACAAAGTTGCCATGTGTCACCAATAATGAAAAAATAGTGCCTTTATCTAGATTTGAACTTATGACCTCTTATTTGTGCACGTGTGTGTCTTACCATACAAGCTGTTGGCATTTGTCTTATTCTTGTTTGCGTAAAATATTATCTTAAAGCTTATGTTCTAAGTCCATTTAAATTAATTAGCCCATGACATGTCAGTTAAATGAATCTTAGTCTAAATATGTAATAAAAAATATAAGGTTAATTATAAAAATGTGACATGTTTTGTCCAATTTACAAGCACATGACCCATGTTAATTTTTTTAACAAATAGATTACATGGGTTTCATATAAAAATATCAATATAATTAATTATTATTGGAGGGATATGTGTTAGAGTTTTATTAGAATAAAAAAATAATTTAGTAAAAATATTACTAATAAAATAAAATATTAAAAATATTATTTTTAAAAAAATGAGAAAATTGAAAAATATGTAAAATTAATTTTTATAAGTAATAAAATATTGACATATGTCATCCTAAAATTATTAAATAATATTGATACTTTTATATAAAATACAGATCACCTATTTGTCAAAAAAAAAAAAAAAAAACACGGGTTATGTGTTTACAAATTGGCTAAAACATAAGTCATATTTTATAATTAACCTAAAAATATATCATATTAAACTCAAATAATTTTCTAAGGTTGGTAAAACCAAATTTACATGTAATTCTTATGCCTTATAATATAAAATGTGGTATTTTAGGTTTAATACAATATTTTATTTTTAGTACATACTAATATCCATCTATATATCTATATATATATCTAAGCAAAAATGGGGTGTTTACAACTACCTCTATTTATGATTATGTTTTTCAAAACCTTATCACAAAAATAAAAAGAGACTATTTTTGCTTTGATGGGTTCAAAATTGTACCTAGAGGTCTAGATCCACTTAAGTTCGTGATCAAGCATTCTCTTGTAAGTGCTTCCTAAGCTAGCTAATATTGAATCTGATTATGCTCCTTAAGCTGACACTTGCTTTGGTTTAGTACTTGAATTGGGTTAATGCTGCTGGAGTTAACCTCTACTTTACTCGTTGAGCTAGCTCCTTAGTTTGGTGCCCTTTGAGTTGGCATTTTTCTTAAATTAGCGTCTTGAGCTTTCCTTTCTAAATTTGTTTGTGCTCTTTAAGCTGGCATTTCTTCTTGGCTTGGCACTTCTTGAGCTAGCATTTTTCTTAAACTAGCACTTCTTAAGCTCTCCTTTCTGAATTTAATCATGGTCTTTGAGTCTACATTTCTTCGTAGTTTGACACTTCTTGAGCTAGCATATTTCTTGGGTTAAAGCTTCTTAAGTTCGCCTTTCTGAATTTGACTTCGCTTTTTGAGCTGACATTTCTTTCTGTTTTGGCGCTTCTTAAGCTAGTTTTTTTTTTTTTAATTTGATCGCACTCCTCAAGCTGGCATTATCTTGGTTTGACTCTCCTTGAGCTAGCTTTCTTCTTGGATTAGCGCTTTTGACCTTGCCTTTCTAAATTCGCTCATGCTCTTCAAGTTGGCATTTCTTATCACTTGAAAATCAATTCTTACAAGTGTATGTAGATTAAGAGTCTTACCAAGTTCTTACAAAAAGCCCCCTAACCTGTAGACCATCTTATGAAATCTAATCATCACTAGGTTTTATTTGTTTGACTTAGCAACTTTATAGGATAATTTGAGCTCTAGTATATTCAAAAGAGAACCAAAGTTTTTAAGTTTTCTCTCAAAGGATAACTTAAAATCCTAACATTTGTAGTATAGGTGAAGTTCCTATATTCAAAGGATGACCAAAGTTCCTAATTTTTCTAAATATAAGAATACTATGGTTCCTGGAATTCTTATATGATGACTATAAGCTCATGAGTTTTGTAGGATAACTAAAGTTTCTATATAGAGGATGACCAAAGTTTCTAAGTAGAAATATTATGGTTCATGAACCCAGGACCTCTCATTTATGCATTTATGTGTCTTACCATACATGCTATTAGCTTGTGCCTTATTCGTGTGCATATGTGTCTGTTACCTAAACTTGAACAAAATATCCATTTAGTACCTAAAAAAAATTTTGTGCACATTAATAGTGTTGGGAATTTAGAGTTTGAATCAATGGATTTCGCAGCGGAATTATAAATTTTTTTTTTTTGAAACCTTAAATTCCCAAAACGGATCCATGCATTTCAATTAAATAGAAATTAAAAGGTGATTCGAAATTTTACTTTTTTATATGAGTTCCGAAATTATCTCTTGATGCGGATCTATATATGTTACAATGTCGTGAACGTCCTCTACGGTATCCACACGCGAATGAATATGATTCGGATCCTCCCTCTTATGTACTAGCACAATCTAAAACGTTTCTAGATGAGATTTTGAATGGGTCTCCAAGAGTCATGATTTTTTCTCTCTCTTTCTAGGGTTTCAGACGTTGACAACACATGTCATCCATCCTTTGAGAAGACCATCATGTTCTATTTATAGGTGTCATCTTTACCCTAATCTTATTAGGGTTTAATTAATTAATTAATTAATTTTATTCAACAAGGACATGCACCATATAAAAATATTTTTTATTTTAATTATTATTTATTAATCTTAATCTAATTTAGATTAATAAATAATTAAATTATTCCCAATATGGTTATTCAAAAAACCCATGATTCGATTTATTCATTCTTTGCGTGTGACCCCATAGGTTCACTTAATGTTAGCAGCAGCCCTTAAACACATTTTAAGGCCTTACAACATAATTGGTCTGTAGCAAGTCAATATGCCTACCCAAATCAAGTGAAGATCAATAATCCGACTCTACCTATTAACAGTCAATTATTTAGTCCCTTTGTCACGTGATATCTTATGATCAAACATAGTGTGGGATCAACACACACTTATATGAAGATTAAGGTTACAAAAACATTATGGTGAGCTTCAAAATTCCAATGAGTATCTACATGTGTGGAAGTGGGGGAGAAGGAGTGCGTGGGAGAAGAGTGAAGAATTGGACCGATATACCAATTTTGCCCTTTGGTTATATTATACTTAAAAATCTATTATCCAATTAGTTTTTTTTTTCCCTTTCCCATTACAATGCGGAGGGAGGGTTTGGACTTTGTACCTCTCACTTGAGTGACTGAAAGAGATGTCATTAGACTATAAGGTCATTGGCTTATCTAACTAGTTTTTAATAGTGTTAAGAAAAAAAAAAAACTAGTGGTAAACGCACCATGTTACGTTTTGTAGAAAAAATATATTATAAATAATTATATAATTGACTTGCACAAAATGCTGCTAATTTAAAAAGGAGAAAAAGAAAAAAAATATATAGATGTCACATAACAAACCAAATTTCAATAACAAATTGCAATTGTGCATTGATGAGTAATCCTAAAAATTAAACTTTTAAATTTAAATAAAAAATTGTATAATTACAAAAATATTCTTAATATCACTTCTTGCTCTTAGGAAAAAGGGAAAAAAAAAACAAAAGAAACTTCTTCTTAAAAAACAATAAGACAAAAGTTATATTTACCGCATTTAATTATCAAGGAATAATAATGATGGAAAATATAATGTGCAATTTATATAAATAAATATAGTTTTAAGGTTAGTTGTTGAGAATTATTGAGTAAAATATAACTACCCATGTAAAGTTATCGGAGTCTTGGTAGTAGTGGGCAGTTTTTCTTTTTTCTTTTTTTAATGAAACAGTATTTGGAAATTTAATATATTAGTTTCCAAAAAAAACCCTCATTATTTTAATTGATTAGTATATGAGAGATGAGAAAAATTAAAAATACACCAAAAAATTTAAAATACACCCATTAGAAGGATTGAATTGTAATTACAAAAGCTTATATAGAAGTGGACACCAAACCCTCTCCTCTAACTTAAATAATATAGATATAGATAAATATTAACAAATAACAATATTTAGATTGACAAGATTGGTCACTCCTGATTTAACTAGATCCAATTATGAAACTAGTTTATGTCATTCTTCAATCTTTTTGGAAAGATAAGCTAACTTAGTTGGCGCAACCTAACTCTTAAAGAAGTTTGTGAGGTTTTTTGGATTTAAATGCATCATTTTTAGTTTTATCTTTTTAATTTTTAGAATGTGCCAATTTATCAGAAAAATAAATCTAGTTCAAAGAAAATAATAGGTGATCATAAAATGTTTACAATAGGTAACTTAAATACTTTGTAAGTAAAATATAAATTAAAATATCATATATTCTTTCATCTAATTTGATTGTGATTCGAACCTAAATATCACATCAATAAGACTGATTAATCTAGTCGCATTCACATGGTTATAGAGTTTAATATAATATGCTATGCAAACAGTCCAATTCACTACCCTATATAAACTCGCTCTCCCATCCTCCTACAAATAAACTACTTTGATCACCTTTCTCACTCCCCAAACCTACACACTCCCTCCACCACTACTATCACCACTATTATTGCCAACACCATATTGCTGCGATTGCCATCATGTCATCCGAATTCACCCCACTATTCATGACTTCACTCTTCACCTTACAACCGCTAACTCTATCCCTTGTCTTCTTCTCCCTTTTTGTCATTCTCCTTTCCCTTCTCCTCTCCCCTGGAGGCTTTGCATGGTCTCTCTCACGCCTTTTCCTCCCAGCCCGTTCAGGCCCACTCATACCGGGCCCATCAGGCCTACCTTTCCTTGGTCTCGCCCTTGCCTTCACACCATTCTCTCTTCCTCATCGCATCCTCCAACGTCTCTCTAACATCTTTAATGCTCGGAGTCTCATGGCCTTTTCCGTGGGGTCTACCCGTTTCGTTGTCTCTAGTGAGCCCAAAACGGCCCATGAGTTACTCAACAACCCAGCCTTTGCCGATCGGCCCATTAAGGAGTCAGCTTACGAGCTCCTTCTCCATCGGGCCATGGGCTTGACTCCTTATGGAGAGTCATGGAGAAACTTACGTAAGCTTTCATCTAGTCATTTTCTTTGTCCAAAGATGATTTGCCGCCACGTGGATTTTCGTCATGAATTTGGGATTAAATTAGCTAAACAGATTAGCAAAACTATGGATCAATACGGTGTCATTGAAGTAAGACGGCTACTAAACTCTGCATCGTTGGATAATGTTATGAAGATCGTATTTGGGAAGTGCTATGATTCCATTGGGAGTGAAAATGAGCAAAATAGGGCTGCAAAGGAACTGGAAAATTTGGTTAGTGAAGGGTATGACTTGTTAAGTTTATTTAATTGGGGTGATCATTTTCCCATTTTGGGTTGGTTTGATTTGCAAGGGATAAGAAAAAGGTGTAAGAAATTGGTAGTGAGAATGAATGATTTTGTTGGAAAAATTATTGAAGAGCATAAAGTTAAGAGAGAGATTGTAAAAGGAGAAAAACTTAGGAATAATTCCAAGGATGATGAAGGGGATCATGATTTTGTTGATGTTTTGCTTAATTTGCAGAAGGAGAATAAGCTCAATGATTCTGATATTATTGCTGTTTCATGGGTAAGTTTTTTGCTCAGTACAAATTTCTCGATTATCTAATTGCATGCTGTATGCTTTATAGTCTATGAGTTCATACATAATACACTAATGTTTGAATGCCATAACATATGGACATGGGTGGTTATAAAACTTGTAAAAGGGTAGTGGCCTTTTCTTTTTAAGAAAAGAAGTTAATTGTATATGTCCATATTACTATTTTGCATTTAGGAATAAGTAGTTTTGGTTGTCTTAATTTAGTGCACAAGGACACACATCATAAGCCTGTACCTATTCACTTAATTTTTAACAAAGACTAAATTTATTGATTTGATGGTAGAGGTTTAGCTATTTTTATATTTTTAATCTAGCTTACTAATTATTTTAAATTTATTTTCATGCATCATTACAACATATAATCATTAAAATTTAAGTTTTATTTGCTCTCTTTTGCATTTAGTATATGCATAAATGATTTTAAAAATAAGCATTGAGAAAAAGTTGACAATAATCCCCATAGTCTAATGTTGATTTGGTTCATTTTTTGGTAAATATGGTTAAAAAAAGATGAATTATTTTGTATAGTACCTCAATGATTATGTAAAGTTTATAATCATATGATTTTCACTATTTGTGAATGTGATTTATTATAAAAATTGGTTCTGGTACTAGTGGTTCACATTCTCCTGCAAGATGCATTTTATTGATAAGTTAGTGGTTTTTATGGTGTTTGAGATTTGGAATGGAATGGGACCACATTCTCGTCCTTTCCTCTTTTCATTATTCTATGATGTTGCAAATCTAAGTATTGTGCTTTATCTTTTCCTTTTTATTTTATGCTACCTTGGAATTTTTCTAATATGCGCAAAATATTTTGTTCTCTTATTACTTTGTATCAAAAAAGTATTCAATTTGATGAAATTTTAGGAAATGATCTTTGTCGGAGCCGATGTGGTAGCACTACTTTTGGAATGGATTCTAGCAAGAATGGTTTTACACCCTGAAATCCAAGTTAAAGCCCAAGCTGAGATTGACTCTGTGGTTGGTGTCAACCGCCCAGTTTCTAACTCCGACCTCCCTTGCTTGCGATACATGCATGCTATTGTTAAGGAAACCTTGAGGATCCATCTCCCAGGCCCTTATTTTATGTCTATGCCAAGGCTAGCTATTCATGACACCACTATTGGCCAATACTTTATTCCAGCGGGCACAATTGCAATGGTCAACAGTTGGGCGATAACCCATGACAATCAAGTTTGGTCTAATCCCGAAGAGTTCAAACCCGAGCGATTTATCGAAGAGGATGTGAATATCATGGGATCCGATTTGAGATTGGCTCCATTTGGCTCTGGAAGGAGAGTGTGTCCCGGTAAGTCCATGGGATTAGCAACTGTTGAGCTTTGGCTTGCTCAATTGCTTCAATGCTTCAAATGGGTGCCTAAGGACCATTGTGGAGTGGACTTAAGCGAGTGCTTAAAGCTATGTGTGGAAATGAAACACTCTTTGGTGTGTAAAGCCATTCCAAGGGGTGTCTAATGAGAAACATGTAAAAAGTACGTAGTGTGGTTTAGAAACTAGCCTCCTTCCTGATGTTGTCAATTACCTATGGGGAAATATAATAAGTTATTTGCCGGGGGGAGAGATCATTAAGGGAGTGGTTTGTGTGTCCGTTAAGGGAGCGGTCTATGTGTAGTAATGTAAATGCTGAATATTTTATGTATAATCGTTTGTATGGAAATCTATTAAGAAAATTTCACTTCTTCAAGTATTAAATTGCTTCTTTTAACTAATTACAATATTCAATGGTATCACTTTACCCTAAACTATCAAATAATTACCGACTCATGAGTCAAGATTACTATTTTCTTCTTTGAAGGATTAAATCGAGCATATCAATAATTTAAAGTATGCGAGTAGGTTTTTTTCCCCCTATACTTTATAATACGCTCTTGATACTCTGTACCTACCTATAGTATTGTCATACAATGTGAACAAACAAGGTGTTAATAAAAATACTATGAAGTTCTAAATGATACGTATTGAGGGTAGTTTTATGATGTTAAAGGATGGATTTTGGTTTCAAAATTTGGGAATCATTATATATACATTATAAGATACAAGTAAAGTCACATAATAGACCTACCTTATACTCTCTTAACCTTAATAAATACCATCATCAATTTTTTATACCACACACTAAAATCAACTTATGGCTAGTGGCATCCATCAATACTCTTTAGCGAAAATACCTCTAAATTAGATAATAAAACCTATGGGCCATAAATAAATAAAATAAAGGAGCACAATTCAAAATTAGAAATAGCTAAAAGTTAGTCACTTAAACCAAATTAAAATGTGCAAATTATTGAAGAATTTCTATGGTTTCATCAATGGGACCTTTTAGTCGATCATTGAACCATTAAACTAAATATAGTAGTTAATATGATCATGGTTAAGTATGAATCTTAGCCATCAAAAACCTTACGAGAGTGCTCCCATAAAATGAAGAATGAGACCATAAAATTTTCCGAATTATTGATGTGAAATGTAACTTCCACATAATAATAATAAAATCATATTAAATTTCACGCCTAAAACTTAAATTTGTTAAATATCATACTTGATTCAAATTTTATATGCAACAACAATGATTTATAAGCACACATTGATTTCAAGTTACCGATGTTCCTAGTTTTTTGAAAAGGATTAGTCTTAATGTCCAAGATTAACTTCAATGCACAACAAAACTGAAAAAGTGATCATATCAAAAGGACAATAAAATGGATATGACAAGAAGAGCAGAGGATGGAGTTGCAATTTTTGGAATAAAGGTAAAATTAAGGTTGTAAGTGGTTAAGACAGCTCGCGAGTTACTTGAGTTCAACTAGACAAAAGTTCGAATTCAACTAGCTTACAATCAACTTGAGCTCGAGTTCGAGTTACTTAAGTAGCTACCGAGTTCGAGTTGGAGTTTTAAAATACTCAGCTCGGAGATCTCGTAAGCTTAATCGAGCTTAATTAAGTATTAAATCAAGTTGAGTCAAGTTCAAGTTTATCGCATATTAAATACTTTTTATAATTAAATTAATATTTAAAAGAATAATCAAGTTTAATCAAGTCAAGTTTGAGTTTATCGAGTATCAAATCGAGTCGAGTTTGATTTTAAAAATCAAAGCTCGATCGAATTCGAGTTCAAAATACAAGTTTTTATTCGAGTCGAGTTTGAGCTTGGTACTATATCGACTTAACTCAACTCATTTATAGCCCTAGGTAAAATATCCAAAAATGCATAAACAATGAGTCTCTAATGAGTCAAAAACTAGTTGTGCCATCTATTATCAATTGTATAAGATAAACTACAAGAGTCATGCACAAACAACAAGCATTAGTTAAGAGTCAATCGCACTCCAAATTAAATAAACACTACATGTGGATGCAAGCAAAAAATTTGAGATTACGAAAGAACTTTCAATATGTAACGCCTTAATATGAAAGCATTACAACCCACCGCATGTCCTCACTTGATATGGACACGTTAAGGTTATTATTCTACTAATCCATAAATTAGATATAATATTATCAACATCTCTTTATAGGGAAATTTTTAAATATCATGCAATAATCAAAAACTTCATAACAACCTAGTTGGCATAAACCAAAGGCCAACTCAATTCAAACTAAAATATCTTAAGAAAAATCTCAGAAAACTTTAGATTTATAAAAACATATAGAACATTGTATGATCTTAAATTTTTTTTATCTATCTACAAACCATAACATCTAAACGTTACTTGGAAAATCAGGTCTATAATTGTCCTTCTCATAGACATCATATCCAGTTAGATCAAATACTAAATGTTCTCCACCTATTCCTAAAAAATATAAAGGAATGAGCACAAAGGCCCAGTATGCAATACCACAAACACATGCACATGATTAAGCATAATACATATTTCACTTACAATCAAATATTATATGCAATAAATCAACAGGTTATTATCTTTGATTAGTCGGCAAACAACATAATTTATAACTATTAGTCATTAGTTATGAACCCGAAGTAACTCATGACTCTGTAAAATCAACGAGTATGCAAAATAGGTAATATATACATATATTGGTTTTAGGAACCCCCACACCCTGAGCACCCTTTTTGCATCACTCTAAAACTACCGGAATCATCTTTGTGCATGAATCCACTTGGGACAATGACACATATAGATCATTAGAGCATTGCCTTAGTAGCAATGGTCTTCCTAATCTACTAGACCCAATCATAGGCTGTCACGCCTTAAGTGATATCCTAAACGTGGTAGTCCGCCATACACAATACTAAAGCCTAGGAATGACTACCTTAGTCACGCAAAGGCTTTCATATCATGTACAAGGCGTACATTACAACCAAGTGAACATAACGGAGTAGCGCAATTTACATCGTTAACAATTAAGTAACAAGCAAGGAGAATACTAATCATAAAACATAAACATGGTTGATTACAAATCTTAGGGGCATACCTCCGCTATTATCTTCAAGTCTATATAAATACATTTCTTAAAAATCTCCAAAATACTTAACATAGCATACAAGAAATTTACAAAATGACCTCGTTATATGATCACATTGCTTCCATAAGAGTTTAAAATCTATCAATAACTTTCTTAATGTCATGATCTTCAAATAAAGTCACAGGTATACCTGTTTGAACAAAAATCTATGGGAGTATAAGCTTAGTGAGATATTTTCTTTCATTCGCACCGTGATATCAAATAAGTTTATTTAATTTTCATACGTATGCTATGCATGCGATGCATCAAATCACATGATTACACAAATACATATAGTTATCCAAAAACTATATATAGAGCAGATTTACCCCTCTGTGTCGAATGGTTAGGGAATTATTGATAAAGATCCTCGACCTTCTATTGCTAGTCCCTACACCCCCGCCCAAAGTGTTCGGTTGGCTTAGCTCCAAACCTAAAGTCGCATTCTCCGAACGATTTAGATTCTCTAGGAAGGAACAGGGCTCATGTCCTAGCACGATAACAGCCCATTCCACTCTATACGTAAGAGTAGTAGCCTTTCGAAAGAAATGTAACTCGATGGATGCTATGTGTGACTGTTTTATTTTTCTTAAGCCAAACCTTATTAAGGTTTATTAGGGGCGATCAAACAATTTAGCAAACAACAAGCGATCATGCATGTAGGTAGACAAAATACTTAAACAGATAATTCGAAGTTGCGATATTCTTAATTCTCATTTCATCACATAAGCATAGAATCACGCATGCATATATATCCTTGAATTCCTCATTCATGTCTATTTTTATCTTTTCTTAGTATACTAATGCCACTACTCTACAAAAATAAGCAAAGTAACGAAATTAAGAGAAATAACTCACTCGTCCATTTCGCAAACTTCTTAGTCGTAGTAATCCTTAGGAAGGGCAATATCGTATTTCACATCGCCTAGACAAAAGAAATACCTCGGATGAGTATTTCATAGGATTTCTACTTAAGCTTTCTAATTCTATTTTGTTATGTTCGTGAAAAATTACGTAAAATTAAATTCCAACTTAAAATGACCATAACTTGCTCATTTTAACTCGGAATTTTGCATATAATATGTCATTTTTCACCTATTCAAAAAGGTCTATCCATTTCTAAGGTTATTTTTATCATAAAAATCCATTTGGGTTTGGAAACGGTGAAGTACATGATACAAATTTCTAATTTCTCAAAACACAATTTTTCAAACCTTTTCCTTATCCAAAAGTCCTTTAGCAAAAATATAGGTATTTCTATGATTTAAAAATCCTTTAACTATATTATATATATATATATATATATATAGACTCATATTGTATGCAAAATTCCAATGGTGTTGTCTCAACGATTATTTTTCGTAAAACAGTTTATCTTGCGGGGTTAAAGACTTGAATCTTAACAATTTCTTTTCTAAGTATTGTGAAAGAGCTTTATAATTTCTTGGGTTATTATAAATAAGTATATTCTTATTTTGTTTCCCAATTTCTTTACTAAAATAAATAAAATTTTCCTTAGCTTTGGTCTTCTATAAATTTTACTTTTAGTGATAAAAATGAAGTTTTCAAGAATCTTATTAAGTTGTTGATAACCTTAAAAATTGGCTTTGATAAACAAGTCTTTTTCTCGTTATATTTCATTTTCCAACTTCTTTAAAAATGAACTTCATTTCTAAAACTTGGTCTTTTAACTCTTTAACTAATTTTACTTGGAAAAAAATCATGTTTCAATATTTTCTTAAGTTTTTTATAATATCTATTGTTTTTTTGTAACTTATCATGTTTATATTCATTTTATTTTTTTGAAAATGGTTTATCATTTAGAAACTTGGCAACCTCTATTTTTCCAAGTGAGTTTATAATTTAATGAGTTGATTTTATCTTAACTTATAAAGCTTAGTCTAGTTATTACTTTTTATTATGAAGTTGGTAAAATTCTACAAGTAAGCTTTTTGAGAAAAATTAGCTTACCAAATAATTATTAATACTAAGTTTTAATAATCTTTATATGAATTATCATAATAAAAGAAAATATTTATTTTGTTGGTTAACATCTTGGAGGAAATCATTTTCATTATTATTTAAGAAAAGTCTTGGTGGGTTTGAAAAGAAGTTGTAGAAATAATTTTTCCTATGTGTGTGATAACAAAACCTTAATTTATTAGTAGGGATATATATACATTAAGAGAGTTTGGTTTCATTTTCCTTCATTAAAGAAAATTTCTACTTTAAATTTTGTTGAGACTATATCATTATGATGATACATGTATATGAGTATGTAGTATGAAAATGATGAAAATATAGGAAAGATATAATAATAAGCAAGATAATAATATCAAGTATTGGGAACCTTAACTTCATCAAGGTAACTCGGTCAAGTATTAGAAGCATTAGCTTCATCAAGGCAAACTAGGACTAAGAATAGACTAGTCCCAAAAAGAAAAAGAAAAAGAAAGAAAAGAAAAAGCAATAATAAAAGCAAGTTAGTAAGAGTTAGTGGGCATTTAAGCTCTAAGAAATATATATATACATATACATATAGACAATAATATATATATATATATAGGATTAAGTTTGGAGCATAATAATAATAATAACAACATAAGATCATCATAATAACAAGATAATAAAATTGGAATTTCTTGGTATGTGCAAGAGCAAAACATGAACATATTGTTACTTCTACAACTCATGTGAGTTTCAAGAAACAACACCATAGTCATGCTAAGTTACATGACATGGGTAAATAGATGATTGAAAGCTTTACCTAAGAGTGTTTTTGTTGAAGGATGATGATAGATGTAGATTATGTGGGAAGTGATATGTAGTAAATGATTTGTGTGTAGAGAATGATTTTGTAGGGAAAGGTTTTGGAAGAATTTGATTGTAGAGAGTTTGGTAGAGATGAATTGTGGAGAGAGGATTTGAGGAGTGATTTTGGGAGAGTTTTGTTACAGTAAATGAGTGTGTGAAAGAAATGGAGGGAAATGGGGTATTTATAGATAAATGTGGAGGGAAATTTATAGTTAATTAAATAAAAAAGAAAAGAAATTGATGGCATGAAGAAGAAGAGTAATTAAAAATTAATTTTAGAATAAAAGTATAAGAGTAGTTTAATAATATGTGGTGTAGAATTTTTATAGGAAAAGAAAATTATAAGAAATAGATATGTATACACTACAAGAAAACTGGCCTTTAGAGACAAAAATTTCTGTCTCTGAAAGTATAAATTCTGTTGCAAAAGGTTTTCAGAGACGGATTTTCTGTCGCAAATTTCTATCACAAAAACCCTCATCGCTAATTATATTTGCAATGGATTTTAAACCTGTTGCAAACTTTGCAACGGAATATTCTGTCTCTGGTAAATACAAATTTTGTCACAAATTTGTCTTGAAAATTTACAACAAAAGATTTAGAGACAGATTTTTTTGTCTCAATTTTGTCTCTATCTATAATTTATCAATAATTCTTATTTTAAGTTTCCGTCACAAATCTGTTTCAAATTATTTTTTCGTATGATTTTTAATTTCATTTATTTATTTATTAAATCTGTCGCAAATCTGTCTCTAATTTAATTAATGTGGATAAAATTTTATTTATTTATTAATAAATTTTGTCGCAAATTCTGTCCCTGTCCAATGCAATATTGCGATAAAAATTCAATTATTCATAATTTCCACCTAAATCTCTCTTAATTAACTGTAAACTCATTACAGTTTTTTTCTTTCAGTAATCTCAAACCTGTTTACACATATATATATATAATGACATGATACTAAATATCCACTTAAATATTTTTATCTTAAAACTTGAAGGAACTCATACATGTAATTGTTGTGGATCCAAAAGATAACATCACATACATGTCAATCAACATAAAATCCAGAAACAAGTCAACACATAAGTGCTAAAATAAACAAGAAGTCTAATAAAAATTTGAAAGTTAGCATGTAAAATGTCATCCAAAATGTGCCCATGATCATTTCCATGATGCTTGACAAGTTCAGCTAGCACAGCTTCCATTTGACTTCTCAATTCTGCCTTCAATTGTTCTTCTCTTTTTTCTAATTTTTCTTGGAACTCTCGCTCTCTCTTTTCCATTTGTTCTTGCTCTCTTTTCTCCATTTTTTCTTGCAACTCTTGTTCTCTCTTTTCCATTCGTTCTTGCATATCTTCTTGCATCTTTTGTAATATCTCTTCAAGTTTCTCTTGAGTAATAATGGATGATGATGAATCTCCATAACTTGAACTACAAGAAGATGGACTCTTACTTTTTCCAACTATGTTGTGCAATTTTTCCCTACCTCCAAATCCATATAACCTTCCATGACTAGGACCTCCAGTTGCTTTTACCCATGCATCTGAATCAAAGCTAGGTTGTGAAGTTGAATCGTCACCATACTTCTCTTTTAATGACTCGGTATATTTCTCCTAAAAGAGTCCATTCATCGTATTAGACATTAGAAGTTCTAAAGATCAAATCATGAGTATATAATAAACTTACACTAATAATCTTTGACTTCTTGTCAATAAATTCACCCAAATCATTCTCTTTCTTATGTGTACGATCAAATAATTCAAGTTGAGAGATTGGTCTCTTTAAAGTGTTTTCCTACAATAATAATATTGAGTTATCTTAAAAGAAAAATCTAAGAAATTCTTATATTTAACTATACAATTAGTATTTAGAATGTCTTTTACATCTAAATTGTTTGAAAGAGTGAATTACGAACATACCATCCTTTTACGATGCAAGGAAAATGAAATAGAACCTCCTGAATGCTTTGAAATTGAACCTTCTTTAATCGTAAGTCGATTATTACATGCTGCTTCAGATTTCTTCTCCCATTTAGGGCCACTCCAATAGTCATCAATTAACTTATTCCATATTTCAGGTGGTATCCAACTAGGTCCATTGCCTTTTGTGTCCTCTACTTTTTGTTTGCCTGTTTTTTCACATGCTTCTCTTCTAGCCCGATTAAGTGCATCACTAAATCGTCTAGATGCTATAGCATTCCACATTTCCTTTATCTTATACTCTGATGGATCCCAAGTATATCGTTTCTGAAATTCATCAAAAGTTATCAATACTTGTTAAAATTTTAGCATTAAGAAAAACATTATACAACAAAATCAATTTAGTTTACCTGAAATAAGTCCCATAATACATCCTTATCTTTTGTACTAAGTTTCTTCCAACATGGACATGCACTTTGGAAACTTCCTTTGATAGCATTAGTAATAGCTCGTGGCGCTTCAACATCATCAAAACTGTTATGTAGAAATCATAAGAATAATTATTACAAGTTTACTAATATTAATGCAAAGCTTCTATAGTTAATCCAAACCACAAACCTATCACCAATAACTCTGAGAAAAGTCCGATCTGTTGAATTTGTAGGAAGGGGAGTCCCTCGATAAGGCCCTCGTGTCACAAGACTATCGCTCTCAGGATGCTCTAAACCTTGATCTTCTAAACCAATAGGTAACTCTGGAGTAGCATTTTCTAATAAAGGCATTTCCACATGTGATTGTTGCTCTAGTTCTACTCTTGTGACTTCTACATTAGTTGTGGTATTTTCAGCTTGAGATGATTCTGGAGTGTGCTCATCACGTATGATTTGTGATCGTGGTGGTCTTCCCCTCCCAATGCGCTTGTTAATACCCCTTCGCATCATATCTAAAACTGAAATGTCAAAATTATTCAAAAAAGGAATCATATTAGATAAAGAAAAGATGAACTAAACCAATAGATAAGTACCATTTAAATACATACCTGTAATAGAACCATATAACAACATAATATCCATAATAAAAGCAATAACAAACACAAAAAAGAGATAAACATTAAATGAAAGTATTAGTATAGGGAAAAACTATACTTATATAACTTAGTTAAACTTATAGTTCACACGAATAAAATAAAAGGCAAGGAAGTACAATAACACCAATTCATATATTATAAATATTTAAGTACAACAACACCAATACTTGAAGATTCTTCACATGTCCCCTTCAGTACTATCATAGTCAAACTCATTATCAACATTTTCTTCATCACAACTTGAGGAACTAAAATCAAAATCTTCTTCATCCACTTCATCGTCTTGATCAACTTGATATGTTGTATGAACTTCATTTGGATCTATTTCTTCTAAGTGTCCATCATCAATAAGAATTCTTCCATCATCAAGTTCTAAAGCTTCAGTGACTAATGTGGGTGCTTCCATTTCATTGTCTTGATAATACTCATCTTGTGTCTCTAAAATATCTTCTTCTTGCTCTTCATTAAGAGGAATATCAAATCTACTTCTTGCTCTAGCTTTACAAACAGCCCACCAATCTTTTAGTTCTCTCTTCTTGCTTGGATAAGTTGCATAGTACACTTGTTCAGCTTGTTGGGCTAATATAAATGGTTCATTCGTATTGAGTCTTGACTTATGATTGACATCAACAAGCCCATATTGTGGATGTACTTTAGTCCCTCTTTCAATGTCAAACCATTCACACTTAAACAAGACAACATTATTCCCTTCTCCACAATAATTTAGCTCAATGATTTCAGTTAATAATCCATAAAAATCCCTATCATAATCATTGTAACAACTTCCTCTTACACAAACTCCACTATTCATTGTTTTCTTATTCCCTCCAAAATCAAGTGTTTGAAACTTGTAGCCATTAACATAATAGCCTTTATAAGAAGTGACCATACGAGATGGGCCTTGGATTAAGTCACTAATATGAGCATCAACATTATCAGTATTTTCAACGACCTACAGAAAGACAAAAATGCTTTACTTCCAACTACAAATCAATTTAATATATCTTTGAAGAGAATAAGTCTCCATGTAAAAAGTACTTACAAAATGTTTTAACCAATTCACAAGGTTTTGTTCTCGCAACTTCTCTATTTCTTTCTCACTTATATGCGGTCTTCCTAACCTTAATGTGTCATCAAATTTTCTATTATTGAAAATCCATGTTAGCATGTGCAATTACAAAAGATGATTTTAAAACATAAAAAGAAAAATAGAAAAAGACACACTTACTCTATTAATGGCACAACTTCTTCACAATTCATCAAAACAAAAACGTTGCAGCTTTATACTCATTTAAATCCATCATCTTATAGAAGCCATTGGAGCCATAGGCTCTTCCAGGATGGCCAAAAATTGATAGGTTTCCCTTAATCTCAACATCACCCCCATCATCGTTTCGTGGAATTTGGTTCAATCTTGTTTGCACATTTGGTTCAAAATAAAGGGAGCAAAATGTTGAGATTTCTTCAATAATATAAGCTTCGCATATCGAACCTTCCACACAAGCTCGGTTTCGTACTTTCTTTTTCAAATGATGTAAAAACCTATATATAAGAATTATTTTTTTAAATCATCAATGTAAAATCCATATGCCTATAATAAGTTATATTTATTTTTCATATAATATAGAATACCTCTCAAAAGGGTACATCCACCGATATTGCACAGGTCCTCCTACCCTAGCTTCATAAGCCAGATGAATAGGTAAATGTTCCATAGAATCAAAGAATCCTGGAGGAAAGATCTTCTCCAATTTGCATAGAGTTTCAACTATATTTTTCTCAACCACCATCATATGTTCTATCTTGAGCTTTGTTGAACAAATTTCTCTAAAGAAAGAACTAAGCTCTGTAATCACTTCCCACACCGCTTGAGGTAATAACTCACGAAAGGCAATTGGCATTAGCCTTTGCATAAACACATGACAATCATGGCTTTTTAGCCCATAAAACTTACATTCTTCCAAATTCACACAACGTCCTATGTTTGAAGAATATCCATCAGGGAACCTCAAGTGCTTAACCCAGTGACATACTTCTTCTTTTTGATCTTTTGTTAATGTATATGAAGCTTTAGGCTTTAGAACCTTTCCATTTTCTTCGATTAACTCCAACTCTAGACGTTTGCAATATAACTTCAAATCCATTCTAGCCTTCACATTGTCTTTTGTTTTTCCTTTAATGTCCATCACTGTGTTAAATACATTCTCAAAGACATTTCTTTCAATGTGCATGACATCCAAGTTGTGACGAATGAGATTTGTGTGCCAATATATAGCTCCCAAAATATACTTTTCTTCACCCAATTGTGTTTCTCACCAAATCCAACAATTTTGCATTTACGATGTTGAATTCCAAAAGTAATATCAGGGAGTGCACATACTCGTCTCAACATTTCTTCTCCAGAGAGTCGAGGGGGTGGCAAATCTTTTTCAATTCGACCATTTAAAAATTTGTCTTTCTGCTTTCTATATGGATGATGAGAGGCAAAAACTGACGATGACAATCAAAAAAGGATGTTTTCCCACCATGCTTCAACGTAAAAGATTTAGTATGCTCCATGCAATAAGGACATGCTAACTTCCCATGAGTACTCCATCCAGACAACATTGCATAAGCAGGAAAGTCGCTAATTGTCCAAAGCAAAGCAACTTTCATTTGGAAATTCTGTTTCCGATAAGCATCGTAAGTTGTAACTCCATCTGTCCATAATAGTTTCAGCTCATCAATTAATGGTCGTAAGAACACATCAATGTTTCTTCCTGGATTTTTAGGACCGGGGATAACCATAGATAAAAACATATAAGATTGCTTCATACATAACCATGGAGGCAAATTATATACCGTAATGATTATCGGCCAACACGAGTATGGAGTTCCTGACTGACTAAAAGGATTAAATCCATCTGTACATAAACCGATGCGCACATTCCTAGGCTCAACTGCGAATGAAGGGTACATTCTATCAAAGTGCTTCCATGCCTCACTATCATTAGGGTGGGAAACTACACCTTCCAACGTATGATTATTTGCATGCCATGTCATAAACTCAGCAGTTTTTTGAGACATATAGAGCCTTTGGAGTCTTGGAGCAAGTGGTAAGTAGCGTAGCACTTATGAGGAATATTTTTTTGCTTACCTTCAATTGACTTTTTTGGTTTGAAACGAGATGCCCACAAATTGGACAAGCAAGTTTATTCTCATGCTCTTTGTAAATAATATGCACATGTTGATACATGAATCAATCTTCTCATATCCAAGTCCAAGTTTTCTCACTAACTTCTTGCAACTGTAATAGCTATCCACTAATTTTTCATCCTCTGGCAGCATAGTTTTAATTATTGATATAAGGCGATCAAAAGATGCTTCGCTCATATTACACTCGGACTTAAGATTTAAAAGTTGTGACACTGCAGAAAGTTTTGTTTGCTTTTCACAACCCTCCCATAATGGTTCATCAACATCCTTTAACATAGCAAAAAACTCCATAGCCTAAGGATTTGGTGTATTATCTTTAATCTCAACTTCAGGATAATCAGAGCTTATACCCATAGCATCTAGCACCATTCTTTTGTATGGGTTGATATCATCATTCATACTTGTTGAAGATTCTCCTACATTTATGTCAACATCACTTCTATAAGGTTCCCCATGTCCATACCACCACGTATATTGTTTATCAAAGCCCTTTGAATAGACATGAAATTTCACTTCATCTCAATTGAGATACTTCTTATTCTTGCACTTGGAACGTGGACATCTAATCTTGTTTTGAGAAACAATTTGACTTTGAGAGAAGGCAAAGTTAAGAAATGATTCAACCCCATTAACAAAATCTTCAATCATATGGCCATTACTATTAAATCGACGATACATCCAACTATGATCAGATGCCATATTTTCTGCACAATATTAAATTAACATATATTTAAACCAGGATTTCAAGCCATATCATCACACACATACTTAAAAATCAATTGTCAAAATATCTAATAGAGTTATAGGTACACGATTTGTAGCTTCTATAAATTATGTTAGATTATTACTAGCATATCTAGGGCTCCATGTTGTCTAGACAGTTTAGTAGGAGAGTAATTTACATGACGTGTCTTCTAAAATTTATTTTGCCTACCACTAGGATCAACTTCTTGTTGTCGATCACAAAAGTATTATGCAGCCATTCCAAGGCTGGTAGCCTTAATACACCTTTTTGTATACGTTTTATAGATTTTTTTTCTATGATTTTCTAGATTTTGATTTTTTTTTTTTTTTGAAAAATAAGATTATACTTCTGTAGTACGCACCTCCATTAAGCTAGTCAAGAGGCCGTTATAGGGTTCCCTACAGACTCACCCCATCAAACTAAGAGCAGATTTGCATAACAAAGTGAACGAATAAGCACATGCTGGGATGAACATTAAAAAAAAATATCTTGGAGGACGGGGCAGCTTTCTTGGCTTTTTACCGATGTGCCATTACTTTAATTGTGCCATTATTACGTTATAGTTCCATGAGAGTTACAAACAGAACAAATCCCATCATATCTATTAATAGTCTAGATCCTTCCAATCGTGATCAAATTTTTTAAGTTTTTTTATACTAATTTATTTTATAATATTAGTCAAGTGAGATCTTAGGACAAGGGTTGGGCAAGCATAGTGATTTAGATTCAAGGGAGACAGAATGCTCCCTAGAATTGGTTTTAAATGGTCATTTGTCATTGCTCAAGGCCTTCCAGTCAACAAGGGGTTTAATAGCTTGCTAGAAAAGAAAGCTTAGTTGTTAGTGAAGGAAAAGGGTAAAAGCTCCTTGAGGAAATTGCAAGTATAGTGTGAAGAGACCAAGTAAGTAAACATAGGTTGATGCTTTGTTACACATGCTCCAAGCCAACCGAGTTTTCGGGGCCAGGTGAGAGTTTAGGGCAAAGGTTTAGCAAGGCTTGTGAGTTATGATACAGCCATGCAGGAAGCAAGAGAGAGTACCTACCATAACTGAATTTGATTTAAAATCGAGGTGTCTCTTCATTGGAACGTTTGCATGCTCGCATTTTTATATTACACTGTTAATTTGTAAAAAAGAAATATGTTTGATACAACATAAGATTATATATGTATATATGTAAATTTTTTTTAAGGAAGAAGTCTAGTGCAAGTCCTCAAGTCTTATATGGCCAAGTAGTACCATAATTCTTCAATGGGCAAGATATGCATGTCACATCTACTTGACTTCTACAATCCGTGATTCCCACAAGTATTAGAGTAGACAGACACAGAAGGGAGAGCATCATAGCACATAATTTAGGAGAAATTAAAAAAAAAACCTAAAATAAAATGTCTCTTCCCATAGGAAAAATTAAAAATTTCAAATATTAATCAATGTGCACAGTACATCTCTTTACAAACCATAAATGTATTAACAAGTAAACATCCTAGATGTACTATGCAATTGCAAAACAGGGAAAAAGAAATAATTTTTTTTTTTTAGCTGAGACTGTTAGGTGCAAAAATATAAAATAGATTTTGAAGCGATATAATCAAAACATCATAAGATCATTGCTCAGTCAAGAATTCAAACAACACACTTCAGACTTCTGTAGTAGAGGACGAACTTGAGACCCATGCAGAGCTGAAGTGATTAATTAATAGTCCTATTTTACTTGATTTAGCTAGGTGTCATGTCCATGTAATTTCAGATAGGTGCATTAAGACTTTTGAAAGAGCGTTAATAATTATTAAAGGAGATATTTAACATTTATTAATCATATGATTTACGTTATCCATGATATAAAATTACATAAAGTTAATATTAAAGGAGAAAGAAACAGAAAAAGAAGATCAAACACCACGACTTGTAAATGCAACTTTTATTTTTGATACCCAACATTAATGATTTAAATTCTTACATTAAGTTATCCAACAAAGGTCTTTTTTTTCCCCCTAAAATATCTCCCTAAATATGTCTATAACATCATTCCATAAACTTATTTATTGACTATAATAAAAAAACTGAAAAATCACAATAGTTCTCATGATTAAATTTAACTATGATATTGACCCAAAAAAAAAAAAAAACAAAAGGAAGGAAAGAAAGAAAGATCCTAATTTTGATTCTTCAAAAATCAAAATGGGATTTTCAGTTACCTCTAATTTTATGAAGTTAGGATGAAGAATGCTTCACAGTCTAACTTGTCCCCTTTGTCTTTTTGAAATACTTCTCCTAAATAGTCAAGAGAATGAGTCAGTAATAAGATTATGAAAAGCAACTACTTATTGTTTTTACTCAACCAAGAAAACAGAGCAGGAAAGGTCTACAATTCTCCCATTTTGTAGGGTTCTATTGATACAAAAATTTCTAAAATTTTGTAAAAACACAGCGAAAAAACGAAAACCCTAGACCAGTATCCATGTTTCTTGATTAGATCTAGACAAAAAAAGGTTTCTTGAATATACCTTATATTGATGCTTTCAAAACGATCAGCAGATCGGATTTGTAGGAACCGCAATCTCGCAATCCCCTCTACGGTATCTACACGCGAACAATTGTGTGCTAGCACTCAAGAACACGAATCCAATTCGTATTAGAATTATTTTTCTTCTTTTCTCTCTTTTAGGTTTGCAGAATTTCTCTGCCGTCTAATGTGACGTCAAAGAATCTTACCTAAAAGGCTGTCTATAGATATATATATATATATATATATATACATGTAGAAAACCTAAAGGAAACCCTAGAAAATAAATATGATAAGATATTTATTTAATATTTAATAAAATACATTATTTCATTAAATATTAATTATCTGTCATAATCATTTATTGTTCTTAAACTATTTAAGAATAATAAATATAATAATTCCTATAAGTTTAAATATAAACCCATAATATATTTCATTTGTTCTTTTGTGTATGACCCTGTAGGTACACCTAATGTTGGCACTAGGTCCTAAACACCTTTTAGACCTACAAGACATCATTGGTCTCTAGCAAGACATTACGTCTACCCAAATTAGGTGAATATCAGTAATCCGATTTTTGTCAGATCTATAATTTATGTCATTATCCTTTTTGTCACATGATATCTAGATTGAACATAAAACATGGAAAGTGTCATTCTTATATTGTTCAATCTTATCATTTCTCGATTTCCAAGTGATCTGATAATACAAATGAAATTGATCACACTATCAATTCATTTGAGCATGGCCATGCATTTCTCAATCTCACTTATCGAGGGCCCCAGAGATATCTCTCTCATAACGAGAGGGACAAATCCCATCTTAATCACTTAACTTCCTCTACATGATATATATTATGCCCAAACTTAACCTTTATAATTATCCGGTTAAAGATAATGTTTGATTGAGTTGAAACTTAACATTTCTCATGTTGGAACCTATGGTGATTTCAAGTCTAAGGATACGTTGACATAATTATTATGAAAATCACTTATGACAATATTCCATGTAGTGATCTCATAGTGGGTTAGTTCAGTACACAGTCATCTAATATGTGCCTATGAGTTTCATTTATATCACCATACAAATAGACATCCCATGTTTACCAAATAAAAACTCATGCTAGATTTAATTTATTATTATTCACATAATAATGAGCATCTAGGAATATTTAGAATAATAAATTATTCATGGATTTCTAAAATAAATATGCAAATAATACAAAAGAAATGCCTCTGTTCATTCATATATATATAAATATATATGAATATCAAATGACAATATCTAGTAATTGGCTTATGGCACAATCACTAACACATTTCCCCCTATATATTCAAACAAAACACACATCAAATAATAAAATATATAAATGATAATTTCTATAAATAAGAATACATGAACTTAATAATTTCTTGTCATCTCATCATAGACCAGCATTCATGTCTGGATTATAAAAGAGTTGGATGTATTTTTAATACATTAAATTATCATAACTGATATTATGTTAAAAGAGAGAGAGTGAAACATGAATTTAAACATTCTACTAATATATTAAAATAATTATAATAAATAGGAATCGACAATTTTACTCTTGGGACACGATATATAAATACATATATATAAACTGATCTGTCCTTTCGCCTTCTTCTAAATCACAATGTAGATACCGCTCTTATATGGCCAAGTAGTACCATAATTCTTCAATGGGCAAGATATGCATGTCACATCTACTTGACACTTGCATTTTTGTGTCCTACTATGTTAGATTATTACTAGCACATCTACTTTCCCCTTGAGTCCCATTAACAAAATTAATTAGACATTGTTCTTTGAGAAATTTGTTCTGGCTATGACTAAAATGGGACAGTTGAGTGTATTGATAGGCACTCAAGGTGAAATTAGAGCTAATTGCTCTATCAGGAATTCAAACAACACACTTCTGACTTCTATAGTAGAGGAGGACCTCGAGACCCATGCAAAGCTGAAGTGATTAATTAATAATTCTATTTTACTTGATTTAGCTAGGTGTCATGTCTATGTAATTTCAGATAGGTGCATTAAGGCTTTTGAAAGAGCATTAATAATTATTAAAGGAGATATTTAACATTTATTAATCATATGATATAAAATTACATAAAGTTAATATTAAAGGAGAAAGAAATAGAAAAAGAAGATCAACTACCATGGCTTGTCAATGCAACTTTTATTTTTGATACCCAACATTAATGATTTAAATTCTTACATTAAGTTATCCAATAAAGGTCTTCTCCCGCGTTCCTTACCAACCCACCGACCCCCCCCCCCCCACCCAATATCTCCCTGTAATGGAATCATTTCCTAAATATGTCTATAACATCATTCCATAGACTTATTTATTGACTATAATAAAAAATCACAATAATTCTCATGATTAAATTTAACTATGATATTGACCCAAAAAAAAAAAAAACAAAAACAAAGGAAGGAAAGAAAGAAAGATCCTAATTTTGATTCTTCAAAAATCAAAATGGGATTTTCAGTTAAATCTAATTTATGAAGTTAGGAAGAAGAATGCTGCACAGTCTAACTTATCCCCTTTGTCTCCTTGAAATACTTCTCCTAAATAGTCAAGAGAATAAGTCAATAATAAGATTATGAAAAGCAACTTGTCATGCCTCGAAGGGTATCCTAAATGTGGCAGTCCGCCACATATAATATCAAGACTTAAGAATGACTACCTTAGTCATGCAAAAGCCTTAGTATTACATGTAAGGCGTCTAGCACGGTAATAAGAGACGTTTTGGGAAGCATACTTTAAGCAAGTAAAAATGAACATACAAGAATCTAGAAATAAAATATATTATAGCATTAATAACCAAAGGTCTGTTACATGATTTCTTAGGGGCATACCCTGTCAATCCAAAGATCGTGATAGCCTTTACAACATTCAAATACTACATTAAAGATTTCAAAGGAATTCTAATCTAAATCTAATCACTCCAAAAGTTCAATAGAAAACTTACACGGATATGAGGAGACCTCGGGTACAAAAATAGGTGTTCCCGAGAATACAAATACCTATAGGGGCGTAAGCTTATGGGCTTAGTGAGTAAATCCCAAAAATTCATACTCAAAGTAAACTATCAACCAAGTTTATTAATTAAACAAATGGAATGCAACAACCACATGAGCATACAAGACATATGACTTTCCGAGAATCATATGTTGAATGAATTACGCCCTTCATTCGGGGTTGGGTATTCAGGTTAATTACAACCACAACTTTTAAAACACTTTTATAGATCTTATTGGCTCCTATACGCCATCAAAAACTTGTAGTTATTACAGGCTCCTATTAGCCACCAATTTAGGTAGTTCTTACTAGCTCCTACTCGCCACTTATATGATATACCGGTTATGTCTACCACCACTATTATATACTTGTCCCACCAATTGTATAGTAGTGAAAGAAATGTGACTTAACATATGAAGTGCATGAATAATTTCTTGATTAAAGTCTAGTAGTTATATTTAACTTCTTTCAAGTGAGCAACCAATTTCAAACACTTCAAGATATTAATGTACATGCAACTTTATTACAAACAAATCATGTTTCGATATACTTAGTATTCTTTCAACATATTATCATACAACTCCATTTGATTTTGCCTAAATTCTAATACAACTAAATTTACAAGCACAATCATAAGTATGAAAAATAACGGGGAGTAAACTCACTCAGCCATGATGACACTTTTTTTGAAATGGATGAGTCGTTTGGGATTTCCACTAATCGTAGTAATCTTCGAGATATAAACAATCCTCCTCGAGATTACCTAATCAAGAAGAATACCCAAAATGAGTATTTCTTTTTGATTCTATGGTACTAAAAAGGAACTATGTTAATAGATCGTTAAAATTCATATAGAGAGAAATTCTATCTTAAAATGGCTATAACTTGGTCATTTTAACTTGGAATTGCACATATTATATACCGTTTTCTACCTATTCAAAAAGATCTATCTATTTCTAAACTTATTTTCATCAAACTAAGTCATTTGGGCTCCGAAAAAGTGGCGGACAGATTCACCACGAATTTTTATAAACTTATTTTCTTTCTTTTATTCAAAGCTCATTTTGAAGAGACAGATATTATAACAATTTGTAAAACCTTTGAAATGTATATACATACATTTATTGACTCATATCAAATGTATGAAGTTTAATGAAGTTGTCTCAAGTAAAGTCTTTTAAATATTTTTGGAAAGTGAGAGCTTTTGAAATATTCCTTTTTATTTTGCTTTGAAAATATCTTAAGTTATTTCAAATGAGTATTTTCTTTTCCTAAATTTGATTTCCGTATCTCTTTAAATTCCTAAGGAATGATTATATTTTCTAAGCTTAGTTTCCAATGTAATAACAATTCTATGTTTACAGAAATAATTCTTTGTTTCTTGAGATCATTCCATTTTGATGAAAAGAATTTCTAATACTTGATAAAAAGTGAAGTTTTAGTAAAACTTTTGTTTATTTCAAAAATTTCTTTTCTATGTATGTTTATGAGCTCCTCTAGATTTCTTAAGAAAGTTTGTTTAAGAAAAATTACTTCTTATTTCTAGAAAAGAATCTTTATTTCCAAGAAAACATTTCCTCATTTATTTTTTTGAGACAAAAATCATTATGTTCATACATGAGTATGAATCATAAAGTTATGTAAACATAAAGAAACATAATAACTTGAAAGAATAAGCTAATAAGGAAATAAATCAAGTATTGGAACCTTAGCTTCATCAAGGTATCTCGGGACTAAGAAAAGACTAGTCCCTAAAAGAAAAAGAAAATGTTTTGACTTGATGAGCACAAGTCTAAGACTAGAAAAACTAGTCTTAAAAACAATATGAAAGTAAATAAATTGCAAGGAAGTAAATAAATTGCAAGGAAAGTAAATAAATTGCAAGACAAATAAGCTTATATGCTCTAAAAGATATATATAGCTATATAGATATATTAGATTAAAAGCAACAAAAAGAAATTAGATGATGAACAAAAACAAAGTATGAACCTATTGTTGCTTTCTTTAACATTCATGGTTTAGAAAATACACACTAAGCTCATACTAAGTAGATGAACATAAAGAAGACTTGAAGAAAATTACCTAAAAGAACTAAACTAGAGAGAATTTCTTGGAAGAGATTTCTTGTAAAAATTTGAGAGAGTAACTTTAGCATATGAGAGGTGTGAAAGAAGTGGAAGTAAGAGGGGGTATTTATAGGAAAATGTGGGAGATAATTTTTGTTAATTAAATAAATAAAAATGAAACAATTTGGAGATGAAAGAGAGAGGGGCCGGCGCAAATTTAAGAGAGAGAGGGAGTGAAGATTTATTTTTTTTTTGTATTTTTGTTAATTAAAAGTAAGATATGAAAGATGTGAAGTTGTATTGGAAATGAAAAAGAAATAGAGGTATGGGTTGTAAGAGTAGGTTGTAAGAAAAAGTAGAGATAGATAAATAGTGTAGAATAGTGTAATGTAAAGTAGACATGACAATTTAAGTACCGGTAGTAAGAAAATACGCGTATAAATGTGATATCTGATATTTTTAATTACCGAAAAATTACGAAAATGATATTTTTGAAATCCTTATTAAATCGGTCCTATCGGTGTTATTGCAATATTTTTATTATTTCGGGCTCCGGGACACGATTTTCAAGGACTGATCCCGATTGAGTTCGAAGGACACTTGAATTTCGCAAATCTGATATTTTTATATAACCTAAAGCTATTACGAGCTAGTATCACCAATCATTCTAACTTCGTTTTCTAGGGCTGAAGAAAACGGAAATGCCGGATCTAAATTTCTAGGGTTTGTACTAGCCTCTTGTTGACCTTTACGGTTCTGGTTGACTTTTAATTATAAGATCAAGCTTAAAGTTAATTGAAAATTTTAGGAGTTTACAACTTACCCCCGTTAAAGAAAGTTTTGTCATCAAAACTTGAAATTCGTACCTGAATCTTTAAAGAGATTTGAATATTTCTTTCGAATCTCATCTTCGGCTTCCCAAGTAGCCTCTTCTTGCGAATGATCCCTCCATAACACCTTGACATATCGAATTTCCTTGTTTCTCAGCTTTTGAACCTTTTGATCCAGAATTTGAACTGGGTGCTCCTCATAAGTCAAGTTCTCTTTCAGCCTGACTGGTTCAAGCTCTACAATCCGATTGGGGTCGGGGATGTGCTTTCTTAATACTGAGACATGGAAGACATTATGTACTTCCGACGGGTTTAGTAGTAATGCCAAACGATAAGCCAGATCTCCTACTCGTTCGAGGATCTCAAAAGGTCCGATATATCTTGGGCTTAGCTTTCCTTGAGCCCGCACACGATAAATACTCTTTATCGGATTCACTTTTGGATACGCATGATCGCCAACGTCAAACTCAAGGATTCAACGTTTTTTATCTGCCCAACTTTTCTGTCTATCTTGGGCCTCTTTCATCCTTTGCTGAATAATCCTGACTTTATCTTAGGCGTCTTGGATGAGATCTGGTCCAATTGTTAACTTTTCCACATCATCCCAAAATAGAGGTGATCTACACCTTCCATACAAGGCTTCATACGGTAGCATCTTAATTGTTGAATGATAGCTGTTGTTGTAAGCAAACTCTACCAGAGGTAAATGTGCTTCCCAGCTTCCCTTGAATTCCATAACATATGCTCTCAACATGTCTTCCAAGGTTTAGATAGTTCACTCTAACTGTCCATTAGTTTGTGGATGATAAGCTATACTGAAATGTAACTTAGTTCCCATACACTTCTGAAGACTCATCTAGAATTTTGACACGAATCGAGGATCTCGATCTGATACAGTTCCTACTGGAATCCCATGCAGTCTCACAATCTCCTTACATATAGCCGGGCCAACTTTCCATCGAGTAGGTCATGTTGATGGGGATGAAGTGTGCTGACTTGGTAAGTCGATCCACAATTACCCATATAGCATCATATCCGGCTGATGTTCGGGGCAATCCACATACGAAATCCATGTAATTTGGTCCCATTTCCATTCTGGTATGGAATGGTTTCAAAAGTCCTCCTGGCCTTTGGTGTTCAATCTTTACTTGTTGACATATGGGACACTTCATTACGAATTCAGCTACGTCCTTTTTCATACCATTCCACCAAAAGCGACTTTAAGGTCTTGGTACATCTTGGTACCACCGGGGTGCATGGTATATCCTGAGTTATGCGCCTCATCATATTTCCTTTTTCATCTCCTCATCATTCGGTACACATAATCTTCCCTTCATTCTTACTACATCCTCCTCATCTATCTCAAAATCATCATACTTCCTCCTTGTATCTCACTTTTCAACTTTTGTATGACTTCATCATATCGCTGAGATTCTTTGATTCTTTCTATCAGAGTTGGCTCCATTACCAAATGGGAAATTTCTATTTCCACACTTTGCCCACAAATTCGATGCTCAATCTCTCGAATTCCTTTATAAGTTCTTTTTGAGTTGTGAGCATGGCTGCAACTTCTCCATGGTTCTTCACTCAAAGCGTCTGCTACCGCATTCACTCTTCCAGGGCAATAATTTATTCCAAGATCATAGTCTTTGATCAACTCCAACCATCTCCTTTGCCTCATATTCAATTCCTTTTGTGTAAATAAATACTTGAGGCTCTTATGGTCCGTATAAATCTCGCATCTCTGTCCATATAGGTAGTGCCTCCAAAGCTTGAGAGCGAAGACAACTGCGGCTAACTCAAGATCATGTCGGGTAATTTTGTTCATGCGGCCTCAACTGCGTGAAGCATAAGCAATTACTTTCCCTTCTTGCATAAGCACGCATCCTAAGCCATTTCTTGACGCATCACTATGGACGGTATATGGTTTTTCTGGATCAGGTAAGGTTAAAATTGGAGCAGATACCAACCGTTGCTTTAACTCTTGGAAACTTTGTTCCTCTTCTCATTCCAAATGAATCTTTCATTCTTCTGGGTCAACTGAGTTAGTGGCTTAGCTATTTTTGAGAAATCTTGCACAAACTTCCTGTAATAGCCAGCTAATCCAAGAAAACTTCTAATCTCAGTCACCGTCCTTGGTTGTTTCCATTCCATTACGGCCTTAATCTTTTCAGGATCTACTGATATTCCTTTCCCTGAGATAACATGTCCTAGAAAAGATATTTGGTCCAACCAAAAGTCACACTTGGATAATTTGGCATATAACTTGTGCTCCCTTAAGGTTTGTAATGCCATTCTTAGATGTTCTTTGTGTTGCTCCCGTGTTTTAGAATAGACCAAAATATCATCAATGAAGACAATCACGCATTTATCCAAGAGCGGCTTATACACCCGATTCATCAAGTCCATGAAAGCAGCTGGTGCATTAGTTAATCCAAATGGCATAACCATGAACTCATAGTGTCCATACCGAGTTCTAAAGCGGTCTTTGACACATCCTCTGGTTTTATCCTCAGCTGGTGGTATCCAGATCTCAAATCAATGCGTGAGAATACACTTGCTCCTTGTAGTTGGTCAAAGAGATCGTCAATCCTTGGCAATGGATACTTATTCTTTATAGTGACCTTATTGAGTTCTCGATAATCAATACACAACCTCATCGATCCATCTTCTTCTTTACGAAAATACCGGAGCTCCCCAAGGCGAGACACTTGGTCTAACAATCCTTGGTCAAGCAATTCTTGTAATTGCTTCTTAAGTTCCTTGAGCTCAACGGTGCCATTCGGTATGGTGCCTTGGATATAGGTTCTGTTTTTGGCATCAAATCGATCTCAAATCGATTTCTCGTTTTGGGGTAACCCAGGCAATTCTTCTGGAAAAACATCGAGAATTCATTAACGATGGGGATGTCGTCAATGTTGGGTCTTTCCTTATCCTCCTCCGTACTTCCCACATAACTTTCAACTCCTTCCTCAACTTCTTCAATTAGCTCGAACGAACTTAACTCCAAACTTTTAGAAGTTGGATTCTCCAAAAATAGCTTTCTTCCGTCTTGTCCCATGAATTCCACCTTTTTATTTCTACAATCTACCTTTGCTTCCACCATGGACAACCAACTCATTCCGAGAATCACTTCGTACTTGCTGATTTCTATTACTATAAGATCGGTAGTTGCTTCATGGCCTTGTATCTTCATGGGCAATTCCTTATTACTTCTTTGGTAGTCACCACACTACCGGTGGGGGTTTTTATACGAAAACTTGTTGTGGTTGTGGTGATAGGTAAACCGGTCTTCAAGGCTATACTAGCGGCAATAAAGGAATGTGTTGCACCGGTATCGAAGAGGGTATAAGCGGTTAGGTCCCCTATTTGTATGGTTCCTGCGTTCAAGACGCTGTTACTATTCTTATTGTCTTATAAGGTTCCCTAGACATCTATTATTTCCAACATACATCATAACTTTATACTCAACAGATATCAAAACAATATTTTTAAAGGTTGAGGCTAACCTGTAACCAAGCTATAGTCATACTCCTCTCCATGGTCCAGGGCAGCCAACTCTACTCCTTCTTCGGCATCCTCCTCACAACCCATTGCCCTTCAAGGTTGTAAATTCTCAGCCCATGCATAGATGATGCCAGCGACTTCCGCTTCCATTCCCACTCCTTGTCGGGGCAAGTCCTCCTGAAGATCCAACAGGTCGATTTGTTGTGAGATTTCTTTGGGGACACTCGTTGGCAAAATGTCCCATTTGCTTGCATACGAAACAAGTCGTAGAAGCTTTCTTTGGGCAATCCGGAATCTTATGGCTCGGGTCACCACAGAAATAACATTGTTCTGGAGAAGGGGGCATCTCTTCGGATAGTGCGCCCCTTTGCATTTCCAACAACTTACTGCTGCCTTGGAATTATCCTTTTGTCCACTGAAATTTCCCTTAAAGTGACTAATTGGTTTAAACCTCTTGGAAGGGAAATTGGAGCTTGTTCCTGGTTGAAATTTCCTTCCAAACACATGCACTTTCTTCTCAGAAGTCCCAGCTTTCCTTTTCTTGGCCCCTTCAACAATTCTTGCTCTTTCAACCAATTCTCTGAAGGTCGGATGTCAAACTCTTCTAACCGCATCCTTAAGTCCTCATCTAACCCATTCAGGAACACTTGTCGTTTCAGCTCCTCACTATACTTATAAGAATCCGGAGCATACTGCAGGAGTCGGCTGAATTCCGTCATATTGTTCTATGGATTTTCCTTTCTGGATATGTGCAAGAAATCCGCACTATACTTACTCTTAAACTTCCAGGGAAATAATTTTCCAGAAACTCATTCCGAAACATATCCCAGGTGATAGGTGGCGGCAATTCCCTACTCTTGGACTCCCACCAGACGCGGCATTAAACCTCAACATATAGGTACCATAGCTTATTCGAAGATGATGAGGAACTTCATAGGCGCAAAAGATCGTTCTATCTGCCGAGCCAATCTTCAGCTTCATCTGGTTTCCCAAAAGCTCCGTCAAAGTAACGGTTACTTTTGATAAAATCTGGGAGTGAAGTTCTGTATGGTCGAGGTGGTGGCGGAGGCGGCAAGGTGCTGTATGTGATTGAGCATCAGGTGCTGCTGGTCCATGTACAGATGCTTGAGGTGCTTGCTGGGGTGGTGCTTGAGCTGGTGCCTAGGTGGCATATTCCTCTGTTGTTGTTGAACTAACACATTAAGAAGCTGTGTTAATTGACCCAGAGTGGCTTGGAGATCGCCTTGTGGTTGGGCAGGAGCCACAGGGGGCACTTCTGGTTGGTTAACTTCTTCAGGCGGATTATTCGATGCCTGCCTTCCTCGGTCGTCCTCTTCTAGGTCGGCTGTTTTAATTGTTTACGTAAATACTAGATTATTAAGTCTTTACATATAAGTTACGGAAATTGCGGAGCTTTCAAAGAAATAAACATGTAAAGAGAAATATCATATAAAGAAGTTTAAGCAACTAAATCAAGAGATGAAATTTGTTTAAACCAAAATTTTAATTAAAAAGCATAGGGAATGAAAATCCCATATAAAGAAATCAAGGTTTGCATAAGAAAAATACAACAAATATTAAACACTTTCGAAAACATAAATTAAACTACTGATCGATCCTATATCCTAAGTCGATCTGGTTACAAAATTTTTGTTGGACACATGGGATTGCTTAGTGGATCCTTCCTTCTTTGATCTTTCTTCATGGTGAGGGGGTTATATTATGGTGGTTGGGACTAGAAGTCGCCCTTGGCCTCTTAGTTATGAATAGCTTCAAGTAGTCTTTGGATCGTCATTCTTTTTCCTTTGCGGGAGGGTTGATTCCTAGACGTGCTTGGCTCCCCTTCGTCTTCGATGCATGCTTTTTATCGGATACTTCCATCACTTCATCCTCAGTCAGGTCTTTGAGTGTGAGATCGACTTCGATTCGGGATGTTCTCATTTGGGGTTGGTTCTACAGGCCATCCAAAATCTTGACTGGCTTCCTGATGGTGGAAACATCCTTGTCCCAGCTGTGAATCTGCTAGCTCATCGTGGGCATAAATATATAATCGGCCTATGGATTTCCAAGTTTGAAAATCGGGGGAAACTGGATGTCCGTCGTTTCAGAAAATGAATGTAGCTTCTTGGAGAATAGGTGTGGTTGTAGTGGCACATGAGCCATTCCATACCGTAAGTAACTTCCAAGTTAGTCCAATTTTGCATCTTATGGCAACATACCTTAACCTATCCATCACATGGTCCCATATAGAGTCACAGAGTCCTCTCCTCCCCATGTTATACATTTCCCGACCGGTCCTAAGTCGTCCAACTAGGGCAAACTCCTCACATAGGCTTCTTATTTTAAACTGGTAGTCCACAAGGGTTTCATCACCTCTCAAGTTCAAGTGTTGGGCCTTAGCTCTAACTTTTCTAAGGGTAAACTATAAAAGACAAGGGAGGTCATTAGTTTTCCTTTTTGAGAATTTCTAGACTTATCTAACTTATATAAGTCCTTTTTTAATAAACATATCTATCTTTTTCTATTCTAGATTCATTCCTATTATCTTTATTCCTATAAACTTGTTGCTCTGATACCAACTTAAACTGTCACGCCTGGAAGGATACCTTAAACGTGGCAGTCTGCCATATATAATATTTCGGTAATTAAAAATATCAGATATAGGACGTTTACGTGTATTTTCTTTACTATTGGTATTTTAATTGTCTAGTCTACTATTCATATTACTATTTCTACTATTCATTACTATTTCACTATCTCTACTTTTTTTTACACTCCACTCTTACACACCATCATACCTATACCTTATAATTTACCTTCCCTATACAATTTTAATTACATTATACTTTACACATTACTTCTTTTTATTACAAAACAACAAATTTAATCATATTTTCTGCCCATTTCCCCATGTTGCCATCCATCCCCTCTCTCTCTCTCCTCATTATTAATTTATTTTTTTCATTTTATTTAATTACATCTAATTTCTACTCCAAAATTCTATAAATACTCCATTCCTCCTTCATTCTTTCACACAACTCATCTTCATAACAAAACTCTTCCAAAATCATTTCTCAAACCCTCTCTCTACAAATTTCCTCTCAAAAACTCTCTTCCTTTCCAACTCCATAAACTACCGATTCCTCTTTAAGAGAAATTCTAAACACACCATCACCTACCTTAGTAAAACTTCTTCAATTTACTCATCATGTTCATCTAACTTAGCATGAGCTTAGTGTATGTTTCTTAGTCTCATGAGAGTTCAAGAAGCAACAATATATTCATATTTTGTTTTTGTTCATGTTTATATTTTCCATTATGCTATTATTGTTATTATATTGTTGTTATTATCGTTATTATTATTTGCTCTAGTCTAACTTCTATATAGTATTATGTATATTATGTATATATATATATATATATTTCTTTAGAGCATATAAGCTCACTTGTTATTTTATTTATTTCTATGCTTTGCAATTTATTTATTTATTTCATGCTATTATTAAGACTATTTTTTCTAGTCTTAGACTTGCCCATATCAAATCAAAACAATTTTTCTTTTCTTTTCTTTTTGGGACTAATCTATTCTTAGTCCCAATATACCTTGATGAAGCTAAAGTTTCCAATACTTGACTTTACTATTATGCTTTTATTACATTTATTTTATCTTATTATGTTATTTTGATTATATTTCACATGACTACATATTCATATTCATGCATGGGCATATTGATATTATCTCAACAAAAATGTGAAGAAAATATTTTTATGAACTCTTTTCAAATAAATTTTGGTTACTTAAAGAAGGATTTTCATTAAAAGCAAAAAGTTTTACCTTCACAAACCTTTTCCAAAGATTTAAGCAAACTCATAACAAGTCTTAGCAATAATGGTATATTAGAGTTTCATTAAAGAATACCCAAATTAGAATTTTTACTAATTCTTTGTTTAACAAAAGTTTTATTAAACTCATTTGTAAAGTTTTCATCAACATACTAAGGTTTAGATAAGTTTTACAAAATCATCAAAGAATAAATCTTTTTAGAGATGAATCTTACTTAGGAAATAAAATTAGAAGAAAATTATTATTTTAAAATGGAACACACTTTAGGAAAAACTAAGAACAAGTGATCCTTAAGAAAGTTTAGAAACTACATTTTTAAATCCTAAAAATGAAGTTGTAGGAATAACTTATTTTGGAAAATATGAATTGTTTTCAAAAGATAGATAAAGTTAAAAAGATGAAAATATTTACTTATAATTAAAACCACGAACTTTTCCAATAAAGCTAAAATAAAAATTTCCAAAACATTACTTTTCCAACTTTTAGAACACTTTATTTTATAAAAATTATTGTTGGGACAAGTTCACTAAATCCATGCTTATGATATGAGTCAATATATATATGCTCAAAGGATTTTCCAACTATATTAATATCTATATTTTGGTACAAAGATTTTCGGATGGAAAAAGTTTGAAAACTTGAGTTTTGAAATCTGGAATTTTCGTGATGAATCTATATGTCACTATTCCGAGATCCAAATGACTTCTTTTGATAAAAATAACCTTAGAAATGGATAGATCTTTTCGAGTAGGTAGAAAACGATATATAATATGCAAAATTCAGAGTTAAAATGAGCAAGTTATGGCCATTTTAAGTTGGAATTTCCATTCATATGAATTTTGATAAACTCAATAAGATAGAATTAGAGAATTTGTGTAGATCTTGGGTGAAATACTCATTTCGGGTATTTTTTTTGTTTAGGTATCGAGGACCAAGATCTTCTCTTCCCTGAGGATTACTTCGACTAATAGAAGATCGCTATGGACAAGTGAGTTTTCCTTTACATTTTATGTATTCCTGCATGTGCTTGTAGAATAGAGCACTAGATGTTAGGAAAAGATAAAATTGATATGCATGCGGGTTATCAATGGAATTATGTATGTGATTTGCTATGTGTGATTAATGAATGATAAGTATATCGAAGCCTGATTTGTTGATTATAATAATTGCTTTATGTATATACTGCTAAGCATGTAATTATTGATTGAACACTTTAAATGAATTAATGTCGGATCGGAAATTCCCTTAAACTAAATTGCTCATGCATATCACTTAGAATATCATCTCGCATTTTGCTGCTGCTACTACTCCTGAGCGTGGAACCGGAAAGGTAAGCTGCTTAGCTACATCTTGAGGATTTAGGACATTTGGAGAATACGGTCTCAAGTTATAGTTGAGCTAGATCGATCGCTTTTGGTAAGAAAAGTCTGAGGACTAGTAGTATGGTTCGTTGGAACCCCAAGACGCACGCAAACTTTCAAGGAGGTCGATTGGGGCCTATTTCAAATCATTTCCTAACCATCGATGGAGAGGTAAATCCATCATACATACAAAACCAGATAGTCATATGTAATGTTTGATCATATGGTTGTTTGCATTTCATATGCTTGATTAATGAACTTGTTTGAATGCTTGTTATGAGTACTTTTACACTACAAGAAATTTTGGCTTTAGAGACAAAAAATTTTGTCTCTGAAAGTGAAAAATCTGTCTCTAAAGACTTTCAGAGACAGAATTTCCGTCGCAAATTTCTGTTTCAAAAATCATCGTCGCTAATTCTTTTAGAGACAGATTTATTTTCCGTCGCAAATTTGCTACGGAATTTCTGTCGCAAATTTGTTTCTGTTTTATAATTAGTTATTTTTAAATATCCAATTAGTAAATATTAAATAAAATTATTCCGTCGCAAATTTGTCTCTGATTCTAAGACAAATTATTAAAAAAATACACATTTGCCTCTTATTTATCCTTCTCAGGAGGTCACCCATCATAGAATGCTACATACTAAGCACACTTAACATTGAAGTTTTCACAAGCACTAAACCGATAAACCAATTCGTATCTTCATGAGTAAAGTTCCACTACTGTTTATTTAAGAGATACCACAATTTACAATATTATAATTATAAAACATTTTATATATCTTTTATAGTTTATTTTTATTTTATAATTTCACTTTACATATTTATTAAGGATTTTTCATTAATATTTTATTAAAATAATATATAATATTAATATATAAAATGTTTACATTTTATAATAATTATTTTAAATTATATATTTATTATAAACATATAATATTTTCAGTAGTATATTATAATTTTTTCCAAATATGATATTATTATTAAAAAATATTATATATTATGTAAATATAAATAATGTTATACATATAAATTTATATATATATTTAATGATATATAATATAATTATACTTTTTACATTAGTTATTTTAATATTTTATATTAAATTAATAAATTGTATATTTTTAATTAATGTGTTTATTTTTTTATTTCATTTTTGTTGCACTTAATAAATTATAATATAATGTAAACAATATAAAAATATTTTTTCATTATTATATTAATAAAATAATATATAATACCAATTTAAATATATTTAACTAATTATTATATATTACATATTTTATTACTTAAATATACTATATTTTTACATAGTATATTATTTTTTCCCGAAATATGTTATTATATTTTAAATAAAATATAGTATGTAAATATAAATTATGTAAGATATATATAATAAATTTTTTTATATTAAAAAATATATGAATAGTCATAATAAATATATAATAAAAATTATAAATAATATGAATATATATTTTTTATTAATATATTATTAAAATATAATATATTATTTATATATTTGTATATGTTTAAATATACTAAGTTTACATTTTATATTAATTATTTTATTTTACATATATTATTATTGAAATATACTTTATTTTTAATTAGTATTTTATGATATTACTTGCATATAACATATTATATTATTATTATACACTATTTTATTAAGTTATATAATTTGAGTTTTTATATAAGTTATTATGTAAAAGAATATATAATAAGATATAAATATAATATTTATGTTTTAAGTACTATTTTTAATTTATACTTTATTATATATAAATATGTAATGTAATGTTAAATATATTATAAATAAAATATATATAATTAGTTGTAAATAACAAATGATTATACATATGATAGTTATTATATAATAAAATTAATTTACAAATATAATATATGTCCTTATTATATAATGCACATTTATATATATTATATTAGATATGTATAATTTAAAATAATTTTAAACATAATTATTTATATATACATATATGTAATAACTTAGTTTAGAGACAAATTTGCAACAGAATTTAAAAAAAATAGAAATTGGTGCTAAAATAATTTATTTCCCTCTAAAATTAGAGACAAATTTGCAACGGAAAAATTTTCGTCGCAAATCAATGTGTAATCGTCGCAAATTCCGTCGCAAAAGCATATAAAATTAGAAGATTATTCATAATTCATGTCATCATAAATCCGTCGCAAATTTGTCTCTAATTCATTTTTTTAGAGACAGAAATTTTCCGTCGCAAATTTTCTGTCTCTAAAGGCTAGTTTTCTAGTAGTGTTATATAGGGAATATCTCAGTAAACTAGTTATGCTTATTCCTCAATAGACTTTTGATATTGTAGGATCGTTATTTTGCACTCAAGACCACCCTGTCTGTCCGAGTAGAGCTTATGCTTTAGGAAGCTTTTGGAGGAATTCTATTTTGAAGACCTAGATTAGATTTGTTCTGAAATCCTCTAGCTTAGTTATTTGTCGTAGTAAGAGTTTATCGTTTTGTTATTATGGAGAGTATTGGGGAATGCTCCGTTAAAGTTGTAGAACTTGATATTTTGAGGAAATATATTAAGTGTTATTTTAAATGTTCCACTGCCAATATCTTAAAATGTATTACTCTACCGATCTCCCTTTGATGTGCATGTATGCCTTTTACCAATATGGAAACTTTCGAGTGACTGAGGTAGTCATTCTTAAGTTTTAATATTATGTACAACGAGCTGTCACATTTAACGTACCCGCTGGTGCGTGACAGTCATAGCCTCCATCTTCCTCCATGGTAGCAAACTTGTCCTGCCCCAAAGGATATCCTAAATGTGACCGCCAACCACACTCAATATTAAGACTTAAGTATGATAACCTTAGTCATCCCAAAAGTCTCAATATTGGCTGTAAGGCATACTATCACAATAGTAGTGGACCAAACTTTGGATCAAGTCGTTTAAGCAGTTATACATCATAACAATTAAGTAAGTAAATCATAACAATAAAGTCAAGGTTCTTAAAAGGATATATAAGGAGTCTTACAAACTTTAAGGAGCATTCCCCTATAAAACATCAAATTCTATCAAAGTCCGATTACATTTTTGAATTTCCACTTTGAAATCTATTTCTATTTCTAATTCTTGAATTCTAACCAAAAGCTCTTGGCTACAAAAGGGCATTACCTAGGTGAAGTATCCCCTAGGCTCCAACCAAAGACATGAGTACTATAAAATGTATCTAAGAGGGTATAATCTACGTACTTTGTGAGAAATATTTCCATAGTTAAACAACCAACAACCAATAACCAATAATCAAAACAAGTTTATTTAAACAACCATATGAGATGCACAAGCACGTGAGCAAACAATACATATGATTTTTTGGGAATCATATGTTTGAATGGATTTACCCCTCTATTCGGGGTTAGGGGTTCTAGATCAAATAGATCGATTTTTATAAATATAACTTCTTTGTAGTATTGTTCGAGCCACTATCTAGCTGTAAAACGTATTTTTATTCGGATGTTTTATTCATCGTAATTTAATCCGGATGATCTCTCATCGTTTTATAGATTTTATGGGCTCTATAAACCTTCTTAGTATGCCTTAGTCCCACCAAGGGTATAATAATAGATGCAATGAACTCATCCAATGATATGCGTGAATTAATTTAATTAAATACTCATAACATGATTAAGTATTTTACAGGTGACCATAGAATTTCAGACAATCATTGCTATACTAGATTAAATATTCATTATGAGCAATTCCCGTCTAGATATACTACATAATTTCAACCAAGTATGTAAAGCACATGCATCTTTCCATTTATCTTTTCTTAACTCTAATGCCATTAATTTTACAAATAAAATCATAAGTGCAAAAATGTAAGAAATAAACTCACTCGACCATTTGTGCGGAAACTTCTAGTTAATGATGCAACCAGGGCAGGTTTGGGACAGATTATTTGGAACCCGAAACCGATCCGATTGATAATGAGCATCCCCAAACCCGAGAAAAATAGGGCTTTTCTCATTACTCCCAAAGCTTGCCTTTATAAGGTTTTAGGAAAGTCGAATACAACCCGGCCCGACCCGATAAGTGATGATTTTCAATTTTTTTAATTTACCAAAAGAATAAAATTTTGTCTAAAGTTATTAACGATGCAATTTTATAGCTTTTCTAATCCTTTGAATGTTATGCAAAAGTTCCTTTCAAAATTTTGAGCAAATGCATATGAAATAAATATATTTAGTATTTATATAGAATTATTCAATTTTATTTTAATTCTATAATTCTATATTGATGCACCATACACATTTACAAATTTATGCCAATAGATGCACTAGGTCAGTTATAAAAAAATCCCTCTTCAAACCTTTTCGTCCCCCATCCCCCCTCTCCCCCCTCGTACGCAGCTCATTCTATTAACAAGCCTTGTATCCACCATGCATGTTGTCCAATTAAAAACCATTTTTGGAAGATGAGGTTTGTTCTTTTGAGATGCTACTTTTTAGCTAATTTAAAAGTTAATTAAATAATTAATAGAAACTTGAGGCTAAGCAAATAATCAACAAATTAAAAAAAAAAAATGAAAATGTCATGGCTCATCCTCTTCCAGACAAGCCATGAGTTTAAACCCAAGATCATCTTCTAAAACAATGTATATATTTTTTTTAATTAGAAAAACAAAGATTGAAAACAGAAATCTAGAAGAAAATTTGGACAAATTGAGGCTCAGATTTGTCTTCAATCAGACAGTAGTATATGGACTCCCACCATGGCTCCGATAAGATAATCACCACGACAAGATATGTACATTCTCCATGATGTGTCAAAATTGTTCTCTTCTTTATCCACAAAAATCATCACCAACTCTTACTCATTTTCTTTTTTATCTCTGAAAAGAAGGAACAAGATGGCATACGGCAGATTAACAAAGTCAAGCATTCAATTTGATGAAGCAGAAACTATAATCAAGTTACTTTCATCATCACCTATCATGCTCAATGAGAAACAAACCAATCCAAACAAACCCATAAGGTTTAGAGTTAGAGATCACACATCAAGGCAATGACATAACATGCCGAAAATCATAAACCCTAATGAATATGAGAGCCACTAGAAGAAGAAGTTGATTCTTCTCTAAAGTTGTCACTAGAACAATATGATAGAGAGATTACTACAAGAGGAGATTACCAAGGGAAAGAGAGTGGGATGTCTGTTGCGTGACTGCATTGTACATACAGCATGAGCGGTGACGAGAAGGATAAGCCGATGATGGGATGGCGATGGTTGGCGTGGGAACTTGGAACTCAGACGAAACAAGAGAGAGAGGGAGAGTAAAGGTAAGGACTGGACTGAGGAGGATTCTTGAGTACTCGACTGGAAATTTGTGAGAAATGAGAAGTGTAGTTGCAGCTAGGTTTTTTTTTTTAGTTGTTGTGGGGTCTTATGAGTTGTGACATTAATATTCATTATTCAATAGTGTATTACTGTATAATACTAAAGCCCGCCCAGTGGAATATGAAAATCAAATTTGATATAGTAATATTAATTTTTTTTTTTACATTTTACTTTATATTTTATATAGGGTCAGGTTTTCCATCGGTTATACATATAACCCAAAACCCAACCCGATAACTTATTGGTTTTAATTTGATACCCAGAGCTCATCCTGAAACCTTATAAGGTCAAACTCTATAAGGTTTTTAGCGGATTGGGCGGATTCGGTACCTTATAACGACCCGTCCTAGTTACATCCCTATTTCTAGTCAAAGTAATCCTTTAGACACAAAAACTCGGTCTCCACGTTACCTATACAAAAGAAATACCCAAAAATGAGTGTTTCTTGGAAGTTCTACTTAAACTTGCTAATTCTACTTCACTAAGTTCGTCACAAAATGGTGTAGAGAGAAATTCCAACTTAAGATAGCCATAACTTGCTCATTTTAACTCGAAATTTCGCATATAATATACTGTTTTCTACCTACTCGAAAAGATATAACTATTTTTGAGGTTATTTTTTCATAAAAAGTCTTTTGGGTCACGAAAAGGTTGGTACAGAATTACCATAAAAATCTCAGCCGTTAAAATATAATTTTCCAAACTTTCTTTGATTTTAAAAATCTTTTAGCAAAAATGTAGATATTTATATGGTTGAAAAATCCTTTAAATACATATATATAGTCTCATATTTTATGCAAAATTTAATAGTGTTGTCTCAACTATTATTTTTCGTAAAACAATTTATCTTATGGTTTTGAAAACTTGAATCTTAACAATTTCTTTTCTAAGTGTTTTGCGAAGGACTTTATAAACTCTTGGGTTATTATAAATGAATATATTTTTTTTTCCAATTTTCTTTCTAAAATAAATAAATTTTCTCTTAACTTTGGTCTTCTACAAATTTTACTTCTAGTGATAAAAGCAAAGTTTCTGAAATTTTTATTAAGTTGTTGGTAACATATAATAATTTGAGTTGTACATATTTTCCTTTTTTAAAAAAATAGCTTTGATAAACAAGTCTTTTTCTTCTTATATTTTCATTTCCTAACTTTTTTATATAAAAATTTTATTTCTAAAATTTGTCTTTTAAGTCTTTTACCAATTTTACTTGGAAGGAAATCATGTTTCGATATTTTCTCAAGTTGTTGATAATATCTATTGTTTTTGGAACTTATCATGTTTATATTCTTTTTATTTCTTTGAAAATGGGTTTTTCATTTAGAAGCTTAGCAACCTTTATTTTTCTTAGTGGGTCTATAAATTGTGAGTTGATTTTATCTTAACTTTGAAAACTAATCTAATTCTTGGTTTTTAGAGTTGGTAAAAATCCTACAAGTAAGCTTTTTGAGAAAAATTTTACTTATCAAAAAATTATTATTACTAAGCTTTGATAAACTTTATGTGACTTATTTTTAAAGAAAAGTTTAGTTGGTTAGTTAACTCCTTGAAACATCATCTTTTATTGTCATTTGAGAAAAATCTTGATAGGTTTGAAAAGAAGTTGTAAAAATGATTTTTCTATGTGTTTGATGACAAAATCTTGATTTAGGGTCAAGGATATATATGTTAAAAGAGTTTGGTTTCATTTTCCTTTATTAAAAAAAACTCTACTTTAAGTTTTGTTGAGACAATATCATTGTGATGATGCATGTATATGAGCATATAGTATGAAAAAAAATGAAAATATAAGAAAGATATAAGAAGCAAAATAATAAGCAAAATAATAAGTAAGATAATAAGATTAAGCATTGAGAACCTTAACTTCATCAAGGTATCCTAGTCAAGTATTGAGAGCGTTATCTTCATTAAGGTAATCCAGGACTAAGAATAGATTAATCTAAAAAAAAAAGAAAAAGAAAAGGAAAAACAATAATAAAAGCAATAATAATAATAATCTTGTTAGAGAGTTAGTGAGCATTTAGGCTCTAAGATATATATAGATATACAAAGTTAAGTTATAAGCATAATAACAATAATAATAACATAGTATCATAACAATAACAAAATAATAAAATCGGAATTCTTGGCATATGCAAGAACAAATCATGAACATGTTGTTGCTTTCATAACTTACATGACCTCTCAGGAAACAACACCATGGTCATGCTAAGTTACATGACATGGAAAAATAAATGATAGAAAGTCTACTTAAGAGTGTGTTTATGTGGTAGGAAGAAAGTGATGAATGTAGGATTATGTGTTTAGTGATATATGGTAATTGGTTTGTGTATGAAAGGATTTTGAGAGAAATTTGGTTGAAGAGAGTTTTAGAAGAGAGGAATTGTGTTGAAAGAATTCGTGGAGAAATTTTGAGAGAGTTTTGTTATGTGAAATGAAGGTGTGAAAGAAGTAGAGGGAAATGCGTATTTATAATTGAAGATGGAGGAAAATTAGATGTAATAAAATAAATTGAAAAAGAAATATAATTAGAGATGAGAGAGGGGAGTAGCACTAGCCAAGAGAAGGGAGAGGGGGAGAAAATAATTTATTTTGTATTTTGTAAAGGAATATAAGTGATATGTAAGATCTGATTTGATATAAGATGTATTGGAAATATAAAAAGTAAAAAAATAGGAGTATAGGTAGTAAAAATAGGTATTAAGAAAAAGTAAATATAGATGAATAGTAGAGAAGTACAATAAATAGTAAACATGACTAATAATTTACCAGCAGTAAAAAAAAATATGTGTATAAATATAATATCTGTAATTTTGAGTTACCAAAAAATTATGAAACTGATATTTTTGGATTCCTTATATTATTACGAATTTAACGGTCTTAATGAAATATTTTTACTGTTCGGTGTACCGAAGCAATGTTTCGAAAACTAATCCCATTCGGATCCGAAATATACTAGAAATTGGTGAATATGATGTTTTTAAACTTCTCTATATTATTACAGACTATTATAAACCATTATCTTTATTCCGTTGTCTAGGGTTTTAGAGCATGGAATTGTTAGATCTAGATTTTAAGGTTTTGATATAGATTTTGTTGACTTTAGGTTTTCGGTTGACTTTCGGTCTTTAGGTTTGAGCTTTATCTCGGTATAAAAATCTAGGGGTTTATAAAACTCACATCCTACCTGCTCATCATCGGCTTCCTCACACACCCACTAACCTTCTAAGTTGTAAATTCTCATCCCATGCATCGACATGCTAGAGCGGTTCCTATTGCCATTGTCGTTGTTGGTTTTAGCAAATGTGGTTCCTCTTAAAGGGTTGGATGGATTTGCTGGAGCATTTTTCCTCTTCGAGCACTCATTTGCAAAGTGCCTTGATTGTTTACACATGTAGCAAACACTGGTATTCTTCTTGGGACATTCCAGGATTTTATGATCCAGGCTTTTGCAAAAATAGCACTTGTTTTGCAACTACGGGCAAGATTTTTGATAATGCTTGCCTTGGCATTTCCAGCACGTGATCTCCACCTTAGTCATCTCCTTCTGACTGCTTCCATTTCCCTTGAAACTTCTAAAGGTCTTAAACTTTTTTATTTTTAAACCCAGAACTCGATCCTTCATAAGACTTTCTCCAAACACAAACACTTTCCTTCCCGAGGTCCTGAAAGCTTCTAATGTCAAATTCTACCAAATGAATCCTCAGCTCCTCATGTATTCCACTAAAAAAAAACTTATCTTTTTAACTCCTCGCTATACTTATAAAATTTAGGGGCATACTGCAACAGGTGACTAAACTTGGTTTCGTACTGCTCAATGGTTCTTCCATTCTAAGAGATATGTAGGAACTTAGCACTGTACTAAACTCTGAGACTCCTTAGAAAATAGTTCTCCAAGAAATTTTTCTTCAAACATATCTCAAGTAACTGGAGTAGGCAATTCTAGCTTCTTAGATCCCAACCATACTCGGGCAATGAATCTCAGCAGGTGTGTCCCAAAATTTACTCTTAAATGATGAAGCACTTCAAAAGCATCAAATGATCTCTCGACTTAGGCCAACTAGTCATCGGCCTCATCTAGCTTTCTAAAGGCTCCATCAAAGTAGTGGATACTTTTGATGAAGTCAGGGAGCATGTTTCGGTATAGCCTCGATAGTAGTAATGGCAAAGTATGCAACTATGCTTCAGGTGGACCGGTGTGTCCATAGTAGCTTCAAGAGCATTCTGAGGTGGAGCGGGATCTACAATATTTTGGTTGTGTTGCTAAACCAAAATATTTAACAATTGATTTAATTGTCCAAGGGTAGCAGCAAAGTCATTTTACTGGTTTGGGGCAGATGTAAGGTTATTCCCCCATTGGTTCTGCGGAGGTACTCCTTGTTCAGTTGATATGTCGTTGGAGTCTCATCACTCTCGATTCCTATGTCTTCTTAGATGGTTATTTAATCGTTTGGATTAGGTAAGCTTTAGTTTTCTTTTATAAGCTCTATACTAATGTTCTCAGAAATCACGGAAATCTCAAATATAAAAGATCAGTAATCGATATCGAAATACAAATCTCATAGAGATAAAATCACATAATAGAAATGTAACAAAAGCGTAATAGCAAATCACGAATTTCAAATATATCTTACAAGAATCACAAGATAAGAAAATGAAATGAGGAATTTTACTCATGGAAAAGAGATAATACAAATGTCATAAAAACATTATAAGGAAATCATTAGATCACTTGTTATTTAGATACTTAACTACTTTAATTATTTTTTACTTAACGATGAAGGTGCTATGTTTTAGGTAACCGCAATGCTTTCTTCTAGACATTCTCTTCTTGCTATTGCATTTGCGAACTTGCACTTAGTACGGCTTCTTCTTGTAGCTCCTTTACTTCTAATCTTGATCCTTTTGTTGAATTTAGAGGAAATCCGAGGTTGGTTCTATCACTTTCATTTCTGATTTCTTAGAAGAACATCCTTGCTTCTGATCCTTTTGATAGCGCCTATGAGTCTTGTTTCTGACTTCTTCGGTAGAAAGGTGAATGCTCATCCTTTGGCACTTTAACAGAAACCTTCGTTGTTTAAGGTTGGTCGCAAAATCTTTTATGTAGGCATATCTTTCCCTTACAACTAGAAGACTTGAAGAGGCTATAAATATAAGTGCTTAAGCAGCTGAAAGAAGAAAATTTGAGCTTATTAATTGCACACAAAATGGTAAACACTCTCAAAGTGATTTTCTAATAATTTGTATCATTTTGAGAAAGAGAGTTGAGTAATATTATCGATTTATTATCTTGCTATCTGTCATAAAGTGATCTGTGTTCAAGAAACGGAGTTTTAAAAATTTTTTTATAATAAAGATGAATTGGTAATATGGTTGTTCAACTTCAGTCACAGCTACCAATTTAGACAAGAGCACCTACTATGTAGCATAGAAAATATTATACTGTTTGCTTGAAGATCGTTAGCATCTATTGTACTCATTTCTAATATATTATCTAGCCTAAAAAAATTCAACAAGGCATTGGAAACAGATATTTATATACTAGGGTACTTTTATAAATTATCTCAAGGAAAATTTCAAAAAATAAGTTTGAAATGCAAGAATGGATCTAGGATTTACTTAACCAAGTCCTTATCATGTGATTTCTTAAACAAACTCACTGAGTTCTTTGTTGGGTATATTTATACTGTCGGATTCACTAGTGTATGTTATTGCTTTTCTCGAGTATCAAGAACTTCTATACTTAGGTCAAACCACCAAATCTCTTCTCAAGCTATCAGCAACCTAGATCTATATTAAGATCAAGAATACTTCAATTAAAAACCCATTTCAATGAATTTAAACTCAAGTGATAAATAATTTCATCACTCTTATCTTTAGGTAGTTATGAGCAACTTCATTAGCAACCTAGTTCTATTCCAAAGAATGATTTTTCAATCTATTTAATCAAAATCAAACATGGATCTATATGGTACACGCACATAAACCCATAAAAATAAGCTCAAGTTACTAAATACAAGTATTCAAACAATATTTCATTAAAAATATAGTTGAAATCACAGGAATCAAGTCGTTGATTCGGAAACCCTAAGTTAAAACAATTATTTCCACCTGGGTTTCAACATTCAAAATGAATTTCGAGAAAAATAATGTAAAATGAAGATAGATACCACCTATGTAGCATGAATTCTTGTAGAAATAAACCTCAAATTAAATCAAACTCACCTAGAAAACTTGAATCTCTAGCAAAAGCAAGGTTTCTCTCACTAGAAATTCTCATACCTATTCTGTAATACTCTTAATTTTACATAACCTGGCTATAATAAATATATAAAAATAAAATGTGGAATCATAAAAGAACTATAACAAAAATATTAGATTTCACTCCAAATTTTTTTTGCGATTTAAATTTTTAAGTATAAACAATTTAGAATAAAGAATCTTTATCACTAAGACTATAAAAGTTCATAATAAAGAATAAAGGAAACTATTTAATATTTATGAACTTAAGTTTTAATGTAAAATATATATATATATATATATTAAAACATTCAAGTTAAATAATTCTGAGTCTATAAAAACTAAAAGTCTGATCTAATCCAGTAATTTATAATTAGTAAAAAGAACTGAGTAACAAATATAAAATTAAAATTAAATTCCTAATCTAATAAAAAGCCTAGAATAAATTTATAAATAGAAACGATTTCATATGTAATTTCAAATCTTAAAGATTTATAATAAAGTCGAATTAAAGGCAATATAATTATTAATTTATCAAAATACCATAAAACGAAATTTTTTAAACAGATAAAATATAATTTATGATAGTAGGTATAAAAACAGAGAAGTAAAAGTATTAAACTAAAGATTCTATATATACTATCATATTTAGAATATTTAAATATCGTTAATATGTAAATTTTTATCCAAAAATATTATCAAATCAGTATTTATCATACGTGTCATTTAGATCCACAAAATTAATTTTTTTTCACCAATTTATATTTTCCCCTACTCTGTACATATTTATTAGTTATAAATTTATTATCTTCTTTTTATTTTCATATTTCTATATATCCAAACTAACTTGCAATTTTTTCCCCTATTTTGCTTTGTTACGTATTTACGTATGAATTCACTTACAAATGTGAATTCCTCCTCTGGACGCGGTTAAGAATTAAGGAAATGCGAAAATTCAAACACATATATAGATATCTTTAATAGAAATTCTATGTATGCCCTAGTATTCATAATATTTAATAAGGAGAATATGAAAATTTTCATCTAAAAATATTACCGAATCAGTATTTAATATACGTATTACTTAAACCTGTAAAATTAATTTTTTTTTCATAAATTTATATTTTTCTCACTCCTTACATATTTATTATTATAAATTTATCATCTTCTTTTTATTTTTATATTTTTATACATCCTAACTAACTTGCATTTTTTCCTTTGTTTTGGTTTTGTTATTACTAAATTGCTTTCATATTTGGAATTCTCTCTGGACGCGTACAAATCCTCACAAAAAGCGAAAATTCAAACACATATATACAAATCTTTAATAGAAATTCTATGTATACTATATTATTTAGAATATTTAATAACGCGAATATGAAACTTCTCATCTAAAAATATTATTAAATCAGTATTCAATATACGTATCACTTAAACCCACAAAATTGATTTTTTTCACAAATTTATATTTTACTCCTCCTTATACGGTTATAAATTCATTATCTTATCTTTATATTTTATTTATATATATCCTAAACCTAAAATAATTATCAACTAACTAATATATATATATATATATATATATACAATTGCAACTTGCAGGCGACATTTACGTTGCTTTGGAGGGCTGTGATCTTCTTAATTGTTGTTGTGAGCCGAAAATCCTCCAATTATACAATGTTAAAGTCAATACCAATCTAACCTAAACCAATACAAACCGCCCAAATCACCTCCATATTAATGATAAACAAATAATGAAAGGAATGAACACAAACAGGAGCAATTCGTTCCAAATCTAAGCAATACACGGCCGAAAAATTGCATTCGTTTGTGTAATATATATATACCCTCACGAATTTAAATGGAAAGGCAAACGAAGTTCAAACTCTCTCAAACTTTTCAGAATCAAACCACATTTATTAGGAGTAGAATCAACCTAAAAACCAAACCCAACTCCTACCACTATTAAAGCACACTCAAAAGTTCGGTTTCAAATTCTTCAAGGTAAGTTAAGTTACTTTAATTTGTTATTTGTTAAAAACTTTAGTTTAAACTAACTCCTAATGATCTTAGGATCATAAAACAACCCAAAGCAAGCTTCAAATCTTGCCCAAATAACTCAAAGAAGGTAAGAATTCTTAAACTTGAGTTATACTTATTTAATCCGAAATTTATAATTTAAGAATGAGTTTTGATGATTTGAGTTGATATATGTGTAAAAATATCATGTATAAATGTTTAGGAATGATTTAGAATGAATTTGGACGTGTAAAATGATGCAAAATAGGACTTGAACCAAGGTTGAAGATGATAAATAGTCCCTGGTACTGTTCACGTGAATAGTAACCAATATGTGCAGAATTTTTTTTAAAAAAATATATAGATATTAATTAAATTAATTTTATAAATTCTGATAGGTTGGTTAATTATTAAATATATATTTATTTTATTCCAAAGTAAAATAATTTTTTTTATAATTTTTGAAATTATTTTTAGTAATATATAGTTATTTAAGTATATGTATATGTAAATACTTTAGTATTATTAAAAATATAGGAAAATATAATTTTATTAATCTTGGTTAGATAAATTAATTAATATTATCGTATTTATTAATTCTGGAATATTACTAATTTTTTTAATTAATTTTGATATTAGTTTTATTAGTATAAGCTAAACAAGATATAGAAAATAGGTATATGTTTTAGTAATGTAAAAAGTGTTAAAAATTAATATTTTATTTATTACGAATTTTTATTATAAAATTAATAATTTAAAAAAATAAATAAAAATAAAAAATTGAATTAAATATTCCAATATTGGGGGGGGGGGGGGGGGGGGGGGGGGACACGTAAATGACGTCCCCTGGATGAAATCCGGCGAGGATTACATATAATAATAATTAATAATTGATAAATTAATTTAATTAATCCAAATAAAATGATTATGATAATAAATATTCCGTAATTTATGTTTTAGCTAAAAATAATAGAAATATAACTTAAACTACTTATGTTTTTAATGAAATGATATATAAAAATAAATAAATAAATAAATGAATAAATATTTTGATATTTATTTTATCATTAAAGTTTATTTTCTTAAGCAATATTATTGCTTATATTACGAATATTGTTGATCTATTACTAATATCACTAATGTTGTTAGTAGTGATATTAAAATTATTATTAAACCTATTGATATTACCAATATTAGTATTATTGATTTTGTTACTAAAACTATTAAATTGTTTTTGTAATTAAAATTGTTTTTACTATTAGTAGTAATATTAAAACTAATATAATCACCATTATCTTTGATACTAGTATTACTATTACTTTTATGAGTATCACTAATACTAAGATTAGTATATTATAAAATAAATATATGATTTTTGGTAACTAATTAAAATAGATTTAGTAATTGAATTAGGCGATTAGTTTCCAATTAACTCAGCTTAGATTAATATAGTAAGTAAGACCATAAAAAGAAAGGAGTACGTAATTTCTAAAATATGTCTAATTTAGAATTAGTGTAAATAATAGTATAAGTTATACCAAAACTAATCCGGTGAATATGATATTTCAAATATTTATCTTCGGAACTAATAGAAGAATAGATTAGTAAAATAATAAATATCTGTTATTTCATTCCATAGGAATATAAATCGGTTCTCGGACTACCAGTAGCTTATTACAGCAATATAGCGAGGACCACAGGTGAGGGACTTTGACCTTATCATATTGTTTGTGCTTGTAGTTAGTTGCATTGATAATAACATATCAAACTGAATACATGTGGGTTGGGTAAATGCATGCTGCTTGGTGTATGTATGATTGCCAAAACATCTTATTATAATTAACAATTTCTTTGTATGATGACAATTGTATGGAAGCATGTTGATGTTTGTCTGTAATTGTATTATCATCCTGAACCTGATTAAAAACTATTGATACCATAAAATGAAATGGGCATGCATTGCATATATTGCATATTTGCATCTCTAAAAGCGTAGTAGTCTATTACGTATTGGCCATCCGGGACTTTGATAATGCTTGGTTGACCTAGGCTAAAGCTATTAGATCAACGCAAGGTTACCTTTGATTCTATTGGTACCATAAGAACTAATTGGTAAATGAAGGACGCCGCTTATGGTATTGTTTGGATGACTAATGCTTAGGGAGTTGCTGAAGGTATACATGGATGGTTTGTTAAGATATCATATTAAAAGTAATAACCCTAATACGAGAAATCGTTAGATTCCCATGTATGCTTGGCTTCTTCTGGATAGACTATGTACTACTGGTTCCTTCAACCCTGATGAGAGGGGTAAATCTCCATCCTGCTTTGGACTCCGGATTCTCCAGGCTTGTATTGTTCATATGCTTGATTGTGGCATTACATATGTTTGCTAAGTAAACTTGATTTCATTGTTTGATATATGGTCTAGTCAGTTGTAACGCCCTAAATTATACGTCTATTTAATTTTTGGTAATTGTTAAATAGATAGTAATGTCTGGTAGAAATTTTAGAAATGTCCGAAAAACCATCCCCGCTTTTCGTGAATTTAAATTTTGGTAATTACCAATATGGACAATAAAAATACTTAATTAAAATAAAAATATAAGTATAAACTATACCTATATCAAAGAAAAATCTTTCGTAAGACATAACAATAATAATATGATTAATATATAAACTAAAAACTAATAAAGATAAGTAAAATAATAAATTAGATCCCAAAAATAATTCAAAAGATACAAATAAAGATAAACACTATAATTTATAATAGTAGAATATAAATAAAGTCAAATTAAAGACAATTTAATTATTAACAGTCATAAAATACCAAAACACTAATAATTTAAATCTTAAAGGATAAAGTATAATAGATATAAAGTTGAAAATAAAAGTCTTAATTAAAAATTTTAAGTATACCATAGTGTTCAGAATATTTAATATAGTAGGTACGTAAATTTTTATCTAAAAATAATATCGAATAAATATTTATTATACGTATTAATTAGAACCCGAAAAATTAAAATCTCCCCAAATTTTCCAGCTTGCTCTGCACGCTATAAATTTTAATTCTTTCTCTCTCTCTTTCTCATTCTTTCTATTCTCTCTCTCTCCGTTTTCTCTCTCTTCCATTTCTCTCAATTCTCTCTCTCTCTCTATATTCTCTCTCTCTCTCTCTCTCTGCAAAAGTCTTCCCAGAAGACTTTGGAAAAAAAAAAAAAAGAAAGAAAAGAAAAACACAACTTCTTCGAATCGGAGAAAAAAAAAAGAAAAAAGAAAAAAAAAGAGAAAAAGAAAAAGAAAAAGAAATAATAAAATAATAGAAAAGGAATCTAGAAGCTTCTCCGATCTTCAAAAGCTCATATCTTTCACATACGCAACCGATTCCAATTCCGAAGTGGTTGTGATCGTGGCGATACGCTCTTCAATTCAAGACCACACAAGGTTAGGTTTCGGTCACTCTAAAATTTTACTATTATGATCCGGTATATAGAAGTTTCGTAATATTAAGAGTTTTAATATTAGTTTTTATTATAAATATACATATTTACATGCATATATAATGATATAATATAAAATTATGTCATGCTAGTATGTGTATTTAGACTAGTTGATATTACATTTCTTTATCAATGATAATAAATTGATAAATAAAAATGCTAGATGTAGAAAATTGATTATAATTTTAGATAATTAATATTTAGAGTCTATTTATTAGTAAATAGAATTTAGAGATAAATCGCTATAGTTGAAATATACACGATAGGATCAATAATTGATCAAAATCTTCTAATCTAAAGCCTAAATTAAAATTCTAATTTCATAAACATGAAAGTTATAATATTTTAACCCTATATAGACTAAAACCCGAGTTTACCCTATTAGATCTAGAAACTCTAATCGCGTAGGTAATAAACCTAAATCTATCCGATCCCGTAAAATTTAGATTTTAGTTTTTAACTTGAAAACAATGTAAGAAAAATATAGAACCTTGACTATAGAGATATATGTAGTATAATACTGAAAAATTCTCAAAACACTAAAAGTTAAGCGTGCTCATGACCTAGGATGGGTGACCTCCTGGGAAATGAATAGTAATTTTCCAAAACGAGTAATATCTCGATAAATATAATTCAAAGACAATAACTAGTGGTTTAGAATTGAATTATTAGATCCTTAAAGTATATCAGTTAACAAATGATGATTTAAAAATAAATCGCTAGGATTGATATGTAACCATTAAAACTAGATATTAGGTATAATTTACATAAATAAGATTCAAACTAAGATTTTAATATCGAAGACACTAAAACAAAAATATTCTTAACTTATAAAACATTCGTTATGTTTTATGAAGTAAAACTTAACTAAAGAAACAATTAGAATTAAGTAAAGTAAACCTATAGCGTAGTTCTGACATTTAAAAAGAATAGAGATGTTCTATGACAAGTTTAAATAATTTAAAGTACACACAACATATACTCAATAACAAACCTATATAGACATATGAAGATTTCAACACATATAAAAGAATAAGATTCCTAAAATAAAATTTAAGTAATTCAATTACAAATTAGAAAATCAAGATAATATAAATTGTAATTGAAATATTAAACTTAACCAAGAATTCCGTAACTCTAAGTATAAAATTAAACGCTTATAAGACTATAAGGATATAAAGTATAGATTAATGAAAATCATAAATATTAGTCGATATAATCAAATTAACTAAAGTTAAATACTTAAAATAACATCAAGACAATCAAAATGAAAATAAATATAAATGTATACGCTTTAACTAAAAAGTAGAGTAATGAACTCAAATTAAGTTTAGTCACTAATACTTTATGAAATAAACATTTACAAGGAATTGAACTTGAAATAATAACTAAGAATACAAACAAGAAAGCTAGGCAACATTATGATACCTTTCGAGCCCTAAAGTAATATAGGAAAATATACAAAATGATTAGTTTAACCTGATAATTAAAAACTATATTCGATAAGTTTTCCAATGACTACTCATATGTAAAACTCGAGTTAAGACACAAAGACACAATAGGTTTCTTTGTATGAATAAGAGTATAGTAATGGGGTATCTGTTATCTCGATTCTCAGGGAAGACAGATCCGTCTTCAAGTGTTCTTGTAGACTTCTATGACTATTAAGCAAGGATAAACAGGTGAGTATATTCCGATGACCTTCATATCTGCTTGTGCTTGTAGGTTTAGAGTATGATATTTGTTAATATAAATTAAATGATTAAGTATGGGGTTGGGAAATTTACACTTGTGGTTGCTCGTGTTTGTTATCTGTGTTGAAAATACTATACATTATTCTGAACGTTAAGTATTGAGTGTTGTTTAATCATTTTGATCTTTGCGAGTGTCTGATAATTGTCTGGTCGCCAAATAAATGGACTTAATGACTATTGGCGTGATAATCATAATATTGATCATGCATTTCACGATTGCATGTAGAAGGCCATCACCACTACACTTGACTCGGATGGGCCACACTGTCCCGTGAGGACGGTGAACATGGAGGACCGAAGTGGTATGTACCTAGTGTACCATGGGCCTTGTTCTAGGGGAATGGGAACTAAGTCGTCCTGGGGAGACGGCCCACCTCCTAGGATCGCGCCGGGTCATTGTTTCGGATTTATTACTTCACTGGGATGTTGTTATATGTATATTATTTTGATATATAAAAAGTTTTTCTTGAGAAATTTGATTCCCGAAGTATATTAATCTGGGTGCTGATGAGTGGATGTACCCCAACCCCGGATTCGGAGGGCGCAAATCCGAATATGTATATGGTTACCGGTTGGCCATATATATTTGTTCATTTGATTGTGCACATTGCATATGCTTGTTTAATAACTTGTTTGCTTTTGCTTGAACGGTATGGAGCGAGGGTATACTTCACTCAGCTAGTTGTAGCTGACTCCCCAACAGTTTGCTTTTGCAGGTAAGTTGAATACATGGATGGGATAGGATTGAGTGCAGAGCGTGGCAAAGATCAAGTTGTACGACACTGATAGAAGATTGAGAATTTGATAGGTTAAACCTAGTTGAGAGAATAAACATGAAAATGTAGTCTTGTTCTTAACTTAAACCTAGTTGATATTTCGTGTTAAACCTAGATTTACCTTATCTTGTCGTTTGGTAGGATATCTGATTCTCTGCGGTCTTGTGATCTGTGGAAGTTTCGATATCCAATAAATTATTTTCATAATAAACTTATATATGTATAATACAATGAGAGGATAATTAATTAGAGTCTTGTAAACTCTGACTTGTAAGGCGATCCTCATGTTGCGGGTGCACACGTGATATGGCGATTTAGGGCAATCTTACTAGGCCCCACATAGGGTCGCGACACAGGTCATCTCACTGAGCGTGTGGTTTTGCTCACCCTCCAATAGTCTTTGTGCAGGTATAACGTTAGCTGGGATTGGGTTAAGCATGAGTGAAGAGTGCTACATCAAAAGACCTTGCTGAAGATAGTTTCATAGATTATATTGGTCTCAAAGAACAAATTAGATAAATGGTATAATTGATAGATCTTGTATTTTACGGTTTGATCTCAATTTCATTATTTGGTAGGGGATACCGATTCTTTGCGGTTCTGGCAAACTAAGGAAAATCGGAATCCTTAGTATTTATATAGTATATTGGTATGACTACATCACATGTAATAATTATAAGATAGAGTCTTGTAATATCTGACTTGCAAGACGGTTCTCATATTACGGGTGCACACGTGGTATGATGACTACAGGATGATACTACTAGGCCCTATTTTGGGCCGTGACATATTCTATGTTAGTAATCTTTTTATACTATAGTACAATATTATTACAATGTCCGTGCACGTATATATGCGTTGGGCATGAAAATTGTGATGATTTTAATTGCTGATATGGCAGATTCCTTCTAATAAACATGTCAGAACATAATGTGCACCTGTTAAGGGTCGATTCGCGGGTTAGATTGTGGGCGCGACATGTAGGCATGGTTAGCTTTGTGCTAGTTCTTCTCTAGATTGTGGCCTTCTCAACTTCAATCATGGGATAATATCGTGGGTACGCTTATAAGACATGATTCATGCTATCCTCAAATTCCCTTTGTTTTTAGCTACCCTCAATTAAAATCACATGGGATGCAATTTGAACAATTCTCCGCTAATCTTGCTATTTTCACTCTAATTCTTTGTTAAATCACTTTGTTTCCTCTTTGTGTTCTAATGAGCTGAAAAAAATTAATAAACAATGATAGCACAAATTCATTGGAAATTCATACAATAATTAATCAACTTAGACACAAATTCCCATGGTCTGAATAAAGTGAAAATCACTTATTAAACTACTCAATTATTTGTAAGTGATTTAATGGAATCTTGAGTTGTGCCCATAAGCCTCTAGATTTTTTATACTCTTAGATGAGAACCTTAGAGCTAGTATCAAAATTAGAACCCAAAAATCAAGCCAAGTTAAAACCAAACTCTAAGAAACCTTAGATGAGATCAGATAAAAACTCAATATCCTTAAATGTCTAATACCTGTGATGGGATGAGAAAACTCTATTTACCAAATTCTAAGAAAATACTTTTGAAAACAAAATGAAAATCTAATAATCATCTGATTCGAAAACCTTATGCTAAACAATTTTTCTATTGGATCTCTAACGTAAATCGAGGTTGCATATCCATAATAGTTAATAATAAAATGATACAAAATAATTTTCTTTAATATAGTAATAATTTATCGAGTTAAAATTTCAACAGTCAAGCCAATCATTTTCATATCAGGTCGTTGGTACATAAATCGAGATAACATTACGAGATACCCATTAATGATAAAATAATAAATCCTTATATTCTTCAGTAACTTTATAAGTGAATCTTAGAGTAAAAATTAAGACTAATAGCAAAAAGTCAAACCAGATCAACATTTAACCCTAAAAGTTCTAGACTCTATTAGACAATCCTGACAATCCAATAATATCAAATAAATTATAAAATAGATTAAACTCAAATTATGAAGCAAAAATATATTATAAGTGTAAACTCCTAAATTTTATAATATTGTGAGTAAATCTTAAAGCCAGAATTCAAATTGGAACCCTAAAAACCAACTAAAGTCAACAATAAGTTGTAGAAGTTCTAGATCTAGCAAGGAGGTGCTTAAAACCCTAAGACAATATAAATGAGATAACCTTAGATTATTGTCATGCCCCGAAGGGTACCCTAAAGGTGGCAATCCGCCACATATAATATCAAGACTCAAGTATGACTGTCTCAGTCACGCGAAAGTCTTAGTATTACATGTAAAGCATCTAGCACAGTAATAGGAGACGCTTTTGGGAAGTATAATCTAAGCAAGTAAAAATGAACTTACAAGAATCCAGAAATAAAATAGATCATAAAATTAATAACCAAAGGTCTAATACATGATTTCTTAGGGGCATACCCCCGCTAAATCCCAAAGATTGAAATAGTCTTTACAATATTTAAATACTACATCAATGATTTCAAAGGAATTCTAATCTAATTCTTCAAGTAGATTTCCTCCAAAAGTTTCAAAAGAATACTTATGCGGATATAAGGAGATATCGGGTACAAAAATAAGTGTTCCTAAGAATGCAAATACCTATAGGGGCGTAAGCTTACGGGCTTAGTAAGTAAATCCCAAAAATTCATACTTAAAGTAAAATATCAACCAAGTTTATTATGCAACCAAATGAAATGCAACAAATACATGAGCATATAAGACATATGAATTTCCGGGAATCATATGTTGAAGGAATTACGCCCTTCATTCGAGGTTAGGTATTCCGGCCATTTACGGCCACAACTTCTTTTTAAAATATTTTTATAAATCTTACTAGCCCATATGTGTCATAAAAAACATGTAGTTATTATAAGCTCCTACTAGCCACCAATTTGTGTAGTTTTTACCAGTTCCTACTCGCTACTTACATGATATATCGATTATACCTATCACCATATCATACACTTCTCCCACTAATTGTATAATAGCGAATGCAATATAACTTAACATATGAAGTATATGCGTAAATTCTTAATTAAAGTCTAGTCATTATATTCCAATTTCTTTCAAGTGAGCAACCAATTTCAAACACTTCAATGTAATAAAACACATACAACTTTATTACAAGCAATTCATGCTTCAATATACTTAATATTCTTTCAACATATTATCATACAATTTCCATTTTATCTTGCCTAAATTCTAACGCAACTAAATTTACAAGCACAACCATAAGTATGAGAATTAAAGGAGAGTAGACTCACTCAGCCATGATGACACTTTTCTTCTAACGAATGAGTCGTTCAGGAATTCCACTAATCGTAATAATCTTCCAGATATGAACAATCCTCCTTGAGATCACCTAATCAAGAAGAATACCCAAAATGAGTATTTCTTTTTGATTCTATGGTACTTATCAAAAACTATGTCATAAGATCATAAAAATTCGTATAGAGAGTAATTCCAATTTAAAATGATCATAACTTAGTCATTTTAACTCATAATTGTGCACGTAATGTATCGTTTTCTACCTATTCGAAAAAATCTATCCAATTCTAAAACTATTTTCATCAAACTAAGTCATTTAAGCTCCAAAATAGTGGTGATCATATTCATCACGAATTTTACAAAACTTGCTTTCTTCTTTTTACAAAAACTTGTATAGATATTATAATAGTTTGTAAGAACTTTGAAAAGTATATATATATATATATATAATCATTTACGCATGTTAACTGCATGAAATTAATGAAGTTATCTCAACCATAAATTTTTTGTAAAAGTAAAGTCTTCTAAAACTTTGAAAAGGTAAAACTTTTGAAATTTTCTTCTTAGTTTGCTAGAAACTTGTCAAGTCATTTTGAAAGGGGTATTTTCTTTTTCCTTAATTCCATTTTCTTAGTCTTTTTAAATTTCAAAAGAGTGATTTCCATTTTCTAAATTCCTATAGCTTAGTTTCTAATACTTTTGAAAGTAGTAATAATTCTATATTTAAAGAAGTGATTTCTCAGTTTTTTCATTAATCTTAGTTCTTAATATTATTTTATTTTTATGAAAGGGGATTTCTTTATGTTTGCCAAACTAGTCTATTCAAAATATTGATGAAAATTGAAGTTTAGTAAAACTTTTGTTAAATCAAGAATTCCTTTTCATGTTATGACTTTGTAAAATGTATGTGTGTATATAAGAACATAATTATATCTAGTTACATATATATAAGAGATTAACGTAAAATCAATAATATGAGCAAAAGCAAAATAACAACATAGAAATATGTAAATATGTTTTTATGAACAAGAACAATATATGAAATAGTGTAGCTTTCTTAACATTAAGTTTAGGAAACTCACACCATGGTCATGTAAAATTACATAACATGGTAGGAGAAATCTAAAGAAAATTCTTATCTAATGTATTTATAGAAGAAGAAGAAGAGAGTTTTGTAGAGAGAATTTTAGAGAGTTTTGGGGTAGAAGTTGAGAGGGGAATTGGAGAGAGTTTTGAGAGTAGAAAATGTGTAAGTGAAGTGAAAGAGAAGGGGGTATTATAGGAAAATGGGGTGTGATTTTTGAGTGATTTACTTAAAGAAAAATTGAAAATATATAAAGAAAAAAGGAGAGGGATGTGCGCCAGCCAATGGGAGAGAGGAGAGAGTGAGATGTAATTTTTTGGATTTTTATGTATTAAAAGTAGTAATATGTAAGATAAATAAGACATAAAGTTATGGGAACGGTAAAAGTAAAGATAATAGGTTATGATGTTATAAGAGTAGGTGTTAGAAAAAGTAGAGATAAAAGAATAGTATAGAACAGTAATGAATAGTATAATATAAAGTAGATGTGACTAGTAAAATACTGGTAGTAAGCAAAAGCATGTATAATTGCGATATCCGTTATTTTTAATTACGAAAAATTACGAAACTGATATTTTTGAAATCAATATATTAAATCGATCCTAACGGTGTTATTGGAATATTTTTATTATATCGGGCTCCGGGACACGCTTTCTGAGAACTGATCTCGTTTGAGTCCAAAGGACACTTGAAATTTACGAATCTGGTATTTTTATGTTTCCTCAAGTTATTACGAACTATTATCACTAATTATCTCAACTTCATTTTCTAGGTTTAAGGAATACGGGAATGTCGGATCTTAATTCTAGGGTTTGTACTAGACTTGTGTTGACCTTTAGGGTTCCCGTTGACTTTTAATTCTAAGATCAAACTTAAAACTAATCGAAAATTTTAAGGGTTTACAATTATACTCTAAAAAAATGTCAGATACCCTAAAAAGATTAGATTCGTTAAAAATTCATCTGTTTTAAACCAGAACGGCATCAGTTTCCAAAATCATGGCACCAACATGTAAAATGAGGAAAAGATTCATAATATAATAAGAATTCATAAAAACATCAGATACAATTTTTACGACTCATAAAAATGTCATATATAGCTTATTTATGTGTATTTTTATTACTACCAGTAATTTATTTGTCTTGTTTACTATTTATTATTATTTACAACTATTCACCTCTCTTTACTTTTTCTTACACCTATTCTTACACTTATCTCTTACATCTTTTATAGTTATCTTTTCTCATAAAACTTTACTATATCTTTTACTTAACTTCTCTTATACTTTATTACACTTTTTTTACTTAAGTTAATTTTTTTCCTCTCTCCTCTCTTCTTATGCAACTGCTAACCTTTTCCTTTTCCCTCATATTTATTTTATTTTTCATTTATTTTTACATCTTTAATTCCCTCCTTCTCTCTATAAATACACATTACCTCCCTCTCATTTTTCACTCTCATTTCTCTTCATTAACAAAACTCTTGCAAAATTTCTCTACAACTCTCCTCTCCTTCTGTTGTTTCACGGTACACATACATATACCAACACACATCCAATTGTTCCTCAAATTTTTCCTACATCTATCTCCATCTTAGGTAAAACATTAAACTCCCCCTTTAAATTATATTAGCATAACATGAAAAATGTGTATATTATGTTTCTAAAATCCCCATGATGCATATGTTAGGGAAGGAAACATGGAAACGACATATTGTTTATGTTCCTGCTAACTTTATGTTCATGTTTACATTATATTGAAATATTGTTTCTAACTCTAACTTTGTATATGTTAGTAAGTATATATAATATGTATATTTATAGAGCCTAAATGCTCACCAATCTAGCATTTATTTCCTTGCATTTATTTTATCTCTTGCACTTTATTTATTTCATGCTCTCATTATATATTTTGAGACTTGTCTTTGATCTAAATCTCAGACTTGCTCTTAATCAAGTAAAAAATAAAGCGGAGACTTGCCTATAATCTATGTTCCAGGAATGCCTTGTTTAAAAATTCTAAAGCTTCCATTTTATTTGTTTTGCTCTTGATTATTTTGCTTTTATTTACATGAGATTGGATAATATTCAAGTCTCGGAAAGCCTTCATAAAATCTAAGACTCTCATATTTATTTATTTATGAGACTGAAAATTATTTCTAGTCTCAAAAAGCCTTGAAAAATATCTAAAACTTCTATATTTTTCTTTCTTTATGATTTTCCTATTTTTATGGCAACATGAATTTATTCAAATCTTGGGAGTCTTGATGACAAGCTAAGACTTTATGCCTTTATTTTTTGTATTTGCTTACTTTTGCTTATCTATCTTTAATTTTATTACTTTGACAGGTTTATGCTTGTGATTTTATCTTTATATATATTGCTACATCCTTACTCATGTATAACCATAAGTGATGTTGTCACGACAAAATTTAAAAAATGTGGATATTAATAAATCCTTGTTTTATAAAACGACTTTAAAAAATTTTATTTTCAAACACTTGAGGAATAATATTTTTTGAAATGAAGGAATAAACATAGGCACTTAACTAAATTTTTGAAATGCCTAAAATGAGTTTGTCCTAAGATACAAATGTTGATAATTCTTTCTTATGTAAATTTTTTAAAAAATCTACTTGTAATAATCTTTTGTTAAGATAAAAATTTAGAACTAGTTAACTTTCTAAATTCTCTCATGAGACAAGTTTTAAGATATTTTTGAAGTGAAATCCATGTAGAGTGAATTTTCTCTATAGTCACATAAAGACTTATGTTTTAGAAAAATTGTTAGTAAAGAAAGGCTTATTATAAAATAAGGTGATTATGAAATTAAAGGAATAAGAAATTATAACTTTTCTTAGTTAAGTATCATTTTTACAACAAACTAAGGTTGATGATATTATTTAAAATTCCAAAAGAAGATTTTCCATTAACCTAACTTACCAACTTCCATAAGAGATTGTGTACAAAAATTCTATTTTTATGCAACATCACTAGAATCATGCATTTAACATGAAATAATATTGTTATTATGTGAATTCTGAAGACAAAAATATTTTGATGATTACTTAAGAGTGTTGAATAAAGTAAAACTTTAAGAAAATAAGAAAAATAACGCCCAGAGGTTCAGGATGCAATCTATACGATCCATTTCGACCCTCAAACAACCTCAAATGTTAAAAATAACCTTAGCAATAGATAGATCTTTCGAAGTAGGTAGAAAATGACCGTTAATATGTGAAATTCCAAGTTAAAATGAACAACTTATAACCATTTTGAGTTAAAACTTTCATAACCGGTAGAAATAACACAAATAAAATAAATAGAGTTACAAATTTAAATAGAACCTATATGAAATACTCATCCTGGGTTTTTTTTTCTCTAGGTAATGAGGATTACGAGATACTCTTTTCTGAGGATTATTCCAACTAAGCGAATTGCGATATGAACATGTGAGTTTCCTTCATGCTTTTGTTCCCTTGCTTGTGTTTGTAAATAGTTGCACTAGAACTGTAGGTGCAAGACAAATTTTATATGTATGGGGTTATGGAAATGTGTGTGTGACTCTATGAATTTGACAAGGGATGTTAAGCATATTGAAACAGATAAATGATTGATTAAGCACATTATCAATATTATGTGTTGTGTACATGATACATGTTTGATCACCTGTAAGACTACCTTAATTTTATTTGGACTTGATATAAATAATATGCACATGTATTGCATTCGTCAAGTCACATGTTGGAGATTGCTACTCCTATGCGAAGAATTGTAAGGGCTTAGGTGGTCAAGCTCATTCTTAAGGAACTAAGATATATAGGGGATATACCCAAAGGATGAGTCGTGTTGATCTATCACTGTGAGTAGAGTGCTCGAGAACTAGCAGTGAAGATCATAGAGACCTTCAAATCCAATTCCTCAACCCTCGATGCAGAGGGCGTAAATCCGTTCTATGTATGATTTTCGGATACCCATATATATATATATATATATTTGTAACATGTGCTTGTTGCATAGCATGTGCATGAAATTTAATAAACTTGTTTGAATTTATAGTACGGATAAAGCGAATTTCTCACTAAGCACATTATAAGCTTACATCCCTATAGATTTTTGTTGAAACAAGTATACTTGAGACTCCACTCGAGAAATGAGACATTAACGAAATCATTAATAGACTTTTGATCTTTTACGAAAGAATTGGGAGCATAGGATGAAGTTTCATGTTTAAGAATTTCTTGATGAGCAATATGTGACATGTTATTATTTTGGAGACTACTAGGAAACACTAATATACTATGTTCCATTTGAAGACACTAGCGGGTATGGCCTTAAGATTTGTAATTGGCTTTAATTATATTTAATGATATGTATTTCTCTTGCCTTACTACTTAACTGTTATCGTCATAAATTGTACTACTCCAATGTGTTCCCTTTGTTGTGATGTACGCCTTGTGCGTAATATTGAAGTCTTTGTGTGACTAAGGTAGCCATTCATGGGCTTTAATATTGTGTATAATGAACTGTTACTCTAGGATACCCCTTGGGGTACAATGTCTATGGTGTTTGTGAGATTATTGTAAAGTCAAACCTCAAATAATTGTGACTGTGGTGTTTGTAGCTTCAGTTGAGCATTGTGCTTGTTGTTGTGAATGAAGTGTGAAGTCCTCTTTAAGTAAGGTGTTTTTTGTGGACTATAGAGATTAGAAGGTGAGTCGAACTTCGCATTAAATCCGAGTGTGATCTTCTCTATCCCTATCTCTTTATCATTGTTATTGTTTATTTGGTTGTTTGACATAATTAGTTATTAAGTTCTTGAAAAATGAAAATTTAGTTTATAATCCACATTCTTTAGGTATAGCTAGATTTTTACAAATCAAGTATTATTGAGAGAGTCGTAGTTGTCAAAATTGCGATTTTACTCATATGGTTGTTCAAGTTTACGATTTTACGAGGCATTTCTAAGTTGACTTATGTATATTCTTGGTAGCATCTTACGATTTTAACTGAATTTACCAATTCTACCTATTTGAGTCCAATAGGTTAAAATATAAAGAATACAATTGTGTTTTTACAAGCTTATTAATTATTAAAAATTAGGATGATGTATCTTTCTTATTGCATTTTTATTTTGTTTTCACACACTCTTTCTATCTTTTTCCCTCCCTCCTCTGAAATCCTCTATTCTATAATTAAGAATTTATTCAATTCAAATTATAGCTGTAAAATTTACAAGAAAAAACTTATTTATTTTATTTATATAATTAAGAAATTACGATAAGTTGAAAAGTTTGATTCTTATTTATTCACAAATTCTTTCAAAAAAATAATATAAACTAAATTAATTTAGACTCTATTCGCTTTTTTTTTTTTTTATGTAAGTTGTGTTGTTGATTAAAAGTCACTATGTAAAAAAAAAAAAAAAGAACTTAATTTATTTACTTTCTTACATAAATTATGTATTTTAAATTTTTTACATCTTTTGTAAACATATTTATAATTCTTCAAAGTTATTTTGTAAAGGTTGTAGAAACTTATGTTTCTACGTTTCAATTTTATATTCCAATTCTATAGATGCCCTAACAATTCTACGTAGAATCGCGAGTTTGACTACCTTGGGAAGAGTAATTGTATATGTGGAGCTTTAGTGCAAAATCTTGAATAGGTGCTGAAACCGCGTCTGCGAAACAATTAGGAGAAAGGTTGGATAATGTGTTATTATCATTAGGAGAAAGGTTGGATAATGTGTTATTAACTTTATGATATGATTTATAACAAATTTGATATTTGATTAATTAGACGTATTTATTGTCGCAGGATTATTTTGATGGGGGAATAAGAGTCCGGAGGCAAGTGGGAGAAGATCCTACACGTTGTGGCTCCAAAATCATACAATAGTGCATACAAGGATCTCAGAATATTCTATAAGAAAAGGGGTGAAGGGAGGCCACTCAAAGCACAATTTATAAGGGATTTGTGTATCGGCTCATTAGAGAAGGTTGTTGTGTGACTTCGTTGACAATCATTAGAACCATGATGTGGTGATTTACTTAATCCTATTCATATAATCCAATTTACTTAAAGTTATTTAAGACAATTTCCTACTTTTAATTATGCCATTTACAAGGCAAGGATGTACAAGATATATAAGATAGGAAAAGGTTATAGAACATCATACACACACTTATGCTTGTACTATAAGCTAAAGAACGTACGCTTCCCCCATCTATATTTAAGCAGATAAATATCCAAAAAGGTCATGATCATTCATTGTTATCTCGGGAGTGTCGGAGAAGGGGAAAGGATAGCTAATTTTATAAATGCCTTTGGGATCTTTCTAACGATTTAGTTGACAAATCATCTATGCATGCAAGAGAAGATAATGAAGAATCTAGCTAAGAATGAAGCATGCATACAAGAAAGTGGGAGTGACTCAAAGTCTAATATCGTTATCATAAGTTGGGCTACTCTTATGGATTGGCAGGAGGATTAGTCCCACCATAAATACGATTATTATCATTCTTCAACAAGTTAAGATCTTCTACACAACATGTCAGCAGTAATATAGAAATCGAAGTGGTGAACTAAAAGATGGTTAAAAATATGTAAGAGCTCCATCAGTGGATTACGTTGTGTCGCCTCATCAATGGCTTATGTGTCCAATGGTAACCTTCTAACTCTTTTTCCAGTGGCCAGTCATAGCAGCATATACCCTCTTGGACCATATTAATGCATATTATATACCATCATCACCTCATGCATCCGCATTTTTTCCTACCATCTTCATTGATGATTTTGGTGGATGATCATAATATCATGCTACTCTATTTAACTTGCTGATGGACTTGCGATATACTTTATGATCTTTGTGTTAGATTTTGTGGACAATATTAATGCGGTTGTTGTATGTACTTAAGATGGTTGTATTTCATAATATGTTCTTTCATTCTAGTATTTGAACTTCTATTTGTGTTGATTTCATTTTATCTTTAACAATTTTACAATTAAGAAAATGTAAATTATTATTACGATAAAAAAACAGTTAGTCCCATTTGATATCATTTTGAATTATATTGTTTTTAATATTTAATTTAAATAATAAAAAGCAAAGGAAAATGCTGGGGGCCATGTGGCAAATTATTTTGTAGCACGCGATGTGGGTTTACGGGCAAACAAATCATCCAACAGCCCTTCTTTTGCAAGTTTATCAGTAGAGAGCATGTCCAGAGTGTGGAATAATCAACAAAATTAATGTGCTAATTGCAAGCCTTAATTGGCCACAATAAATCACCAACTGGCTGCATCTCCTTTGTATGATCAAATAAGAAATAATTACTATATCTCTAATATATAGACTAGTCTTGAATCTATATTTGACATAAAAAAACACAAAAGATAATAAATTTTAACAAAGGAAATCTTATGTTTGTTTCCTCACGTTAGTTTAGTCATAAACCTTTTATGCATCCAATCAAGTGTGAGTAAGAGGTCGGGTACTATGAGTAGGGTATGGAAACCCTTGTACTTTGTCCCATTATGTAGGTAACATAAATTAAATTTTGAACACAAGAACATACCACAAGACCGTTCAGAAGTACCCTTATAAATGTCCATGAAATATATTGGGCTCAGGCCACCATATTTGAGTTATAATAATTTTCAATGATTCTTTCCGGTTTACACACCACATTCATTTTATATTAACCATAATATTCAAATTATAAGTAATGTCGCCTTTAAGAATAAAAATAATAGATACAAACATTACAACAAATTGAAATAAAAACATTAAATATTAACAAAATATAACAAACTCAAATCACAATACCAGTTTAACCAGGAGATGCAAGACATTCTTAATTGTCTTACCAAGTATTGTGCTTTAGTAAAGTTCATAAGTTAAGCCACCTTGGCTTTGGATTTTGATTGAATTTATCAAATTGAATTGTACTTATTAGTGAAATCTTAGAAATCATGTGCAAGATTTCTTGCATATATAAAGTGTAGACAATATTTGTCGTTGAACTAACCATATACAATGTATAAGTTTGGAGAGACACTCCAAGACAGGTCCTTGCATATATAAGGTGTAGATCTTAGTCCTTCCTAAATTAATCATATACAATGTACAAGTTTTGATATATACTCCTGGACGCATCCTTGCATACATATATATAAAGTGCGAACCTTAGTCGTTCATGAACTAATCATTTGCGTTATATCAGTTTTGATAGACAATCCTGAACAATCCATAAGCGATCATACAAGAGTAGCTTTTAGAAATTTGGAGTTAGGACTTTTAATGTATATTAAGTTACCATAGAGTATAATTGTCCACGAACGCTCCAACAAACTTGAGTTACAGTAGATTTGAAGTTTGAGAAGAAAAACACTATGGTAAGGTTCAAAGTTTGATAAGCTATAATGCTTGCCCTGCATACAATTTGACAAACTTAATTTGAGTATACGGGTGTTTTTTATTTTTATGAGTATGAACATATTTTAAATTTTTGGAGAGATTAATAAAGATGAAGTTTAATTAAGCTTGTAAAACTACATTGGACTTGAGGGTGGGCAAACTGAGGTTCGGTTTATTTTTTTAATTATAGTTAAACTATATTTTACAAATTAATTTGCAATCCTTTTCAAACTGAACTTCCTTAAATGGTTTTGGGAGTCTAATTAGATGTAAATTTACTATTTTGATTCAAACTACAATTTTTTATCATCTTTTCTTGAAAATAATCCCACTGCTAGAAAGTACTCGAAGAGTACTATCAAATTGACTATTTATACAGCGAAATCGAATTCAAAACAAACAGAAAATCACTTAATTTTCACTCTTAATAAACCAATATTAATGTTACTATTATTCCTATTAATATGATTATGATTATTACCATTATTATTACTACTGATTATAGTATTCAGTATTATTGATATTTTCATCAAGAGTCATTAGGGTTATTAATACTGTTATTATTTACGTTAATGTCACTATATTTATATTATCATCAATACTATTATTATTTTTATCGCTAATATTATTATTTACTAATAGTATGAAAATTGTTGTTATTATTATACCTTTATTTATTACTAATATTGATATTAACATTTCAAAACTAATATTACTGAGAATATCATATATTAAACTTAGCTTGTTTTGCAATAAAAAATAAAATTGAAGTATAATAAAAATTTGAAATATCTAAACTCCATCAACATACGATTTTATTAAAATAATTTTTGAAAGGTACAGATACTAGAAAATACCCTTAAATAAATAAAAATACTAATTTAAGAGATAGATAACGTTGACAGACAAAGAATTAATAAATAAAAATTTTCTACTAAAAGCAATAGGACTTAAGGAAAAGACAAACCCCTCAAATAAAAATATAGATAGCAATTAAGATCAAGAGAAGTAAAATGAAAACAAATAACAGATAAATATTCTTTACTATAGGGGTTAAAACCTTAGAAAGCTTTATACAAATAATAAAAATCATATCAAATACCGAAACAGAATAACTATGCACCTATAAGGATTCAATTAAATTATTGAACAACACAATAATTAATATAACAGGCTTAGTCTAATATCAAGTGATTGAGATCAGTACCTTTAATTCTAGGAAGACTTCTCTTACAAAAAATGTGTTTAGACGAATATTTGATAATATCAAAAAGGATTAACTCTTATAAAATTCGAAACTCCTAACTTGGAAAAATAAGATGAATTAAAAAGAATAAAACTTAAATTTAGGATGCACAAGGTATAACGAAAGCATTATGAATAATAGTGTAATAATAAATATCTATTATCTCTTTTCATAGGAAAATAGATCAATTTTCGAACTTCCAATAGCATAATCCGATAGTTTAGCGAGGACCACAGGTGAGTTACTTAACTTTATCACATTGTTTGTTCTTGTAGTATAGTTGTATTTGGAATAATATATATTAAATTGATATGCATGCGGGAATGGGGATAATCCATGACGCATGGTGTATGATTGAATGCCAAATTATCAATAATATAAGTGGTAATTCTATTGTATGATAAATATTGTATGAAACATGTTGATGTTTGTCTATAAATAATATGATCGCCTTAAACTTGATTAACAACTGCTGGTATTATAAATGAAATGGACATGCATCGCATGATTTGCATAAACTACATTTAAGTATGCAACAGCCTACTACATGTTAGTATTTCGGTTCTCTGGTAATATTTGGTTTTTCTAGGCAAAAGGCTATTAGTTTATGCAAGATTACCTTTGTTCCGTTGGTCCCATGGGAACTAACTGTAATGAAGGACGTTACCCATGGTATCGCTATGAAATAACTAACACTAAATGGAGTTTCTAAGCTTAAAATAGGAATTGAGTGCCTAAAATATAAATAACATAAAGAGATAACTACAGTAAGGATTGTGGCTTTCCTATGTACTTAGTTTCTATTGGGTAGGTGATCCATAGATCGGTTTTCTTTCAACCCCAATGAGAGGGCGTAAATCTCCATCTTGCTTTGGATTCTAGATCATCTAAGCTTGTAATGTGCATATGATTGTGTCATGCCCCAACGGGTACCCTAAACGTGACAGTCCGCCACACTCAATATTAAAGTTAAGTATGACAACCTTAGTCATTCCCAAAAGCTTTTATATTAAGTATAAGGCCTACTTTCACAACTTTAGAGGACTGTATGGAATTATGAAGTTTAAGAAGATATAAATAACACATTTAAGAAAGAGGACTCATAATAATCATTCATTCATATCAATGACTTTACAAACTTAGGGACATTTCCCTGATCACTAATATATTACATGGATATTTGCACATTAATACTAATGCTACACTTTATCTAAATTTCTATTATCCAAAAGAGATTACCTGCCCGCAGGGTCCTCGTGGCCTTAACCATAAGTAGGAAACTGCAAAAGATATCTATCGAGATAAGCTAATAGGCTTAGTGAGAACTATTTCCATAAATAACTTCTTGTAGCAAGATTCAGACAAGTTGATTATCAAAAAATGTAATGCAATAAACACGTGGGCAAACAAGCATATAGCTTTCCAGGAACTATATGTTGAATGGATTTGCCCCTCTATTCGGGGTTTGGTGATACATAACCTCAATTCAAGTAGTTTTAATTAAAAAGTTTTCATGCTCGCGAGCACTTATCGCCAAGCATCCGAATCTACTTGATTGACCTTGCTTTCGGATCTTCTGCCAAGCATTTCCCTTAAGCCGCCAAGCAACCGCTTTCGGATCATCCGCCAAGTGTTGCTTTCGACATGAGCTTACTATCCTTCTCACCCAAGGATAATAACCCAAAATGCAACGTGACTCACTTCGTGGTATGCATGAATTCATTTTGTTATAGTGTCATAGCATAATTATTTTTGAGTTTAAGGCGATCAAAGAATTTCATACAAATCAAATGCTATACTAAATCAAACATTTGAAACAATTCCGGCTCCGATATTCTTAAAAGTTCTTTCAAAAAATTATTTTACATACATATCAGTTTATCTTTTCGTAACTCTAGTGCAACTAATTTACAAGCACAACAAGTATAGCATTAAATTGAAATAAACTCACGATGCCATGTCGACTATTTCTCTAGGTGGATGAGTCGATCACACACTCCAATTAGTCGTAATAATCCTCAGGGTAAAGGAATCCTTCCTCGGGGTTACCTAACTAAAGAAAATACCCATAATAAGTATTTTTGATGATTTTCTTGAAATTTGACCAAAACAATGTCAAAAGAACGTAAAAGTTCGTATAAAAGAATGTTCCAACTTAAAATGGCTATAACTTGGTCATTTTAACTCGGAATCGCGCATATAATATACCATTTCTACCTACTCGAAAAGATCTATCCATTTCTAAAATTACTTTCAACAAACAAAGCCATATAGGCTTCGAAACAGTGGCGACGAAATTCACCATGGATTTTCCAAGTAAAAACAACTTGGGTTCAAGAAATCAAAACTTGTTTGGTAAATACATAGTTATCTATATAGTTGAAAAATTCTCTTTTTATAACTATATAACTCATACTTAAGCATGCAAGTGTTTTGTTGTCCAATTATTTTTCTTAAGTAAAATAAGGTTGAAAGACGATAGTTTTCAAAAATTGTTTTTGTAGATTTCTTGAAATGAATACCTTGTTTCCTTTTGTTTTCTAAAAAGGGCTTTATTTGGTTTTATTATTTTTCCTAAATAATCTTGTTGAAAATAAAATTTTCTACTTTCCAAGTTACACTAGTACTATTTTGAAGTTCTTAGGAAATATGCTATTCTTCATATTTATTTTTCTTGTGCAAATTCCTTTGTTTATTTGTTTTTGTAAAATCTTTACTTGAAATTTCTCATTCCTTCCTCATATCTTATGTTTTTTTCTCATAAAATCATCCATGCATGAAAATTTGTTTCATGAAAATTTGTTTTCTTAATAAAAACAATGTGGAACAATTAAGAACTTTTTGTAGTAAAACTAATTTCTAAAATCTTATTGACTTCCTCTTGTAACTTGAAAAGGAATAACGTTATTTTTATTTTCAACCCATAGATTTTCTTTGCCTATTTGTTTGTAACTTTACTTGAAAATTCCTTAGTCATTCATCTTATCTATCTTTATAAAAAGAATCATTTTTGTATCAACAAATATTTTCTTTTGAAAAACAAGGTGGAATAATAAAGGTTTAAGTAGTTTTTTAAAGCAAAAGTAGTTTCTAAAATTATAGTGAGTTCTTTTTGTAACTTGAAAAGGAATGAGTTTATAGATTTTATACTTTACATAAACTTATTTCTAAGTGACAAAATTCTTCTTTTGTTTAATTATCTTTAGAAATTAAAATTTTTGGACAACAATCTAAATGAACATGATTATGAGAATAATAATAAACAAAATACCATAAAACATAAATAATAAAATCAAGTATTGGAGTCTTAGCTTTTTCAAGGCTCCCGGGACTAAGAAGTAGACTAGTCTCAAATAAAATAAAATGAAAGAAAAAAACTTGTTTTGACTTGATGAGGACAAGTCTAAGACTAGAGGCTAGTCTTAATTCAACAAGGGAATAAATAAATAAATTGCTTTGCATGAAATAAATAAATTGCAAGTGAGCTTATATGCTCTAAAGAATATGTATATATATAGACAATATATACAACAATAATAAAACAACATAAACATAAATGGATTGGCATGAACAAGAACAATGCATGAACATAATGTAGTTTCCATAACTTGTAGTCTTTGGAAACTCACACTATTGTCATGTAAAGTTACATGATATGAAGAAGAAGAAAGAAATGTGAAGTGGTTACCTAAAGAAGACTTTAGTATGGTTATGTGGTTATGGTTTTGGTTTGTTGGTAGAAGTGGTTGTAGAATTATTTTGAGAGTTTTGGAATGGTATTTTGAGAGAGTTTTGAGAGGAGATTTTGGGAGAGTTTTTGTAAGAATTTGTGGGTAGTGAATATGTGAAAGAAGTGAAAGAGGAGGGGGGTATTTATAGGAAATTGAGGAATGATTTTTGTGTGATTAAAATAAAAGAAAAATAAAAAATTTGAGAGGGAAAGGGGACAAGGTGGCGCCGGCCATGCATGGAAGAGAGGGAATGTGATTTATTTTTTTGACTTTTTGATAAATGAAAGATGTAATGTTTAAGGTAGATGTGAAATAAAGTTATAGGAAAGGTAAAAAGTTAAGTTTATAGGTTATGTAGAGTGTAAGAATAGGTGTAAGAAAAAGTAGAGATAAAAGAATAATGTAAAATAGTAATGAATAGTGTAATGTAAGATAGATATGACTAATAAAGTACTGGTAGTAAGAAAATACGCGTATAATAGCTATATCTGTTATTTTTAGCTACCAAAAAATTACGAAACTGATATTTTTGGAAAACTTATATTTTTACGAGTCTAACGGTGTATTCGGAATATTTTTACTATTCCGGGCCTCCGGACATGTTTTTCGAGAACTGTGTCCGATCGGATTCGAAGGACACCCGAATTTCGTGAAACTAAAATTTTATAAAACCTATGGTTATTACAACTATTCTAGCTAATTATCCCAACTTCGTTTTCTAGGACCAAAGAAAACGGCAATGCCGGATTTAAACGGTTATGGTAAACTAGGGTTTTATTGACCTTTAGGATTCCGTTTGACTTCCGGTTTAGGGTTTTATGCTAAACCGATTCCGAAAATTTTGGTGGTTTACAAATTGATTATTACATTGCATATGATTGGTAATTATACTTGTTTGTTATTGTTTGATGTGTGGTTTGGTTAGGTTATCTCACTAAGCCCGTGGTTCGCTTACCCCTCAACAGTTTTGTGCAGGATTAATACTAGCTGGGATTGGGCTATGAATGTGTAAAGAGAACTTCTCCAAAGAACTCTATTGATGATAGAGATATAGGATATGGTAAACTTAGAATGTAAATTAGATAAATTTTATAATAATTGAAATGTGTAAGTGTAGTTTCAAACCCATTTTCATCATTTGGTAGGATACCGATTCTCTGCAATCTTGGTAGAAATTGAAAAATCGGATTGCCTAATTGAAATCCAGTAATATAATATATCATTTATATGATAAATACTGATAAATAAAAAGAGTTTTGTACACTCTAACTTATAAGACGGCTCTTATATTACGAGTGCACACGTGATATGATAGATTTAGATTAATCTACTAGGCCCCCCTTTTAGGCGTGACATCTATCACTTCTTTTAACAGCGATATGTGTATGGTATATATATTTTTGCATATCTGTGTATAAGTCATAATTTTGAAACTGTATATTAGTAATTATTTTTATTTTGACCTTATTTAAGTACTTATTATCAATAATAACCGTAATTTGAAAATGATTTCGACATACAATGAAATAATAATTAGTTGGGGATGATCTTTATAACCAACTCCTAAGGGTGTTCATGGTTCGATTCAAATGTCAAATGAACCAAACCGAATTGAATTTGAATTCAATTCAAATCCTTAATGAGCTGAACCATTTTTACTAATTTAGGGTTTTGAACTAAACCTCAATGCGTTCAGTTTAGTTCTATTCAAATCGTCTTTAAAAGTATTTTTTTAATAAATAATATTAATTGTCATTTCAGCTCTCGAGAAAAGGAAAATGTTTAGAATGAGTAATTAAAAGCCTTTAAATCTTATCTTTTATGAAGAAATTAAAATTTTTTTCCATATTTTTTTAGTTAAGTAAAAGATTATTTGTTTAATATTGTTAGATATATGATACATTTAATGATGTATTATGTAAAATATATAATGCAATATATATATATATCCATACAGCATTTACATTTATAAATAACATTAATGTGATTAAAAATATAATTTACGTTTCAAAAGTTAGAATGGAATTACAATTTCTCCTAGTAAATCTATAAATTAATATATTACTTAACTTGTTTTCAAAGATGCATCTAAACACAATAGTGACATTACAATTAGAATTGTGATACTATTTCAAGTCTATTATAACATGCATATGTGATATTGGAATAAAATATCACATGGGTTTGTAATATTCAATGTTTAATTGTTAAAAACAAAATGACTCTTATTTTTTATTTCTTTTAATGTGAAGCAGTTTGGTACCATTTTGACTCTTTGCAAAACTGAACTGTAAACCGAATCAAAATATAAAGAACCACATTTTATGGGTTTGGTTCGGTTTTTGGTTTGGGTTAGTTCAATGAACAACCTTATCTAGCCCAATATTTTTTATCTATTATATTACCATTTCATTTTCATTAAATCGAAACGAGTTAATTTCTCTTACAGTACCTGAACTTTTTCGACTCAATAGAATTATACCTAAACAATTTTTTTTTATAAGAAAATGCCTAATTTTTTAAATATTTCACTCATGGTACCTCTAAATGGATTCTATCCATTTTTCTGTCTAACTATTAATGTAGCAAGTAGACCCAATTAAAATGTTGTTTTTTGTGTTCATATTGGCATTTTCATTTATTTATTTATTATTTTTACTTTCCCTTTCTCTCTCCTTTATCTCTCTTCCTGTGCCATTGCTTCCTCTTCCTTTTTCTCTTCTTCTTCTTCAAACATTTTAAAAAATTCTTAGTGTAAATCTACTTTTGCATTTATAAAATCCAAATATCCAACAGATTTACATAAAAAAATTTATTAAGTCTTATCAAATTAAAAGGAAAGGTAGAATTCAAATTGATCTAAATTAAAAAAACCTAATTTTAATTTGATTCCCACGTATTTGGATTCATCCATGAAGATCCTCTTATCCACCTTCATCTTCTTCCTCAATAAGAAGACTTTCTCTTTCTCTAGGACTCTCTCTTACTAAATTTCATCTTCAACCACTGAATCCCATTGTCTCTCTAGCTACCTTCCATCTCTCTCCAACTCACCACAAACCAATCAAAACTTAATGGAATTCGATCACCTTTGCACTAAGTTCGAACACAACAATACAACCATTACATAGCAAAGACCTATTCAATACCTTCAGCCTTTGACGAGATTGAGCCCCATGACTCATTGGACAAAATCACCAAGTCAAGCTCAACCACTCATCATTACGAGTTGACTTAGTCACCTCATCAAATCCATCCCTGTTGCTCTTCGAACTTACTGAAGTTGACATGAAGACCACTTTGATTCCACTCATTAATCTCAAAGGTTTTAATGGATCTAACCATATGGAAGTCATCAAGCAGATTGGCTTGGCTTCTATTTATACAGTTGTAAATGTATTTTAATAAATCATCTTAGTTTTTAGAGGCTTCTTCTATTGATGGTAATTTTGTAGCAGTGTGCATTGAATTTTTTTGGCAGAAAAAAAAAACCATGGAGTTCCAGAAGAAATGGTGAATGAGATGTTGCAAACAATGAGGGAATTCTTTCAATTGTTAGAGAGCAAAAGATTGAAGAGGTTGATGGAGATAGGGTTTTCGTCTCGAAGGAGGGTGTTAAAGGTTTAAGTGGTGGAGAAAGTGAGGAAGTGGATTGAGATGGCATAAATCAAAAAGAAGAAGAGGAGGAGGAGGAAGCAACAGTGGGGTGGGGGGGGAGGGGGGGGGGGGGGTGAGGAGAGAGAGAGAGAGAGAGGAGAGAGAAAGGAAAAAAATAAAACAATGAACTTTTTGGTTTATAACAGTTTGGTAACTAAATAAAAATATTTACAAGAACAATACTCGAACTTTTAAAAGTTTTATGCATGGTACCTTTAATCGAAATTCGGCTACTTCTTCATTCGAAATTTGACATGGCAAATGAAATTCATTGAAAATTTAATTTAACCATCCAAGATGATTTTTTTATTTATTTTTATTTTTTTACTCTCTCTCTCTCTCCTCCCTTTCCCTCTCTACTTTTTCTTCAAATAAAAAAATAAAACCTAATTAAAAAAAGAAATTCTTTTTTTTTTTACTTTCACGTCCACTCGCTCTCTCTTCTCTCTTTCTCTCTCACTGCCCTCCTCCTCTTTCTTCTTCTTCTTCTTCAAACATTCTTCAATAAAATAAAAAACTTGAAATCCCAAAAATCCAATTAATGATGACATACCCATTTTACACCAAAAGCAATCAAAAGATTCAAACTTTATCACAATCTAATATTTTGTGACTTTATTGGTCAGTGGTGATGAAAGATGAAGATGCATTGGTCGTCTACAGTGGTTTACAATGCTTGTTGGGGTTGGTGTTTGGTTAGATGGCTAGTTCGCAGTGATAGAGATGAGGAAGATAGGTTTAGTTTACGAGTTCCTTGGTCTAATGTGGTGGGTTTTGGTTTGAACTTGGATCTGGACGAGTTTTTGGTTTGGTGGAGAGAATTTGGAGAGAGCAACAATACTGTTCTTCCATGAGAAGATTTGAAAAAAATCGACTCCTTTGTTCTTCTTAATGTTGATACCAGTTCTAGATGAATCCCCATTCAATTCATTTTTTCGATGAGTTCAAATCTAGGTTGATAAATATATGAATGATTTTAGATTTAAATCCTTTCCACTTTAATCATATCTTTTAAAAGATTTTAATGTAAATCCACATAAAATTATAATGTTTGGATGAACTAAAAAAGATTTACACAAAATAATAACGAATTAAGAAAATAATAATCGGATTTGAGGTTTAGAAGAAGAAGAAGAAGAAGATGCAGCAGACAAAAAGCGAGATGGGCGAGGAGGGAGAGAGAGAGAGAGAGAGTAAAAATAAAATTAATGGTTTGTGGTATTTTAATATAGGTGATTTTTTTCTTTATTGATTTAGGGGTTAGGAAGAAGAAGAGAGGGAAGAGGAAAATTAAAAAAAAAAAAATATAAAACTTGTTGTCAAGGAGAGAGAAAAATATTTTTTTTTTATTAATTTCGTTTGCTACGTGAGTTTTGGTAAGAAGAACTACTGGATTTTGACCACAGATACTATGCGTGAAACTTTTAAATAATTTAAATATTATTGTTGTACAAATTGTTTTTAGGTACCAAACCGTTACAAATCAAAAGTTTTAGGTATCGTCTTTGAAACTTACCTATAAAAAATAAATGAAAATGCCAATGTGGATGCAAAAAATAATATTTTAATCAAGTCCTCTTGTTACACTAGCAATTGAATGGAAAAATGGATGGAATCCTTCTAGAGATACAATGAGTGAAAATTTTAAAAAGTGCAGGTATTTTCTTGTAAGAAAATTTTATTTATATATAATTCTATTAAATCGAAAAAATTTAGGTACTGTGAGAGAAATTAACCCAATCAAAACTAGTGTTTTCTTAAAAATTAGCATCTTTTATTCTTATGAGTAAACAATTATTTGAATATTTGTTTATACGGGGACATAATGAACAAGTTATTAAGTCAAATTAAATTAACGTAGATGCTAGATGTGATAGTAATATGAAAATACAAGTTATTGCAAAGGTAAAGGAATTAACATAAGGTGGTCAAACTGCTTTTTAAACAAAAGCTCTTGGTTGGGGGACTGCAATTTAAAATATAAAACTCCTATAATTGTTCATGGAGCATGCAAAATCTTACCTTTCAACTTCCTAAGTACACTTTGACATATCTATCTCTCAATGTTATTTACTTTTCTACAAAGGAAAAAAAAAGTATTTCTAAATTTTAATATCATGTGTAGTAAGGCTTATCATATAACTAAATCAGATTGTATTGTAAACCAAATTGAACTAAACCTAAATAAAATAATATAATTTTATGTATTTTGGTCTTGTTTATATTTCGGTTCAAAGAATCAAACCAAATTGCATGAACTCAAACCTAAACTAAATTGCTTTTGCCTAAAAATAAAAAATAAGCAATAGTATTTTTTTTTTTTTAAGTTTTAAATCCCATCAACATTTCATTATATCTTATTTACCCTTGTTCTTTTCTTTTTCTTTTTTATGTTCTCTCATCTCACTCTCAACATCTTCAATCTGCTCATTTTCTTTCACTTTAGTTTCTCATCTCTTAAATAGACTTATATGCCTTTATTATCATCTAAAATGTAATGTTACAGTGATATAATATTATACACCTTCATTTTACACAATATTCTTTAATTTGAATATCAATCTTTAGTTAGAAACTAAAAGTCTATTGATTGTATAAATTAAAATAAGGTATTTCAAAATGCGGTTTGGTTTCAATCGAAGTGAGCCAAACTAAATTGCATTTGAAGTGCCTCGATTCAGAATCCCAAATTGTTACAATATTAAATATTTTCAAACGAATAGAAAATTTCATTACATGTTCCAACATTTTTTTTTTTTTTTTGCCATTACAAAAGGGATGGGAGATTGGCACATGGGACCCTCACTTGAGAAACTAGTGTAGCGACCCTACATAACCTAGTAGGATTGCCCTAAATCGCCATATCACATGTGTACTCACAACATGAGGATCGCCTTGCAAGTCAGAGTTTACAAGACTCTAATTAATTATCCTCTCATTGTATTATACATATAGAGATTCATTATGAATATAATTTATTGGATATCGAAAATTCCACAGATCACAAAGACCGCAGAGAATCAGATATCCTACCAAATGACAAGATAAGGTAAATCTAGATTTAACACAAAATATCAACTACGTTTAAGTTAAGAAAAAGACTACATTTTCATGTTTATTCTCTCAACTAGGTTTAACCTATTAAATTATCAATCTTCTATTAGTCTTGTACAACTTAATCTTTGTCATGCTCTACACTCAGATCTATCCCATCCATGTATTCAACTTACCTACAAAAGCAAACTATTGGGGAGTCAGCTATAATTAGCTGAATGAAGTATACCCTCGCTCCATACCATTCAAGCAAAAACAAACAAGTTATTAAACAAGCACATGCAATGCAGACAAGCAAATGAACAAATATATATGCCCAACCGGTAACCATATATATATTCGGATTTACGCCCTCCGAATCCGAGGTTGGGGTACATGCACAAATCAGCACCCAGACCACTAATACTTCGGGAATCAAATTTATTCACGGATTTTTTCATATATAGAAAATAATATGCATATAACAACATCCCATTAAAGTATGATATTCTTAACAATGACCTAATGCGATCCTAGGAGATGGGCCGTCTTCCCAGGATCACTTAGTTCCCATTCCCTTAGAATAAGGCCCATAGTACATACTAGGCATATACCACTTCGGTCATCCATGTTCACCATCCTCACGGGACAGTGTAGCCTATCCAAGTCAAAGTATAGTGGTGATGGCCTTCTACATGCAATCGTGCAATATATGCTCAATTTTATGATTATTGAGCCAATAGTTATTAAGTCCATTTTTTTAGTGATCATACAATTATCAAACACTCGCAAAGATCAAAATGATCAAACAACACTTAATACTTAATGTTCAAAATAATGTATAGTATTTTCAACACAAAACAAATACGAAAAATCATAAGCATAAACTTCCCAACCCCATACATCAATCATTTAATTTATATTAACAAAATATCATAATCTAAACCTACAAGTACAAGCAGGTAAGAAGGTCATTGGAATATACTCACCTGTTTATCCTTGCTCAATTATCGTAGAAATGTACAAGAAAACTCAAAGATGGATCTATATTGTCAAGCCCCAAGAGTACCCTAGTAGTAATATGACACAACCTAATAACCTAGACAGTATCACATACACATATTATTACTAGATCTACTAAGTGTTAGACATTTCACTACGATACCATGGTCGGCATCCTTCATTACTAGTTAGTTCCCATGGAACCAACAGAACAAAGATAATCTTGAGTAGAATTACTAGCCTCTTGCCTAGAAAAACTAAGTATTACCAGAGAACCGAAATTCTAACATGTAGTGGGCTATCACATGATTAGAATGCAGTATATGTAATTTATGCAATGCATGTTCATTTTATTTATGATTCTAATAATTTTTGTCAAGTTATAAGTGCTTAAACTTCATTCAGAAAATCAACATGCTTTACATACAGTAAATTGTCAAATAATCCATTATCACTTTTATTTAATAATGTTTATCAACCAAGTAATTCCAAACAGCAAGCAAAACCCATAACCCATATACACACGAGTTCATTATTATTCTTATATTAAAATGTGGCTAAACTACAAACACAAACAATGTAATAAGTCTGAGTTACTCACCTGCTCATATTGATCGATCGTAGTAATAGATCGGGAAGTCCTCAACAGTATCGAAATTACCTATTGAGATGAAAATATTCATCAATAATACTTATAAATAGAACATTAAATTCCTATGAGTGTCTAAGTATCCTATGTCGATATTTGATATTATTTCTATGCTTATATCAATTTATTAAGGTATTGATTCTTATGGAAAAAGGATATCTATCAATTAGTTCCATTGAATTTCTTTTGATTTACATATTATTCATTATGTATCTATGATAAGCTTAACTAAATTTTCTATTAGTTTTCTATTCAAATCTTACGTTGTTTAATGTCCTTATTAGTAGTAGTCTTTTATTTATTTATTTTACTTTGCATGTCAACCTTATCTATTCTCTTGGGTTAGAATTTATATTATTTTAGAGGATCTCATTTCATCATCTAAACCTTTATTCATATCTTAAGCTCATTCATAACTTATAGAAGTATAAATATGTGTAATTTCTATGAATTTGTTCATAATATTTTTCTTGAAATGTAAAGCTCCTAATCATGCTTTTAAAGCTTTTTTTTATCAAGTTTTATGTTCATATAAGGTCTTAGAAGCATTAGACATGAATTTAAACTAGTTTAGATGAAATTTGAGTCTTGTTTTGGCCACTTCATTCCTAGATCCGAATTTACTGTTACTATATTTATAACATTTCTAAGTTGTTGTCTTTCTTAAACAACAACATCTAAGCATTTCTAACAAAACAACATTCCATTACTTGATTTCATCAATGGAATAGCCATTTCTTCCAACCACATAACCTTTCTCCAATACTACGTATTTCATCCTAATGTCTACACATAAATGTAATAATCATGTATTGATAGTTTAGAAATTACCTTGGCTTGAAATGGAAAAGGATTTCCAACTCCCCTACTTAGCAAGAACCAAACCCATATCAAAGGTTGATTAATGAGTTTCTAGCTAAGTTATAAGTTAACTACTTTAGCTAAATTATAAGTTAACTACTTTAACTAAATTTTCTTATCTTGTTGAGCTTGAGTTCTAGCTTGGTGTTATGACAAACCAAGAGCTATTTAGATTGGTTTTTGATGTTGTTGGAGGGAGGGAATTGATGTTCTTAATGTGTTTGATATTTCGATGGAATATGGAAAGCAAACTAGAGGTTTTATGTTCTGTTTTGGAATATGTTCAAGCTGTCCAAGTGAAAGTAAAACAAAGGAAAGAGCTGATGCAACTCCTTTTATAGCTAGAATTTCAACTTGTTTTTGTGAGAAATATGAGTTGGTTTTGTGTCAGACTTAAGGCTATATATCAGTACTAAGGTTAGGCTAAAGTTATGAGGCTAAAGAGAGTGTTTTGGGCTTATGAAAAACACAAATTTGTAGCTGGAATTTTATATACAAATTCTGCTGCATTGGGTAATGAATTTTTTTATTTGATTTTGACAGATTTGTGGCTGATTTTTTAGGGCATTAATTGTGTTTTTTTGGTAGTTAATTAATGTCATTTATATGTGTAAACTTGGGGCTCAACTTACTTGAAAATCGGATAAAAAATCGGGCTGAAATTGAAGTTCAAAAGTTTGAATTTATGAGACAGTTTTTCATGGATTTTTTGGGCAGATTTCTTCGTCATATTTTTAATTAATTGTTTTGTGTATGAAGTATCCATTTAGAGGCCTTCTATTGGTGTTTATTTAGTCAAAAATATCAGCTCAAATGAGCCTATGATTTTTACAGAAATTGGAGCTGGAATTGGTTTGTGTGCTGTGTTGTTTTGTTTGAATTCCCTCTATTGCAGTTTGCTTGATCGGAAAGTTCAAGACCATTTGGAGTTGTTTCACTCTTAAACTTGATCTAAAATTCTCGTGCATTTAATATAGATTATGGGTGAAGCTTTTGGATTGGTTAGGATGTCTTTTTTAAGTTGAATTTGGGTGTTAAATTTGGAGCAAAGTTGGATGTAGTTGGGTTTGCTGCAGCCGAGAAGTCCACTACTGCACCATGGAGAATTTCTTCTTTTTTTCCATATGCTCTGTTCGTGATTTCAATTCCAGCGGCTCTATTTCAGCGTGAGAATTCTGCACTCTTTCCTCTATTTCCACATAATTCCAATGTGCAGCGATTCTGTTTCATTTTTTTTATTTGCTTATTATTTGATTAATAGTTAACTAAGATATTTTAACGAATATTAATTTATAAACATATTTTTAAAACGGTTATATAAGAGTTTTATCGGAATAATATTTCTAAGTTCCTATAAAAAAATTTCTAGATTGTTTGTATAAACAAATTTTTAGTTTAAAGTCTACACGATTAATTATTTTTAATATTTTGACTTAGTGATTAAATTTTTCAAGTTCAATAAATTAAATTAGGAACTTAGTCTTACTGAATTCAGAATTCCCTATCAAGTATGACAGCAGGTTTGAAATTTTCATTTTGGACCTAGATTAATAATTATCGATCGGTATTAGTATCTATTATGTATTTGTAATCTTAGTAATTCATCTTTGGATTATTGTTTTATACCAATAAGTTTTTGTTAATAGACTATATCTTATCGATTTTGAAATCTAGAGCTACTTCTAATTATAACTTGAATTATCAGTTCAAGATACGAAATCTCATTTTTGGTATTTATTAAGGTCAAGGAAATTTTTATTCGGGTTTTTCAAACGAGGAATGAGATTACCACAACTCATAGATCTATTCTAGGATTTTTATCGAGTTCTAAATGCGCTATCTAATTTACGTCTTCTATTTTATTATCGTATATTATTGTGAAAAATCTCGGGGTTTACATATATCCCCTAAGAATCGAGATAACAGACACCCATTACTATACTCTTATCCATATAAAGAAACCTATTGGGTCTTTGTGTCTTAAACTCGAGTTTTAACATTTGTGGTTTGATTTTACTATATACATAGTCATTCTAAAGCTTGTAGGGCGTTATAGAGTTAGTATAACTCATTTTTCCTAGAGAGAAGACCCAAAATGATTTTAAATATTGATTTGATTCGTGAAATCTATTGTACTCATTTTCACTTGGATTTTTAGCATATGAACAAGTGTTGGAAAGCTTATCGAGCATATTTTTTAATTGTTAGGTTAAACTGATCATTTTGTATATTTTTCTTATGTTACTTTAAGGGCTCGAAAGGTATCATAATGATGCCTAGGTTTCTTGTTTTGTATTCTTAATTCTCATTTCAAGTTCAATTCCTTATTTTGTGTTTATTTTATCAAGTGTTAGAGATTAAACTTAATTTGAGTTCATTACTCTACTTTTTTAGTTAAAATATACATATTTATACTTATTTTCATTTTGCTTGTCTTGATCTTATTTTAAGTATGTAACTTTAGTTAATTTGATTATATCAGCTAATATTTATGATTTTCATTAATCTATACTTTATATTCTTATAGTCTTATAAGTGTTGAATTTTATACTTAGAGTTACAAGATTATTGGTTAAGTTTAATTTTTCAATTACAATCTATATTATCTTGATTTTCTAATTTGTGCTTGAATTACTTAAGTTTTGTTTTAGGAATCTTATTCTTTTATATGTGTCGAAATCTTCATAGGTCTATATAGGCTTGTTATTGAGTTTATCTAATAGAATTAAAGATAAATTTATCTTTTATCCATATAATACTTAAATCATCTCAAGTTTATGTATCAATATCTTATTTCTACATATGATATGAAACTCATATTTGTATATAGCGTAATATACTAAAGTTTAATTACATATCCAATCCTTCCATTGATCTAATGATCAAATATCTTTCATTTATCAAATTCAAGTAAAATTTTCTTAAGTTTCTTTATAGAACCAAAACTTTCATTATTAAATCATCGGGTTTCCTAAGCTTTTATTTTTCCTGTTGGTTCCATTTCTACTCATGAATATATATATATATATATATATTACGTGTAATTTAAATTATTTAAACTTTCCATAGAATATCTTTATTCTTTTTAAATGTTGGAACTATACTATAGGTTTATTTTACTTAATTCTAATTGTTTCTTTGGTTAAGTTTTATTTCATAAAACATAATGAATGTTTACATAGTGACATTTAACCTAGGATTTAAATTAAACCAATATGGTCTTCATATTTTCTTTTATTAAATATGACTAATTATCTAAGTATTTTTAAAGAACATAAGTTATCACGATTTCTTCTTTCTTCTCTAAGATTTTGTATGATGTTATTTTCCTAAGGAATTTAGAGTACGTGAACTAAATTATTTTTGGAAATGTCATATGTTGTTGTTTTACGATGAAGAGGAAAAATAAAACGGATTGGTTTCGTGTTTTACAGAGTTCATACTATATATGAGATGAATAATTTGTTATATCAGATAGATATTGATGAGTACACAACCAAATTACAAACTAATATCAAACGAAATATTTGAATTGGGTTCTAAGTCCTATATTTTGTAAGATATAGTTTTTTCTTGATTTCTCGTATTTTATGTTCAAGTAATTGAATAATATTATGGTTTTTATCTACCTGATTAGGGTTTAGGATTTTAAAAACTAAAGTTGGATTTGATGTTATATAAGTTAAGAATATTTTTGTTTTAGTGTATTCGATATTAAAATCTTAATTTAAGTCTTCTTTATGTAAATTAGACCTAATATCTAGTTTTAATGAGTATATCTTAATCCTGGTGATTTATCTTTAAATTATCATTTGCTAACTGATATAATTTAAAGATATAATAATTCAATTCTAAACCAGTAGTTATTGTCTTGGAACTATATTTATTAAGATATCACTCGGTTTAGAAAATTACTATTCATTTCTCAAAAGGTCACTCATCCTGAGTCATGAGCATGCTTAACTTTTAGTGTTTTGAGAATTTTTCAGTATTACACTATAGACATCTCTATAGTTAAGGTTCTATATTCTTCTTATATTATTTTTAGGTTAAAAACTAAAATCTAAAATCTAAGGGATCGGATAGATCTAGATTTTTCACCTACATGATTAGAGTTTCCAGATCTGATAGGATAAACTAGGGTTTTAGTCTATATAGGATTGAAATATTATAACTTTCATGGTTGTGAAATTAGAATTTTAATTCGGGATTTAGATTAGAAGATTTTGATTAGTTATTGATCCTATCAGGTATATTTCAACCCTAGTGATTTGCTTCTAAATTTCTATTTACTAATAAATAGACTCTAAAAATTAATTATCTAATATTATAATCAATTTTTTACCATCTAGCATTTTTATTTATCAGTTTATTATAGTTTTGATAAGTGAAATGTAATATCAACTATTCTAAATACACATACTAGCATGACATAATTTTATATTATTATCATTGTATACGCATGTCAATATATATATTTATAGTAAAAACTCACATAATACTCCTCATATTATGAAACCTTCTACGTTCAAGATCATAATAGCAAAATTTTAGAGTAATCGAAACCTAACCTTGTGTGGTCTTGAATTGAAGAGCGTATCACCATGATCACAATACCACTTTCGAAATTGGAATCGGTTATTATATGTGAAAAATATAACCTTTTGAAGATTGGAGAAACTTCTAGATTCCTTTTTCATTATTTTATTACTTTTTTCCTTTTCTTTTTCTTTTTCCTTTTTGTTCTCTTCTCCGTTTCAGAGAAGCTGCTCTTCTTCTTCTTTTAAGTCTTTTGAAGAAGACTTACACACAGAAAGAGAGAGAGAGAGAGAGAGAGAGAGAGAGAGAGAGAGAGAGAGAATCTGAAAAAGAAAAGAGACGAGAGAGTGAGAGAGTTAGAATTTATACGAAAAAATTTGCGTACAGAATAAGCAAATGTGAAATTATTGGAAAATTTTTATTTTTTTGGGTTTCAATTAACACGTACGATAATTATTCATTCGATAATATTTTTAGATGAAAATTTACGTACCTACTATATTAAATATTCTAAACACTATGGTGTACTTAAAATCTTTAATCTAAGATTTTTATTTTTCAGCTTTAATATCTATTATTGTAAATTATAATTTATCCTTTAAAGGTTTAAATTATTAATGTTTTGATATTTTATGACCTAATTAATAATTATATTGTCTTTAATTTGACTTTATTTATATTCTACTATTATAAATTTATATGATTTATCTTTTGTTTGTATCTTATGAATTAATTTTGGGATCTAATTTATTATTTTACTTATCATTTTTGGCCTTTAGTTTATATATTAATCACATTATTATTGTTATATCTTATGAAAAATTTTTCTTTGATATAGATATCGTTTATGCTTATATTTTTATTTTGATTAGATCTTTTATTATCTATATTGGTAATTACCGATATTTAAAATCACGAAAAACAAGGATTTTTTTCAGACATTTTCTAAAATTTCCACTAGACATTATTATCGATTTAACAATTACCAATAATTAAATTGGCGTATAACTCAAGATGTTACAACTAGAGAGATACTACTAAACTATAATGTTATTGGCTATATATTCCAATATTTAATGTGCTATTATTAACATTGAAACTAATAAATGTGCTCTAAAAGCATGTTTGATTTGATTTATATAGACTTTAACTGAAAAAAAAAATTAGAAACTATCTTTGTCTTGTAATCAATCTTATTTTCAACCTCTAAAGTATTTTGTATCCCACATTACTAATTTTTTAATTAAAGTTGGATGTGCTTGTAGATAAATAAATATACATTTTAAGTTTTAAAATTATCTTATTTAAAGCTAAATTATTATTATTATTATTTAATTTTAACTTAAGGAAAAAACAAATGCTAAAATCAGGTTTAAAAGCCAAGCCATAAATTAATAGAATCAAGGTTGTAAATAAGTTGAGTTTTAACAAACATAAAACTATAGACTTGAGTTCTATTTGCAATATTGTTTAGAATTTTTCAATAAACTTTTAAGAAAATAAAAATGATTTATTCTAATTGCAGCAATCAACACAAGAAGATTTGATCAGAATCGGGAAAAAGAAAAGAAAAGAAAATAGAGAAAAATTGAGAAGAGAGGGGGAGAAAAAAGTAACCGGTAGACTGGCGGTAAGGTAGCGATGGAGGTAGGATTAAAGGTACTAGTAACAGGACCTCTACCACTAATAATAAGCATGGTTGTCAAAATGGTCCGGACCGACCGGTTCAACCCGATTTGACCAGAACCGATACTAATGTTGGGCCGGGTCTCACCTAAAACTCGTTTTTGTAACGAACCGGTGAGACCCGAATTGACTCGGACAGTCGAACCGGGTTGAACCGATCAATCCAGACCGGTTGACTCAGATAAAAAAATAAAAATAAAAAACAAAATAAAAAATTAGAAATTTAAATATTTATTCATATTTTATTATAAATTTATAAAATATAATCATTAAATCATATTTATTTAATAATTAATTGATGAATTTAATCCAAATATAGATTTAATTGAGTGATTACACACATATTGATCTTTTATAATTAAATTATACCTTATATTTTTACTTTTTCGTGATCATGATTTAACCTCTGGTAACCCGATCTAACTCCTCGACTCCTGACCCCTAGCCAATCCGGATTAAACTCCGATCCGGTTCTAACAATATCGATAATAAGTCAGTGCTTATCATAACTAGCGAGAGCTGTCTCTCTCTCTCTTCTGAAAATCTTCTTCATCAACGCTAACTTCTAGACTGAAGAACTGCAAGTTAGTACTCGTGCGTGCGATTCACGACTAAAAGGAGGTTTACGACAGAACGCCTACACACGTGGCTGGATATGAGTGCTTCTAGGTTCATAAAGTGCGTCACAGTCGGTGACCGTGCCGTTGGCAAGACCTGCATGCTTATCTCCTATGCTAGCAACACTTTCCCTACGGTATAGCTTTTAAATTTCCAGTCGTGGTGGTTTTTAGTCTAATTTTTTTTTTTTTAACTCATTTCGCTTTTTATTCTTAATTTTAGTATATATTTCTTTTAAATGATTATGTCGCTGCAATTTCATTGGATGCTTTTTTTTTTAATGTTTAACAAAATAATCTCAATATGTTGAGCGAGTTTTTATAAAATATTTGTTAATTTTGTATATAGAAATATGAATTTTAAATTATAATTATTTTAATTTTGTTTATTTTGATTCACGAAAGACCTTAAAAATGTGTTAATTGGTAGCAAAGAAAAAGATTTTGGCATGAGCCGATCTTTCAATGAATGAACTAGGATCGAATCTCAACCTCGCTGTAATCGCAGCAAAAAAAACAAAGGAAGAAAGATCTAGTTTAAGTGAAAATGTTTGGACAGAAATATGGAAAAAGGAAAAAGAAAGATTTATTGATTCATATGTCCCTGTTTAATTATTATGGTACATATTCTGTGCAATCATATGTTGTCTCTGTATAAATGAAATAAAGTTGCAATTCATAATTAAATTTTTATAATAAACGGAAGTTTTGATTCTCCTGCAAGATACTGAATGGCCGATAAGCAAAATTTTATCTGTTGACAAAATGCTGAATTTTGCTTTGAGTCTTGAAAGAAAAAAAATGCACTAGACTTGATGTATATTAGCATATCAATTAATGTATATTAGCATATCAATTAACATGTCATCCATAGTTTCAATTTCTTGAGGATGTCTTCAAAGAGACTGAAAATTATGCAAAAAAGAACCACATAAATCAATATCCATGCTAAATCTCCACATAATGTTTTAGCAAATCAGCTATAATAGAATTAGTTTGATTGGTCTATGCATTTATTGGGATATGTGTGTGAGAACAGGATTTTGTGCCGACGGTGTTTGACAATTTCAGTGCCAATGTGGTTGTGGATGGGAGCACAGTTAACCTTGGCTTGTGGGATACTGCCGGTAGGTTGTCTTCTTCACCAAGAAAGTTCCTCCTTTTTAGCTTTGCATAGATATGCCATTGTACATCTGACGCTTTCAATTTAATTAACAGGACAGGAGGATTACAATAGATTGAGACCTCTGAGCTATCCCGGGGCAGATGTCTTTTTACTTGCATTCTCACTGATAAGCAAAGCTAGCTATGAAAATGTTGCCAAGAAGGTTGTTTAAATCATATCAGCCTGCTTATTTCAGGATCTTTCTTATGAATGATATTCGATTCTCATGGCCTTGATGGTGTTTTCAATTTCTGTTTCCATGTACAGTGGATTCCTGAGTTGCGGCATTATGCACCTGGCGTACCAATTGTTCTTGTTGGAACGAAACTTGGTGAGTATTTATGGCTTGATTTTATTTTATTTTTTTCACCGCACTTCTACATCTTTTGCGTCTATAAGCTTTTGCATGAATCCCAATAATTTGTATGATCACAGTCTGTTCTTTTTTATATTTTTTTAAAATGGTAAACCTCTCAAGTTTACAGTTTCTGTTTATACTTGGGTGCTTGTATTCTGATTGGATTTTAAGATTCCATGAATGACTTGCATATTAGTCGGCTTCAAGCAAGTATGGTAAATGGACCGTGTCATATCGTCCATGTGTTAAATTTTACTTGCTCTGCGTACCGTGTGTTTTTGCTTGAGTGGCTCATTCGTACTTGTGTGCCTCGCAAGCCGTGTTTTACATGCTTTTTTTTTTTCATGCCGTATTGCTAGCCTATTTATTCGATTGCCGCGTTGTGTGTCTTCAATCGCGTCCATTTTCACATTGTTTATTCTATTTTTTTTATTATTTTCGACTTGTAGGTTATTTTCGATGGCTTTCAAAATTTTAATTAAACAAATTATTCAAATTAGTTACAAATAAATTATGGATTTTAACATTTAATATAAATGAAATTTAGACAATTATAAAGTAATATTTTAAACTCCATTAATAATAATATGCATTACATTGTTATTTACATTGATAGTAAAAAAAAGTAATTAATTTAATTTTAAAAAAAATGATGCGAACGTGATGATTGTCCGCCTTGTTGTCCGTCTTGATCATCAGAACTGCTCGGAGATGATAGTGATACAATAGTTATGGCCATTGTGAGGGTGGTGGTGGAGGATGCACTGGTCGATAATCAGCCCATTTGGAGGAATTGTGCAAGGGTACTCATGGAGTTGAGTAAGTCCTCATGTTCTTGTTGGACCTTGGTTATCTGTGTTACAGTGTTTATTATGTCATCCACAATATATGGACCAGATCCGGATTGTTGCTATGTTTGAGCTTGACCTTGCCACGGTTTGTGTCCGTACCCGTCTCCCATTCCTTCATCGTGCTATGTGAGGAGGAGGGACAAATCATTCAAGTTGAGATCAAAGCTCTGTTCATTTGATTCATTTCCGTCCCTCGACTATGATCACCACCATGATCTCTAATATATTGGTTGGCTTCAGAATCATAACTGAAACTCAACCTTCTTGCTATGTCGCTCTTTGTGAATTTTGACTTTGATTCTGATTTCCTATAACTTGAAAGGTCAAATCCCTACAATGTCAAAATGACTATGATAAGACAACCATATGCAAGATGGGTGTCTTTTCTCTCAAGCACTGAACGCATGCATTGTATCACAAAATAGCATATCTAATGCTTAGAGATCCATCATTGTGTCCACCAGGAAGACGTCTTCAACAAAGATATTATTTGAATTCACCTGAACACATATTGTAGCCAACCATATGATGAATTAGTCTACAAATTGGTAAGAGATCTTTTACTTGAGGTGCTTCTCGTGGTTGGATTGACGTCACCAGCATATATTGGGGCGCTAGCTTGATCAAATACTCGATGGAATGCAGTAGTCATATCCCAATTTTTTTGCAACCTATCACCCCTATTGGTTTGATGGAATAGACCATTCAATAATCCGAGGTAATATGGAAAACATAGCTAAACATAAAAGTAGTGATGATGCTTGACTTTTGCATCCACTATCCTCCTAAGGAACCACATTGACATCTTCTATGATATCATTTATAGTGACATTTGAATAAAATATATGAACGAGATCACATATGTCTCATTTGGAAGGTTTGTGAGTACAGTCAAATCAGTGTGACATAAGACGTTAGTGAAGTTGTACCACTTATTTAACTCATCCATGTCATAATTTTTACTTAGAAGCATAGGTCGAAAGTAAAACAGTTTTGTATCGTACTCTCATAGCGGGTGAGTAAACAGATATTATTATGATCATCATATGGGTACTGGGTGAAGAAGAGGGGGATGGGTAGGGATAGGGATGGTAATGGGGATAGGGATAGGGACGGGATAGGTGTTCTTTTCTAGTAGCAATGTCGTGTGGTTATTTTAGTACGACAGTGTGAACTTTGTGGATGCTCCATTATTCATAGTAGAAGGAACTTCTAAAACAATTGGAAAATGGAAAAAAATGGGCAAATGGCAAATAACAAGAGCGTACAAGTAGCAATTGTAATGGTATTAAAACGATAGGGGTTGGGAATGAATATGGCCATGTGGGTTAAAGGTATATATAGAATTGACGTGGCCATGTTTAAAAAAAAAATTGTGGTTGACGTAGGCATGCCGACGACAAACGTGCCCATGCCGACGGCCAATGTTGGCACGCGCGACGTACATGGCCATGTCGAGGCTAACGCTGGCATGCCAACGGCTAATGTGCCAACACTGGTGGCTAACGTAGGCACGTTAGCCAGTAGCGTGCCCACGTTTACCTAAAAGAAAATGGCCGACGTAGGCCTAAAGGCAGCCAATGTGCTAACATCGGCAGCGTACGTGGGCATGTTGGCCGACGGCGTGCCCACATTGCTTGAAAAAAAAAAAGAATTGGCCTGATGTGGGCACACTGGCGACCAACTTGCTCACATACATCACTGGATGGGAATGTTGGCCGTCGACATGTCCATGTATGCCACCAACGTGCATAACAGTCGGTGTGCCCACTCAGCCATAATCTTTTTTTTTTTTATAAATGTGCCCACATCGGTTCTATATGTATCTTCAACCGACATGGCTACGTTCATTCCCAACTGCTGTCATTTTCGCCATCATTATACTTGCTACTTGCACGCTCTTGTTATTTGTCATTTGCCAATTGTTTTAGAAGTTTCCTCTACTATAAATAATGGAGCGTTCACAAAGTTTACGCCCTCGTACTAAAGTAACCACACGACATTGCTACCATGAAAGAATACTTATCCTGTCCCCATCCCCTTCACCATCATCATCCTTACCTTCTTCACCCAGTTACCCACATGATGATCATAATAATATCTATTCGCTCACTTCGGCTATGAGAGTACAATACGAAACTGAGTTCTATTCTCGGCTTGTGCTTCTACATAAAAATTATGACATTGATGAGTTAAATCAATAGTACAACTTTACTAACACCTTATCTCATACTGATTTGGCTGTACTCATGGACATTCCAAATGAGACATATGTCGGTCTTGTTCATATATTTTATTCAAATGCCATTATAAATGATGTCATAAAAGATGACAATGTTGTTAATTGGGTGGATAGTGGACGCCAAAGTCGGGCCTCCATCACTACTTTCATGTTTGGCTGTGTTCTTCATATTACCCCGGATTATCTTAGCGGTATATTCCATCAGACCAACAGGTGATAGGTTGCAAAAAAATTGGATATGACCACTGCATTCCACCGAGTACTTGATCGAGCTAGCACCCCAATATGTGCTGGTAAGCATCAATCCAATCACGTGAAGTAACTCAAGTAAAAAGATCTCTTACCGATTTGTAAACTATTTCATTATGTAAAGACTCGACCCACTTAACCCATATATTAAGTATGCCAAATCTCCCGACCACGCATAATACCTAAATATTAGGTACAATATTCAAGTATTATATATAAAGTCGTCTTAAAAAGATGTATAATGGCTGCCTATTTAAAATAGATATAATATTCACATGATTTGAATTAAGAAACACTAGGTCATCACCTATATACAAGACACATCATATATATACATTACAACTTCCTAAGGATCACATAAACATAGAAATCTTACTTACAAACCAACTACATTACAAATACAACTTGAAATATAATTTACAACACAAGGCTTTAATAAATAAGCCTATAACTTCACAAAAATACATCAAAAGGAATCCTAAGCATATACTAGGTCTCTCTCCTATTCATCCATAGAGTCCTCCCAGTTAGTCCCATAGCCCATATCGTCATAAAGTCGTCATCATAGTTACCTGCAAGATAGCAGCATGAGTCAAAGGCCTAGTACACAATAATGAAAACAAATACATATGCCAAGCACACTTAGCTAAATGCAATGCAACATTCCATTATCATTTCATTATCTTTAGTTAAATAGGTAGAGATAACATTGAAGTATTCAAACTCTGATTCAAGCCTGGGATTCTGGGGTTCCTGAGTAACAGCAGTTGCTCAATGGGTTGATATAGATAGACCGGATACCTATATCTCCTATATCTATCTGATAGAGAACAATAACTTCATCTAGGGTTCACACTCCTTTATACAATCCACTTATCCCAGTCTATAATATCAATTAGTTCAATGGTCCCATAACCATGGACTAAAACATATTATTTCCTCGAGCCTAAGTAGAGAATATACCAATACAGTTAACCCTATTAGCTACCCACTTAGCCAATAATAGAAACCACCGTTGCATCTTAGTGAACCATTGCATCATGGATTTGAGTCATTGCATCATGACAAAGAATTGGGCTAAGTGCTGAAACTACCGTGCCATTGCATCATGACAAGGTTGTCGCTCCCCGAATCCAGATTCAACAACGTAAAGCACAACCAATTTCAATATCTTTTCATTAATCTTTGATTAAGGTCAAATTGGTATATGCCTATCCTAAGCAACAATCAATCAAAGTATTGTGTACTTGATTCGATTCAGAATTCAAAGGGGGTCTCCAATTGAGTATCTATCTTTGTTTCACATAAATCAAATCATATTAACAAATACTATTCTAAGCCAAGCTTATATCCACTAGTTAAAGCTTAGGAAATCATAGGATCTTGATTAAAATCATTCAAGTCATAATATGACTTGTATATATCATACAATCATCATACAACATCATACAAGTTCAATAATTAATCATAAAATTACATTAACTATCAAATATAAGTTTTTAGCTTTATTTGGAAAATAGAGTAGCTGGAAAGAAATGAAAATTCAGTCTTGATAAGTATTTATTTTGTAAAAGCTCAAAACATGAAAGTTTTAAATCTCGTTTTAATCTTTCCAATGTGATTTGAATCACCTAAATCGGAGTTTTTATGAAAAAGTTATGATTAATTTACAAAAACATATTGCTGCAAGGGACAGATCACGCCCTATTGTTCGCCTGTGATTTTGGAAAAATTCGTGACCAGACCAAATCACGCCCTTTAGGTCGCCCGTGACTAAGTAAGAGTGCATGATCAGTCCAAATCACGCCCTTTATCACGCCGTGATATCTTGCCTGACGAATTTTAAAAAAATAAGATGATATCACGGGTCCTAGCTCGCCCATGACTCCTCCCCTGTTTCCGACTTTTCACACTTTTTCTTTGTTTTAACTTCAAAATTCAACTTTTCTCAACTCTTAACGTGTCCTAAACCTTATACAAACTTCATACAACACTTCTTGTACATTTAACAACATAAAACAAGTGATCTCCACTCCTCAACATCAAACAAGTTCAAACACTACTCTACAAAAATCAAACTCTTCTTCATCAACTTTCACCAACTCTAGCACACTTCAAACAATTCTAATACATACCATACTTCAACACTTCAATTCCAAATCACATGAGAGCCTACTACAGCCTATCTACAACAACTCAAGCATTCTAAAGCTTTCCTAACAACTCTACAGCATCTCAACAAGAATATAGCATATCAACTACTTGTATTATACCACACATGCATATTTCATGAATTAAAAGGGAATAAAGTATCTCAAACATCAAATAAACTTACCTCAATGTATATATAAGGCTTGGGAAGGATTCTTGGTGTGTTGAGTCCAAGAAAGCTTAATTTGGATGTTGGAAATTTTGGTCTTGGAGGAGTTACGAATTTCTTGTTTTCTTGGTCTATTTTGGATGTCTAAAAGGCAAGAGGAAGTGGGTTAATATTTATCCAAGTTGGATTGACTTTAAGGAGGCAGAAATTTCTAAGGGCTTGGGCCTTAATTAAACTTAAATTTGGGCTCAGATTGGGTTAATAATGGGACTTAAAATCTTCTAAGTTTAGGGTCTTATTTAGGCCTAAAACAAGCTTAAATCCAACACATTTAATTCATTACAATAACAATTAACCCTAACATGATAATTTCTAATATGAATAAACTATCAATCTAGTTACCATAGCTTATTATTTAATCACATACGTTATAACACACTCAACATTACAAACATACTAATCCACTCAAACACATACACACATATAATTATCAAATTTAGCATACATTAATATATATTAAAATTATGGCTATTTCACATTATATGATTGGCTACAATATATGTCCATGGGCGAATTCAAATAATATATCTATTGAAGACGTCTTCCTGATGGACGCAATGATGGATCCTCGGGCATTAGATGTCGGCTATTTGGTGGTACAATGTATGTATCGAGTACTCAGAAGAAAAGACATCTATCTTGCATATGATCGCCTTATCGCAGTTATTCTGACATTGTGAGGGTTTAACCTTTCAAGTTACAAGAAATCAGAGTCCATGTCAAAATTCACAAAGAGTGACATAGCAAGAAGGTTAGGTTTTAGGTATGATCCTGAAGCCAACTAATAATATATAGAGATCACGGTGGTGCATCACAATCAAGAGGCGGAAATGAATCAAATGAACAAAGCTTTGATCTCAACTTGGATGATTGTCTTCCCCCCCCCCCCCCCCCCCCCCCCCCCCCCCCCCCCCCCATGGCACAATGAAGAAATGGAGATGGGCATGGACACAGATACGGACAGTGGCAGGGTCAAGCTCAAACACAACAATAATCCAGATCCGATCCATATTATATGGAGGACATAATGAATACTCTAACATAAATAGCCAAGGTCTAAAAATAACATGTGGACTTATTCAATTCCATGAGCCCCCTACACAATTTCTCCCAATGGGCAGGTTATCAACTGGTGCATCTTCCACCACCACCCTCACAATAGCCACAACCATCGTATCACGATCAGCCCCCAAACGATACTGATGATCAAGATAGACAACAAGGCGAATAGTCATCACGTTGGCACCACTTTTTAAAAATAAATTAATTATTTTTTTTTTTTACTATCAATGTAAAAACAATGTAATGCATGTTATTATAATGGAGTTTAAAATACTGCAGTAATTGTCTAAATTTTATTTATGTTAAATGTTAAAATCAATGATTTATTTGTAGCTAATTTGAATAATTTGTTTAATTAAAATTTCGAAAGCCATAAGAAAAAGCCCGCAAGTCAAAAATAATAAAAGAAACAGAATAAACTGTGTGAAAATGGAACCGATTGAAGACATGCAAACCGGCACGCGGAAGCACGCAACGAGACATGTGAATAAATGTGCCAGCATAAAAAAAAAAACAAAGATGCGAGCATGAATGGGTTAGGCACGCAAAACAAGCAAAATTTGACACACAGACGGCACGGCACGATCCATTTAATATGCCTGACTAGGACTTGAGCTTCTTTATACAAAAAGTTTACCAAATAGATTTTGAAAGATGTCTTTTGTGATCCTTCAAGATTTCAGAACGAGAGTGCATCTTATAATATAGATAGTGGATGCTATCCAGAATGTTCATGTTTAACTGTCTTATTGCTTACAAATGGGCAGCAGTAAGTGGGTATTTATATGTTTTGTGAAACCACATTGAAGTTCTTGCCAAATGGAAGATTACAGCTAGTAAGCGCTTTTTCTGAGAAACTATATGTAAAATCTCAATTTAGCCTTTTCAATTCCCAGAGATTCTACACTTTTGCAATAGGCAAAAATTTTCGAAAACTTTAGGTTGCCTTAAAATTTGTCACTCTAAGATTTGTTTTCTCTAAGATGCTTATTTAATAGACATAGCTGCTTATGACAAGTGTCCAAACTTCATAGTATACTTTATTTTTATTCTTAAATTTTAGTATTGCTGTTGACTGTGTCTCATTTGGTTATGAGAACTCAAAAGAATGCGATTCATAATTGCAAAGTGTCAACGCTGAAGTTGTAAAGCTCACCGCAAACCCATGCGCTAAGTATTTTCGATAAGTCAATGTGAAGCTGCCATAATGGTAAATAAAAAAAAAAAAAAAAAAAGGGAAGCTTCCATCTTTCAAAACAGCATTAAATTGATCTAGATGATTGTTTGTTTCCTGTAGGAAGTCAGTTAAAGATTTCTATGGTGTAGTTGGCCATGTTGGGAGGGGCTCATATGGATATCATTTTCTTTGGTTGTATTGCACACTATACCATGGCCTTTCCTTGCAGGGAGTAAGATAAACAAAGGACATGATATAGTTGGATATGATACACATTTACACATGCATAGCAGCCTTAACCACCAGATCAAGGATTGAAAATCTGTTCGATATTTGGGTATTTCTTATCTAGAGGTGTATGTCAAATGCTACCTATGTTTATCTTTGCCCACTTAGGCTGCTATATGGATGTCAAATGCCCTGTATTTCAAAAGAATGTCCTTCTATGATTATTGATATTATATTGGTATTTCAAATATGATTTTGGTTAAAAAAAATCCTTCCCAACATTGGTTATGAAAATATATTGTATCCAATATTGGTGGATTTTTCTTTTCTCTGTTTTATTCCTCATCTTTCAATATTCATTGTTTGCTTAAACTATTTGCCAAAAGAGGCCTTTAGTGTAATACTGAAATACCATGAAAAAGGGATATACTTACTGTATCATCAATGTGAGAACGGAATTCTCTACCACTCACTTACGGTGAAAATGCCAGTTTAGGCCTTACGTTATGGCTTGTCACTGGCAATTTTTTGTCATTAGATCAGTGCAATTTGTAGCTTACATACATATGTGTGTGTGTGTGTGTGTATATCTCTTGGTAGGAGTTGCTTACAGATTTCTTTTCTTTTTTTTTTTTTCTTCTTTTTCTTTGGCCGAGAGTAGCTTACACAGTTCAATTTCCTTTTAAGAATCTCTAATTTAACAGGCAGTTGTGTGGTGTTCTGATATTTAAGGCTATATTTTACTTCTTGCAGATTTACGAGAGGACAGACAGTTTCTTACAGACCATCCTGGAGCAGCTCCAATTACTACAGCCCAGGTAGGTGCTCCTTCACTGTATAGCCTATAATCAGTTCCCACCTTCGTTTTCTTTTGGAACATATCATCTCCATAACACTGTATTGATGATACAAGTTGTATGCCCTGACAGGGAGAGGAGCTAAAAGAGCTGATTGGGGCAACTGCATACATTGAGTGTAGTTCAAAAACACAGCAGGTTTTTAATCCCTGTAATCTCAGCTAAAAATTTTCAAAAGGAGAATATTATTTCATGTTGAAATGACTTCAATTTCGTCAATTCTTTGTTAAAACAGAATGTGAAAGCTGTCTTCGATGCAGCCATCAAGGTCGTTCTCCAGCCACCAAAGCAAAAGAAGAGAGAGGCACAAGGAGACTGCTCAATATTATGATCAGAACGAAATAATTATCGTAGTTATATCTTAGGAAGCAACAGGCTCTCTACTTGGTTGTCAAGACTGACTTGACCGTGGAAGTTTTCATAGGAATTGCGATGCTTGTTTGCCACTTTCTAAAATATGTTCTGATTTGTATACTAGGTACATTTAATTGCTTTAAACTCCAGACAGTGTCTTCGGGCATAGGTTGCAAAATTTACTCTTCTTTGTTCTTGAGGCTTAATTAAGTCCTTGTGATGGATAATCTAATCAAATTATATGGCAGCTACTCTCTGTCTCTACCTCTTTCTTGAGATAAACAGTTGAGATTACGTCCATAAGAGTGCGAAGACGGTCAAAAAACGCACAATTGCATTTGCATCTACCAGAACTTTTTGATTCCTTGGTTGGAGTAATTGTCGCTGCAATGAATTTATTGAAGATTAGTGATCAATCATTCAACTCGGGTTGTAAGGTTCGAGCAATTTTGTTGTTGAAGTGGAAGTGCCTATCCTTGAAGAATTGTGATGGGCATTGTCACAGCTTATGTTGCTATTTTATACTCTTGGATGTTAGTCTGTGGAACATTTACTTTGGGGGTGGGGGAACAAATCGTTCAAAACATAACTTTTGTTTCTCTCTTGATTCTATGACCAGTTTTATTATTGAATGAGTTTCAACTATTGCTAATCACTATTGCCCACTTACTGGAAAAAAATGGGAACCGCAGGAGAAAAAAGAGAGAGCATGGAACAAATAAGGGCCACCGGCGATAAAAAATTTTAATGGCAGGAAGAACATTGCAATCTTTTGATGCATGAGTAGATCAAGTTTGTCTGTTCCAAAACTGTGTTTCCATCCATCACGTACGGACACTGTGGAAGGATGAAACCATCTAGGCTACGCAAAATCAAGATGCGTTTATCTGCAAAATACGCCTACGTGTCTCATCATTTTCTAAATTGACTAGAATGTCACGCCAGTTTGCTGGTGGGGTGGTGACTATGATGAGTTGTATGAACATGTCACCGTTCTGAAGTGCATAGGAAACATAGTAGCACAAATGATGAAAAAGAAAGCTAATCTCATCTGAGCATGCTTGCCAAGCAAAACTTGCCCGTTTTCGTCTTGTTGGTCCAATGAACTAAAAAACAGTTGCCATCCGTCCGAACCAAGCACTCTGCAAAGAAGAAGAAGAAGAAGAAGATTGAGTAGGGTAAGATGCCATGATGTAGTGCTTAATGATGGCAAAAATTTAGTGAAAAAATCAAGGCTTCGTCCATGATGTTGGAAGGACTATCACGGACATTTGCAAGCACTTCATATATTAAAATGTCACGGTTCAAGTGCGCACAGATAATTGCAAATATTTCATATATCAAATCTTGTTTGCCCTTGTCTAATATGTGTCACAGTTCAAGTGCGCATCACTCTAAATTAAGTGTTTCTTGCAAAAGAAATATTTATGCAAACCTTACATTTCTTGTGTGTCGACTGTGGATTTTTTATTTCTAATTTAATTTCTTTTAATTCGATTTATATCAAACCCTAACCCATTTGATATAAATCCTCAATTGGAAATTAAAAAAAAATAAAATTTATTAAAATTGTAAGGAGTTGCCACCTGACTGAAATAAGGAAAATATAAATATATATATATATATATGTGGGTGTGTGTGTATATATAAGTTAGGATCAATATGTTGGTTGATTTTAACTTAGCCACTAGTCTTTGAAAAAATTTAAAAACTAACATTGATAAACAAAAGATTTTTGGATTTGGGGCTATCCTATTAAAATTAAATAGTTGTCACTTTTAAATTCTTTAACTAGATTCATTTCTTTAATATTCTAAAATCAATTAATAGTGGAAATATTTGCAAAGTGATATTTATAAGTTAAAAATTTATTATTTGCCAATGTTGACAAAATAATAGTATCCACAAATAAATAAGAATTAAATTGATATTTACCAAGCAAAAAAGAATTTTTCATATTTTAAGTTGTTTGCTAGTTACCTACGTATCCGCTATTTAGGATCAAACATCGTTTTGAGGACTGGGGTTGGTGTGTGTGAATTGTTTGTTCAAAAATTTTTTGCGAATACAAATTAAAAAGAACACCTTTTTTGTTTTTTTTAAATGAAAAATGTATATGATAAGTTGTAAGTAAAATAACAGAAATTAAAGTGCAAGTAAATAAAAAAGATGACAATTTATAGAGGTTCTTCCTTGATGTGATCGTATCAAAATCTAAAATTTATAAATCCAAATTAATTCCTATGATCAAATTAGGCAGTGTACCCATCTATAGCAACATAGGATTAAATGAATATCGTCCTCATGGATCTATTTAACAAGTACTAGAATCACCCTTTTTCTACTATTTAATCCAATCATATAAAGAAATATCTATTCTTTAACTAATAATCATCTAAATTATCAACCCTAGAATCAATTGTATTGCTTTAACGATATTATATCAATCACAAGACATGCCCTTAATCTTGATCCACCTTAAATCCTAATTTTTTCATAACAAAAGATAGATTAATGAATTGTTTATGCTTTGTACTGCAGAATCACATAATTAAATCAATCACTCCCTCGAGTTAATTAATTTCTAATCTTTCATGAGATAATAGAGACCTCTCCCTCACTAACGTCATAAAAGATTGCATTAAAGAACAAGATTCTATAATAAAGATTAATTCTTTATGCAGCAGATTAAAGTCTTCCTACCTTTAGGCAAACAAGTAATCTCTCTATTCATGGTAGATCTATCCTATTAGATGAAACCTCTTTCTATCTAACAAGAATCATACATGTAATCAATCTTGTACTTCAATCAATCACAAAACTATTAAAACATGAATAAATACACAGATATAAACTTTTCATTAATCAAGAACCAATTCAAATCACATATGGGTTTAGGGTTTCACAAGACTAGGGTATAGAGATTTACTCCTCCGTAGATTTCTCAAAGAAAACAATAGATCTAGAGAAGTAATCTATGAACATGATGAACAATAAAACCCTTTTGATTGTTGTCTTGTAATCTCCAATGAATTCCTAGCAATCTTGCCTCTAAAGTTCATGCTTTTTCTCTCCTAAGGTTTAGAAAACGTGTCAGGATGATAACTGAAAAGTTAGAGCAACTATTTATATGTTTTGAACCGACTTTAACCCTACATGGCCTTCAGCACAGGCATGCTCGTGCCCGTGTACTCTATACTTCCCACATTTTCTTCTCGGATCAAGTTGTTTTCTTTAACACTACTTCATATACTCCTTGGGCATTAGCTTGTGTATAATTTGAAGAAGTTGCTGGTCACTTTTTATGGCTCTACACTAGCATCTACATACTCATTTGAAGGTTGTGTTCCACCAAAAATCAACCTTTTGCATCCTTTGTCAAATTTCTTCTTGTTTCTACTCAAATCATTCTCAAATCTTTGAAATGTCTTGTCTAAACCTTGAAATCAAATATAAAGCAATTAAGTATCCTTTTCTTAACAATTTCACATAAAATATATACAAAGTTGTATCTAATAAGCACTAGAATTAATGATCTTTTAGTACTTATCAAACTTCCCCACACTTAATTGTTTGCTTGTCCTCAAGCAAAGAAAATAAGGACAAAAGAACCTCTCATCAATTATACTCATTAAAATTTTCAAATCAAAGTTAGCAATCTTCAATTTAGTTAAACTAAAGCGACTTGTTAGTGCCTACTGCTCAAACCCACCATACTCGTACTTGTACTTAGCATACCATAGTTAAATTTATAAGATGAATCCAAGTTAATCAAACTATGACCCTTACCATTTAAGAAGTGCTTCTAAGTCATAAAAGAAACAAAAGTCAATCAAAGCCAAAGCGGCTTGGTTACATCTCACCACTAATTAGGCACTATATAAACCATTCAACTACTTCTCTAAACTTAGCAACCTAGAATAAAAGTAATGACATCTATCCTTCCCTAGATTTTCTCCTTTTTGATTGAAACCTCTTCAAAAAATTTATATAGCCTTCAGAAGGACGAAGTGTAGCCCATCTTTTCCTTCTCCTCGGATGGATGTAGCCGACATCTTTTTAGCTTTATTTTTTTTTTCAAGGTTCATGTGTTGAACTTTTGCCTTTCTACACCTCTCGTTATAGTGAGTTCATTGAGTCGGCACATCCTGGGCTCATCACCCAAGTGACTAGGTTTTAAAGAGACCCCAACGAACTCTCTCTCACTCTAACATTCAAGTTTGGACACTCTTAACTCAGTTACCCAAGTCAATGGAGTAAAGGCTCTTTTCTCTCTCTCTTTTTTCATCAATTGTTTATTAAGCTTTAATATAATGTTAAGCACAAAAATTGGCTCATTTTCATTTTTGAAGAGATCATTCAAAAGGGATCACTAAGTGATTGATTTCATACGCCCCTTTCACAAAGGTTAAAAGAGCTCTCAAAATATTTGAAAAGTAAATATACTAACAAACAAGCTTAGAAATGTAACCATTTAACTTTAAACTAGAGACTTCGACCTCTTCCATAGCTCTAGATTCAATCATTAAATAGCAAGTAAATTTGCTTCACTTAAATTTCATCCTAAAATTTTAACTAAGTATGCCAAATTCAAAATAGGTGAGTAAGGCACAAATTGACTACTTTTATCTTTTAAATGCTAATCACAAATAAACGAGTATAATTTCAAGATTCTCATCTTTCAATAATTCAACATCAACATTTAAGCTCAATTGCAAACTTGCAAATGGGGAAATTTGAAAACAAGTGCATGAATACTATAAGCACCATTTAAGATCCAACTAATTTTCTTTCTTTTTATACCCCTTCCCCACACTTAGATAAGACATTGTCCCTAATGTCTTCCCAATATAAGCACAAATAAAGGGAAAAAGAGAAAAGAAAGGAAATTAAAAAGAAAAAGGACAATAGAACTATGAAGCCCTAATTTTTAAGATAAATTTGAGTTCCAACCTTAAATCGGAAAGTCAATCGGAAACCTTAAGTCAACAAATTCCCAGGAAACCCTAGTAGTTTAAATTCAGCAATCTCGCGTTCCTAAACCAAGAAGTCGAAATACAAGTGAAGAGTGTAGTTTGGTTTGTAATAATATTAGGGTGTTTAAAAAGATCAGATTAGCGAATTTTCAACCTATTTCGAATCTGATTGGATACAGACTTTGAAAAGCATGTCCTGGGACTCGAGATATTAAAAATATGTTATTAGTACCATTAGACTCGTAATTTCATAAGATTTCAAAATATATCAGTTATAGAATTTTTTGGGTTATAAAAGTTATAATTATAGTCTTATATCGTATTTTCATTACTACCAGTACTTTAATTGTCTAATCTACTTTTTGATTTCTTTCACACTATTCACAAGTACAACCACCCATACTCTACTTCTTACATCTTTACAACCTATTCTTATAATATTTCATCATTTTCCTTACAATTTATTTTTCCAATATAACTTTTACTACTTAAATTACTTATTTAAGTTTGAAACTTACACAACACACACTCTCTCTCTCCTTTGTGCAAATCTGCCGCCCTCATGCTCTCCCTCTCTCCAATTTTGTTTTATTTTTTTTTTATTTAATACACAAACCCTAATCCACTTTTCTATATATACGCCTTTATACCAACTTCATTTCACTTTCCCACTTTTTATCTAAACAAACTCTTGCAAATTTTTCTCTTCTCTCCTCCTTTCCTTCTTGCAAACCGTAACCTCCCCCCATACACACACTCCATATTTTTCTTCAAATTTCTTGTTCCAAATACTAATAGGTAATAGATCTATACTTTACTATCTTAAAAACATATAATGGCAAGATCATTCATGTGTGATTTCACTTAAAAATCCCCATGAGCTTTAAGCTAGGGATGTGGAAACACTTAGACATGAGATACTTACCATCACAATATTCTAGATCTTGTTATTTAAGTTATTTTGCTATTACTTTGTTTTATTATTAAGCTATGTTGTTATTATTAATGTTTTGTGCATGTATTCATCATCTAACCATATCCACATAATGATCATAGTGGTCATGCATTTATGACAAGTATAATAAACTAGATCTAGTTGTTTTGAGTTCATAAGTACTTTAGGTTTTTGTTTATGCACATAAATAACTTGTAATAGTTAGAAAGCTTAAGATCTATTTTGGTTTCAACAAAAATGGATTTTTGAAATTCGGATAAAAAAGGATCCTATTTAGAAAAGCTACTTTTTAACTTCAAAATGTGTATTTTACATTAAAAATGAAAGTCTTAGGGAATAGGTATCATAAATGAGTGATCTTGATGAGCATGGTTGTCAAACTCGAGTTTCTACCTAGAATCGCTAAGGGGTCCGTAGAATCGAAACGTAAAATCGAAACGTAGAATCGTAAGATTCTACAACTAATATAAATTTACTTACAAAAACTATTGATGTACTTACTAAAATAATAAAACTTTAAATAAATTATGAAAATAAAGAATTTAGTATTAAATTAGTTATGTACAACCAAAATTTAAGTTTTATCAATCATAATTCACATACTGTCATTAATATATTTAGTGCAATTTTATAATTAAAATAATTATTTTGATTTAATGATGATTCATAATCTATAATTATTGAGATGTATTGCAAATTATTTAAATTATCATGTGTGAATAGCTAGTTTTGTGTAGTAATGAATATTTTCATGTTCACTATATATTTGCACAAAAAATCATTACATAAAAAATCATTATATTTATGGAAAATATATTTATAGATAGAAATTATTAAAAAAGGAAAAACATAGCACTATATATATTAGTTTAATTTTCATTCAAATGTTCAAAATATATCATAGTATATAACCTAAAGAAAATAACTCTCTAAAAAATACAAAAAAAAAAAATGAAATAAAAGGGAAAAAATATTCAAAAAACTAAAATTAAGTTAGATTAAGATAAATATCAAGAACCAACCCAAAAAACCCTAAATTTAAATATATTAAATTGATTGCATTTTTAAAGTTCAAATAGAAAAAAAAAGTGTAAAATTACAACTTTAAGATTTTACTACGATTCTACTACGATTCTACTTACGATTCTACTACCGATTCTACCACCGATTCTACGGTTTCTACTCAAGATTCTACGATTCTACTTACGAGTTTACTCAAAAAACGATTTTATATGCGAGTTGAATCGAAATATCATCATCAACTCGTAAACTCGTAGAAACGTACGAGTAGACTCGCGAGTTTGACAACCATGTTGATGAGTAAAGTTGTCACGCCCCAAGGGGTACCCTAAACGTAACAATCCGCCACACTCAATATTAAAGCTTAAGTATGACAACCTTAGTCACTCCCAAAAGCTTTGATATTAACTGTAAGGCGTGCTCTCACAAATTTAGAGGACCATACATGGAATTATGAAGCTTAAGAAGATACAATAACAAATTATGAATACAAGATTCATAATATCATTCATTCATAACAATAGTCTTACAGGTCTTAGGGGCATTCTCCAGTCATAAGTAACTATAATCTATTATAAGGAAATTTATAGGAAGTCTACATCTTATCTAACACTTAAACATCATCTAAAAATTCCTCAACCAAAAAGAAAAATACCTAGCTGCAGGGTCCACGTGGCATTTGTCACACCCCCCCTCTCAGGCTACAGCGATGCGATGCCAGGCAGACAACCACCGCTGGCCCCCTAGTGGTAATGGTCGACACTACCATTGCATCATGGTGACCCCAACCAACGCATGCCCCGCAGGGTACCACGGGCACTATAGGTATTGTTACCCTTAGGCAAATTGAACCCAGTCTGTTGCCTCTAGATTCGAACCCCAGACCTAAGGCTTTTGCCTGCCCAAAGGCAGCATCTCTTACCAATTGATGCCTAAGGTAACAATACCTATAGTGCCCGTGGTACCCTGCGGGACATGCGTTGGTTGGGGTCACCATTATGCAATGGTGGTGTCGGCCATTACCACTAGGGCCAATGGTCGGTTTGTCTGCCCTGGCATCGCATTGCCGTCACTTGAGGGGGTGGGGTGTGACAGCATTAATTACAAATAGGTAAACTATAAAAGATATCTATAGGGGTATAAACTAATAGGCTTAGTGAGAATTATTTGCATAAGTAAACTTCTTATATAGAAATTCAAACAAGTGAAATGCAACATACACGTGGGCAAACAATGCATATAGTTTTTTGGGAACTATATGTTGAATGGATTTGCGCCCTTCATTCGGGGTTTGGTGATACGTAACCTCAAAACGAGTATTTTTAGTTAAAATTATGCTTTCGATCAATACCGCCAAGCATATTAAGTCTACTCGAGTTGAGCCATGCTTCCAGACTTTCCGCTAAGCATTTGAATAATTCCATGTCGCCTAGCACTCGCTTTCGATCATAACCATCAAGTGTGCTTTCGACTGAGCTACCATCCTTCTTACCCAAGGATAATAACCCATGCAATGTGACTCATTTCGTGGTATGCATGAATCGATTTATTTAAGATATCATAACATTGTTATTGACAATTTTAAGGTGATCATAGAAATTCATACATATCAAGTACTATACTAAAACAAACAATTACTTGCAATCAATTCTCGTCTCGATATTCTTAATATACTTTCAATAATTTCTACATGCATATCAATTTATCTTTCCTTAATTCTAATGCGACTAAACTATAAATACAATCAAGTAAGCCTTTTTGAAGAAATAAACTCATTGCCACATCGACGCTTCTTCTAAACGAATGAGTCATTCACACAATCCACTTAGTCGAAATAATCTTCGAGGTACGGGTATTTTTCCTTGGAATCACCTAATCAAGGAAAATACCCAAAATGAGTATTTCGATGACTTCCTCGAATTTTGACAAAACAATGTCATAAGAACATCAAAGTTCGTATAAAGGATTATTCCAATTTAAAATGGCCATAACTTGGTCATTTTAACTCGGAATTGTGCATACAATATACTGATTTCTACCTATTGAAAAGATCTATCCATTTCTAAAACTATTTTCATCAAACTAGATCATTTAAGCTCCAAAATAGTGGCGATCAGATTCACTACGAATTTTTCCTTCCCAAAAGCAAATTGTTTCAAACATTAACCATCTAAAATTGCTTTGATAAATACTTAGTTATCTATATAGTTGAAATTTCCTTTTTCATAGATATGTAGCTCATATTTTATCCATGCTCAAGTGTTTATTGTCCATTTAAATTTCTTGAGTAAAACAATGTTAATTAAAAGTTTAGAAAACTAAAGTTTACAAGAAATCCATTCCTTTTAAAAATGAATATTTTAATTCCCTTGGTTTTCAAAGAATTACTTTATGTTTATCTTACTATTTTCCTAGATGACTTTTTGATAAAATAAATTTATTCTTTTCTAAATTCTCAATATTAGTGCTACTTTTCCTATTGGTTTTCTTTGACTATTTGTTTGAAGAAACTTAATTTGGAAATTCTCATTTTCTTTTTTTTAAGGGGTTTCTTTATATTTTGTTTTTATGAAAAATTTTTTAGTACCAAAGTCATCTTCTTTTAAGAAAACAAGATATTAGAAGAATGTTTTAAAAAAGCTTTTTCAAAACAAAAGTAATTTTTAAAATTGTAGTGAGTTCTTCTTAAAGCTTAGAAAAGAATAAATTTACTTTTGTTAAATCATAGAATTATATAAAACCATTCTTAAATGATAAAATCTCCTTTTTGTCAAAGTATAAATGAAGCTTTAAAAATTTGGACAACAATCTTAATGGGCATGATTATGAGAAATAATAACAAGCAAAAATAATATAAATAATAAATAAAATCAAGTATTGGGAATCTTAGCTTTTTTAAGGCTCCCAAGACTAAGAAGTAGACTAGTCCCAAAAAGAAAGAAATAAAATAAGGACAGGTCTAAGACTAGAGACTAGTCTTAAAACAACATGAAATAAATAAATTGTAAAGGAAGAAATAAATAAATTACTTTGCATGAAAATAAATAAATTGCAAGTGAGCTTATATGCTCTAAAGAATATATATATATATATATATGTAGATACATAATAATACTTAGTTAGATATAATAACAATAATAATAAAACAAAGTAAAATAACAATATAAACATAAATATATATTCATGAACATGAACAATACATGAAATAGTGTAGCTTCCATAACATTTAGTTTTTGGAAACTCACACCATGGTCATGTAAAGTTACAAGACATGAGAAGAAAAATTTGATAAAGAAAATTTTTACCTAAATAGGGTTTTTGAAGTATTATGGAGGAATGGGTTTTGTGTATGTAGAAAGTGGTTTGAGAATATGTTGAGAGAGTATTTGGAAAGAGTGTTGAGAGGAAAATTTGAGAGAGATTTGGTAGTGAATTTGTGGGTAGTAATTGTGTGAAAGAAGTGAAAGAGGAGGGGGTATTTATAGGAAATGAAAGTGAATTTTTGTGTGATTAAATTAAAGGAAAAATAAAAAAAAATGAGGGAGAGATGGACAAGGGGGGCGCGACCATTATGGAAGAGGGGGAGAGAGATTTAATTTATGTATTGTTGTTGATTAAATATAATATTAAGTAAGGTAGATGTGAAAGAAAATTATGGAAAAGGTAAAAAGTAAAGGTAATAGGTGTAAGAATAGGTATTAGAAAAAGTAGAGTTAAAAGAACAATGTAGAATAATAGTGAATAGTATAATGTAAAGTAGATATGACTAATAAAGTACCAGTAGTAAGAAAATATGCGTATAATTACGATATCTATTATTTTTATTTACCAAAAAATTATAAAACTGATATTTTTGTAAACCTTATATTTTTACGAGTTTAACGGTATATTCGGAATATTTTTACTATTCCAAGCTCCGATACATGTTTTTCAAGAACAGTATCCATTCGAGTTCAAAACAATTTGCGATTTTACTAATCTGATCTTTTTAAGCTTCCTTATGTGTTTAGGAACTATTCTACATACTAATCTTTTACCTATTTTCTTAAGGTTGCTTATATGGGATTGTCGGATTTAAACATTACGTCTAACTAGGGTTTTGTTGACTTTATGGTTTTTCAGTTGACTTTCTGATTAGGGTATAAGCTAAACCGATCACAAAACTTTGGAGGTTTACAAAAGCTTAGATCTATTAAGGAATATTTTTAAAACAAGGAAAAGTTTACAAAAGTTATGTTTCAATCCCAATAACAAACTTGAAATTCGTAATAAGAAAAGCTTGAAGTGTAAACACCTATTTTTCAACCCCAAAACAAGATTTTTATTAAAGAAATGAAAGCGTTAAAGAGTGGATTTGATTAGGAGTTGGTTTATGAAAGATTAAATGAGTTTTACGAAAGGAACAATCTCAAATGGAACTTTCAAAATTCAGATTTGAAAATGACCACTATATAAACACCTATTTCCAAATGCCAAAATGATGATTTTTATGGAAAAATAGAAGTCCTAGGGAATACATGTAATAAAGACCTAATTTTGACAAGGATAAGTGAAATTTATTAAAGTGTAATCCTAAAACAAGGAAAGTTTTCCAAGAATAGATTAAACAATGTTTTCATTCCTTAAAAAAAACGATTTTGTAAAATTCATAATTAGGTAGACCACCTATTTAAACATCTATCTTCTAACCCCAAAGTAAAGAATTTTATTAAAATAATGAAGATGTTGGGTATATAGGTTATCAAGGTTGAGTTTTGATAAAAGTAAGAGTGATTTTGCAAGAAATAAAAATAGTTTTCTTAAATTTAGTAATTTCAAAAGTTTTACAAAGCAAAAGTTTTCTAAAAGAATTCTCGATATCATATATCATTGAGAATATACATATAGATAGCTCATCTCATGACATTCATGATAATGACTTGAAGGTAATGTATGTTACATAAAATGCACTTGGTAGAAACAAAGTTAGGGAAATAATGTCTTATACATCCTATTAAACATTATCTAAGTACATGAGGAAATAGATTTACCAACACCCATGAACCATGCATGATATTGAATTATATATGTATATAATAGAGTCTTGCAAGATATAATGATAACTAAGTATCTATCAAAGCTTTGACATGATGCTTGGATTGAAATTAGGAGTTGAATTGTGGGATGGGAATTTCGTATAGCATTATATACCCTACTTTTCATGGACCAAGCAACCTTGTTTGATGGAAATAACTCTAGAAATAGATAGCTCTCGTCTAATAGGTAGAAATCGGTATGTAATATACAAAATTCCGAGTTAAAATGACCAAGTTATGGCCTTTTTAAGTTGAAATTTCCTCTTAGACGAATTTTGATGAACTTGTTAGAATAGAATTTATAAGTTCATTCAAACTTTATAGAAACACTCATTGGAGTTATTTTTTTTATTAGGAGACTTAGGAGACGGACTAGACCTTCCCGATGATTATTACAATTAAGTGGATTTTCGTACCATGGCAAAGTGAGTTCACTATAATTAAATTATATGCTTATGAATGTGCTTGTAATGATAGTGGCATTAGATTTAGGGTAAGATAAAATTGGGTTGTGCATGTATCCCAATTGATTGAATCAATGCTAAGAATATCGAAATGGGCTTATTGTAAATCCTTGTATGATTTAGTATAGACTTGAAGTGTCTGTAATATCTATGATTACCTATAAATCGTTAATTAATATGCCATGATCTTATAATCAAATTGACTATGCATACCATATGTTGAGTCATATTGCATTTGTTATTATACCTTTGTGAGAAGAAGGCATAATAGTTGGGCAACGAGGGGCCTGTAAACTCAAATGTTAGTGTAATGGCCGGAATTAAAATGGTAGTGGTGTAGGCACTTGTATCAACTAAAAAATTGTGTGTGGATAGGCACCTATATCAACCACAATATAAATGAGAAAAATTGAAATCTATGGTCGTATGGGCCTGAAACACGTAACCCAAAATGGAGGGCGTAAATCCATTCAACATGAGACTTCCAAAAAGTCTTATGTATTGTATGCTTACATGCTTATGCATTTCATATGATTGATAATATAACTTGTTTGCCCTATTGTATGATGAAGTCTTTAATTTGAAAGTGAAACTCACTAAGCTTATAAGCTTATACCCCTATAGTTTCTTGTTGTAGTATGATTATTTATGGCCATCCTTGAGAGGCCACTTTCCTCAGGTACAACTTTTGGAATTTAAGGAGCTTTTTAAAGAAATCGGGACCTAGATGTAGCATAGACTTCTAGTTGAATCTCCTTAATCTATATATATATATATATATATATATATGGTTGTTGTAAGAGACTTTTGAGGACTTAAGAACTCTTAATATTTTGATGGAGGTATGCCCCTTAGATCTTTGTAATAGATAAATCTTGATTATAACTATTATGATTTATATTCTTATTGCTATGAATGTCTCCTTAAGTTATCTCAATTCAAAGTATGGCTCCCTATATGTTGAACATGAGCCTTACACACCTGGTGTGACTAAGGTTGTCATACTTGAGTTTAAATATCGAATGTGGCACACTGTCGCGTTTAGGGTATCCTTTGGGGCGTAACAAGAACTTCCTCGGATTTTTGCTTCTGGTCGTAACATAGTTTTTTTTTTTTTCAATATAGAAGCATAAATTATTCAGTGACAATAGAAAAGTTGCTTCGTTATCCTCTTATATGGAAAACAAATTAAGTGCATTACCCATATACACTTAATTAGTGGAGCTGGGGCTTTAGATAAATCTAACTTGTATTTTGATGATCGATAAAACTGTATGGCCATTCATTCTGTGAACCAAAGTAATATTCATGCAATTGTTTGTTTAAGTATCTATTCAAATGTCTATCAGAATGTCTTTTTATCAGTCTGCTTAAGTGTTTGTCATAATAATAGAAAGCTTCGTTCTACATACTTAAAACAGATTCATCACATATCTTTAACCTTTTTGTTATCATAAAAACTTATTTAAGAGAACTCAATATTTTTAATTCATGAACTCTTTCACTTTAAGTTTATTAATTTTTATTGAGTTTGGCAAAATAAACTAATTAGTATGATATCACTTCAACGATTGTCAAATTAAGTTTTACTTTAAGGAAAAAGACTTTTTCTAAGTGAAAAACAATTTTATAATTAATTCAAGCATAATATAGTAAACATCATAATATGATGTTCAATCTAATCAACATGTTAAATGTCAAATATCCACATTAACATTAACAATATGCATATTATCATGTATTAATATTATACACTATTCTTTCAAACTACCATTATTTTCATCACTAATCCTATCATTGCTTCATTACTAATCCTTGTTTCATTAATATATTATATTATAATTATTATCAATGTAAATACTACCTTACTTTATTATATTTTTACATCATTATTTTTTTCTTCACATTTTACCTTAAAAAAATGTTTCCAAATAATAGAATAATTAATTCACATGACATATACAAAGGTACAAGTGTAAACCCCTAAATTTTCAGAATCGGTTTAGCATAAAACCCTAACTAGAAGTCAAACGAAACCCTAAGGTCAACAAAACCCTAGTTTGCCGTATCCATCTAAATCCGGCATTGCCGTTTTCTTTGGCCCTGAAAAACGAAGTTGGGATAATTAGCTCAAATAGTCCGTAATAACCATAGGTTTCATAAAAATTTCAGTTTCGCGAAATTCGGGTGTCCTTCGAACCCGATCGGACACAGTTCTCGAAAAACGTGTCCGGAATCCCGGAATAGTAAAAATATTCCGAATATACCGTTAGACTCGTAAAAATATAGTTTTCCAAAATATCAATTTCATAATTTTCGGTAAGTAAAAATAACAGATACAACTATTATACGCGTATTTTCTTACTACCGGTACTTTAATTGTCATATCTACTTTACATTACACTATTCATTACTATTCTACACTATTCTTTTATCTCTACTTTTTCTTACACCTACTCTTACACTCTACATAACCTATAATCTTAACTTTTTACCTTTCCCATAACTTTATATCACATCTACCTTACATTACATCTTTTATTTCAAAAAGTCACAAAATAAATCAATCCTCCCCTCCCAAAGTGGCCGGCGCCCCTCTCTCTCCCCCATCATTTGTTTTAATTTTGCATTTATTTTAATCACACAAAAATCACTCCCCATTTTCCTATAAATACCCCCCTCCTCTTTCACTTCTTTCACACATTCACTACCCACAAATTCATACCAAAACTCTCTCAATTTTCCTCTCAAAGCTCTCTCAAATTCTATCTCAAAACTCTCTCAAAATAATTCCACAACAACTTCCACCAACAACAAAAACCCATAACCACATAACCATATCAAAATCTTCTTTAGGTAACCCCTATAATTCTTTCTTCTTCTTCATGTCATGTAACTTTACATGACCATAGTGTGAGTTTCCAAATACTACAAGTTGTGGAAACTACATTATGTTCATGTATTGTTCTTGTTCATGCCAATCCATTTATGTTTATGTTGATTTATTATTGTTTATATATCTATACATATTCTTTAGAGCATATAAGCTCACTTGCAATTTATTTATTTCATGCAAAGCAATTTATTTACTTTTCCATTGCAATTTATTTATTCCTTGTTAAATTAAGACTAGTCTCTAGTCTTAGACTTGTCCTCATCAAGTCAAAACAAGCTTTTCTTCTTTCATTTTATTTCTTTATGGGACTAGTTTATTTCTTAGTCCCGGGAGCCTTGAAAAAGCTAAGACTCCAATACTTGACTTTATTATTTATGCTTTATGTTATTTTGTTTATTATTCTCATAATCATGTTCATTTAGATTGTTGTCCAAAAGTTTTATTTTCTAAAGATAATCAAATAAAAGAAGGCTTTTTGTCACTTAGGAATAAGTTTATGTGAAATAAAAATATAAGATAACAAAAATAAACTCATTCATTTTCAAGTTACAAAAAGAATTCACTATGAATTTAGAAACTATTTTTACTTAAAAAGCTACTTAAATCTTTACTCTACCTTGTTTTCAAAAGAAAATATTTTGTTGACAAAAATGGTTCTTTTCATAAGAAAGAAAATAAGATGGATACTAAGGAAATTTTAAACAAATAGGCAAAGAAAATTTATGGTTTGAAAATAATAAAGTTATTTCTTTTCAAGTTACAAGAAGAAGTTAATAAGATTATAGAAATTAGTTTTTCTACAAAAAGTCCTTAATTGTTCCACTTGTTTTTATGAAGAAAACAAATTTTCATGCATGGATGATTATTTTTGAAAAATAGAAAAAGAATGAGAAATCAAGTAAGATTTTTGCAAAACAAGTAAACAAAGGAATTTACACAAGAAAAATGAAGAATAGCATATTTCCTAGAAAACTTCAAATATAGTATTAATGTAACTTAGAAAGTAGAAAATTTTATTTTCAAAAGTCACTTAGAAAAATAAATAAAACCAACATAAAACGTTTTTAGAAAATAAAGAAAACAAGGTATTCATTTCAAAGAAATTCACAAAAACAATTTCCGAAAAGCTTCAACCGACATTGTTTTACCTAAGAAAAATAATTTGGACAACAAGACACTTGAGCATGCTTAAATATGAGTTATATAGTTATAAAAAGAGAATTTTTCAACTATATAGATAACTAAGTATTTATCAAACAAATTTTGATTTCTTGAACCAAAGTTGTTTTTACTTGAAAATCCGTGGTGAATTTTGTCGCCACTTTTTCGGAGCCTATATGGCTTTGTTTGTGGGAAATAATTTTAGAAATGGGTAGATCTTTTCGAGTAGATAGAAATCGGTATATTATATGCGCGATTCCGAGTTAAAATGACCAAGTTATGGCCATTTTAAGTTGGAACATTCTTCTATACGAACTTTAACGTTCTTTGACATTGTTTTGTCAAAATTCAAGAAAATCTTCAAGAAAAACTCATTATGGGTATTTTCTTTGGTTAGGTGACCCCGAGGAAGGATTCTTCACCCCGAGAACTATTACGATTAAGTGGAGTGTGTGAACGACTCATCCGCTTAGAGGAATAGACGACAATGGCATCGTGAGTTTATTTCCATTAAATGCTACACTTGTTGTGCTTGTAAATTAGTTGCACTAGAGTTAGGAAAAGATAAACCGATATGCATGTAAAATAATTCCTTGAAAGAATTCTAAGAATATCGAAGCCCGAATTGTTCTAAGTGATTGTTTTAGTTAATATTGATTTGTGTGAAATTCCTTGATCACCATAAAGTTGAAAATAATTATGTTATGACTTTATAAATTAATGAACTCATGCATACCACGAAGTGAGTCACATTACATGGTTGGGTTATTATCCTTGGGTGAGAAGGATAGTAGGCTCATGTCGAAAGCAACACTTGGCGGAAGATCCGAAAGCGATTGCTTGGCGGCTTAATGGAATATGCTTGGCGGTTGATCCGAAAGCAAGGTCAAATCAAGTAGGTTCGGAATACTTGGCGATGAGTGCTCGCAAGTATAAAAGTTTTTGAATGCTTGGCGATGTGTGCTCGCAAGCTTAAATTTTCTATTATTAAAACTACTTGTTTTGAGTATCACCAAACCCCGAATGGAGGGCGTAAATCCATTCAACATATAGTTCCCGGAAAGCTATATGATTGTTTGCCCACGTGTTTGATGCATTACATATGTGTGATTAACCAACTTGTTTGAATCTTGTTACAAGAAGTTATTTATGGAAATAGTTCTCACTAAGCCTATTAGCTTATACCCCGATAGCTACCTTTTGCAGTTTCCGTACTTATGGTAAGGCCACGTGGACCATGTGGGCAGGTAATCCCTTTTGAATATTAGAACTGGATAAAGTACATCATAGTATTAGCATGCAAATTTATATAATAGCTTAGTAATTTAGGGAGTTGTCCTAAGTTGTAAAGTTTTGCCATGACAAATAATTATTGTGATTCTTCTTCTCTTAATATGTTTTTATATCTCCTTAAACTTCATTATTCCATATGGTCCTCTAAAATTGTGAAAGTAAGCCTTACACTTAATATAAAAGCTTTTGGAAATGACTAAGGTTGTCATACTTAAGCTTTAATATTGAGTGTGGCGGACTGTCACGTTTAGGGTACCCATTGGGGCGTGACAACAAGACTATCAATAATAGGCACATATCACATATTATAAATAATATTTTACTATCATTATCATTACTTTCGCTATGGTAATTAGTATGACTATATTACTCACCATATTGCTAATATTATATTATTATTTTTATTATTATAATTTAATTACAAAATTCCTACTTTACTTCATTATCACTTTTAGTCTTTCTGTGCTCCGTATAAATGCATATATATCTACACTTGCCTTGTAAACCCCTAAATTTTCGGAATCGGTTCAACATAAAACCCTAAACCGAAAGTCAAATGGAATCCTAAAGGTCAACAAAACCCTAGTCTACCGTATCCAACTAAATCCGGCATTGCCATTTTCTTTGGCCCTAGAAAACGAAGTTGGGATAATTAGCTAGAGTAGTTCGTAATAACCATAGGTTTTATAAAAATTTCAGTTTCGCGAAATTCGGGTGTCCTTCAAACCCCATCGGACACAGTTCTCGAAAAACGTGTCCGGAAGCCCAGAATAGTAAAAATATTCCGAATACACCGTTAGACTCGTAAAAATATAAGTTTTCCAAAAATATCAGTTTTGTAATTTTTCGGTAAGTAAAAATAACATATATAGCTATTATAGGCGTATTTTCTTACTACCGGTACTTTAATTGTCATATCTACTTTACATTACACTATTCACTACTATTCTACACTATTCTTTTATCTATACTTTTTCTTATAACTATTCTTACACTCTACATAACCTATAATCTTAACTTTTTACCTTTCCCATAACTTTATATTACATTTGTAAATCCCCGAAAATTTTGGATCCAAATTATAGTTTAAACCCTAATCGGAAGTCAACCGGATTTCCAGAGTCAACCAAACCCTAGTTTACCGCAACCGCTTAAGTCCGGCATTGCCGTTTTCTCAAGCCCTAGAAAACGAAGTTGGAAAAATTAGTTGTAGTAGTTCGTAATAGCTATAGGTTTTATAAAAATATCAGATTGAAGTATTTCGAGTGTCCTTTGAACCCGATCGGACATGATTCTTGAAAAACGTGTCCGGAAGCTCGGAATAGGAAAAATATTCCGAATATACTGTTAGACTCATAAAAATATGAGAATTCCAAAAATATCAATTTCGTAATTTTTTGGTAGCTAGAAATATCAGATATCGCTTTTATACGCGTACTTTCTTACTACCGGTATTTAATTGTCATGTCTACTTTTACATTACACTATTTTCTACTATTCTACACTATTCACCTATCTTTACTTTTTCTTACAACCTATTCTTACAAACCATACACCTACTTCTTACACATTTTCATTTCCAATACAATTTCACATCTTTCATTTCTTACTTTTAATTAATCAAAAGACAAAAAAATTAATTTTTCTCTTCCCCATGCTCAATTTGTTTTAATTTCCAATTATTTAATTAACACAAATTATCTCCCACATTTTCCTATAAATACTCCCTCATACCTTCACTTCTTTCACATCACTTCTTCTCTAAAGTTACTCTACAAAAATTTCTCTCCAATTTCTCTCAAGAGTTCTTTCAAGAAGTCTTATTAGTTTAGCTTTCTTTAGGTAAGAAATTTCTCAAGAATTCTTCATGTTCATCTACTTAGTATGAGCTTAGTGTGTGTTTTCTAAAACCATGAAGATTAAGAAAGCAACATTAGGTCCATGCTTTGTTTTTGTCCATAAACATAATTCCTCTATGTTCATTTATGTTTCTTTTATGTTCTTTACTATCTAATATATCTATATAACTATATATATTATTTAGAGCATATAAGCTCATTGTCTTACAATTTATTTATCTTTCATGCAATTTATTTACTTCATTGCAATTTATTTAATTTCAAGTTGATTTTAAGACTAGTCATTCTAGTCTTAGACTTATCCTCATCAAGTCAAAACAATTTCTCTTTCTTTTTCTTTTCGGGACTAGTCTTTTCTTAGTCCCGGGGTACCTTGATAAAGCTAAGGTCCCAATACTTGAATTACTTTATTATTTACTTAAGCTTTCAAGATATTATTTTACTTTAGATTTCTATAGCTTATGATTCATATTCATGCATGAACATCTAATTTTTGTCTCAACAAAAATAGAGGAGGAAGTGTCTTTCTAAAACTAAAGATTCTTGTTAAATAAAAATAGGAAATAGATTTCCTAAAAACTCATGAACATGCTTGGAAATGATTTTCTTACATAAACAAAAGGTTTTATGAAAACTTATCTTTCATCAAGAAGTAGAAATTCTTTGGAATCATTACAGAAACAAAAATTGACATTTTATTACCTTTTGAACCCAAGTTTTGAAAATAAAACTACACCTTAGAATTTAAGAAATTACAAGGGATTAAATTTAGAAAAAGAATATTCATCTCAATGACTCAAGATCTTTCAAAAGCAAAATAAATATTCAATAGAATCTCAAGTTCAAAGCCTTTTAAAACCTTAATTTTTAAAGTTGAGACAATTTCATTTACTTCATACATATGTTATGAGTCATTACAAATATATATATACCTTTCAAAAGTTTATAAAATAATTGAAATATTTATCTTTTCAAATAAACTTTGTTTACAAGAAGGAAAACCAGTGTTTGCAAATTCGTGGCAAAACTGGTCGCTACCTTTTCGAAACCCAAATGACTTAGTTTTATGAAATAAGCTTAGAAATGCGTAGATCTTTTCGAGTAGGTAGAAAACGATATATTATACGCGAAATTCCGAGTTAAAATGAGCAAGTTATGGCCATTTTAAGTTGGAATTTCCCCTTATACGATTTTACCACGATTTTAAGAAAAGATTAGAATCTTCAAGGATAGAATTTCATGAAATACTCATTTTGGGTATTCTTCTTGATTAGATAATCACGAGGAGGATTGTTCGTATCCCGAGGATTACTACGATTAAGTGGAAATTCCGAACGACCATCCATTCAAGAAAGGTGTCATCATGGCCGAGTGAGTTTATTCCCGTTATTTTTCATACTCTTGATTGTGCTTGTAAAATTAGTTGCACTAGAATTTAAGAAAAATCAAAAGGAAGTGTATGATAATATGTTGAAGAATACTAAGTATATCGAAACTCGATTTGTTTGTAATAAAGTTGTATGTGCATTAATATCTTGAATGTTTGAAATTGGTTGATCACTTGAAAGAAGTTAAATGTAACTACTAGACTTTAATTAAAGAAATTATTCATGCACTTCATATGTTGAGTCACATTGCATTCACTACTATACAATTGGTGGGACAAGTGTATAATAGTGGTGGTAGACATAACCGGTATATCATGTAAGTGGCGAGTAGGAGCCAGTAAGAACTACTTAAATTGGTGGCTAGTAGGAGCCTGTAATAACTACAAGTTTTTGATGGCGTATAGGAGCCGGTAAGATCTATAAAAGTGTTTTTAAAAGTTGTGGCTGTAATTGGCCTGAATACCCAACCCCGAATGAAGGGCGTAAATTCATTCAACATATGATTCCCGGAAAGTCATATGTCTTGTATGCTCACGTGGTTGTTGCATTTCATATGTTTGAATAATAAACTTGATTGATAATTTTCTTCGAGTATGAATTTTGGGATTTACTCACTAAGCCCATAAGCTTACACCCCTATAGATATTTGTATTCTCAGGAACACCTATTTTTGCCCGAGGTCTTCCCGTATCCTGTACGTTTTATATTGAAGCTTTTGGAGGAAATCTACTCGAAGACTTAGATTAGAATTCCTTTGAAATCTTTAAGTAGTATTTTGGATGTTATGAAGTTTATCTCGATCCTTGGAATTAGCGGGGGTATGCCCCTAAGAAATTATGTAACAGACCTTTGGTTATTAATGATATGATATGATATTTTATTTCTGGATTCTTGTATGTTTATCTTTACTTGCTTAAACTATGCTTCCCAAAAGCGTCTCCTATTACCGTGTTAGACGCCTTACATATAATACTAAGGCTTTCGCATGACTAAGGTAGCCATTCTTAAGCCTTGATATTATATGTGGCGGACTGCCACGTTTAGGGTACCCTTCGGGGCGTGACAGTTTAAGTTGGTATCAGAGCAACAAGTTTATAGAAATAAAGGTAATAGGAATAAATCTAGAATAGAAAAAGATAGATATGTTTACGAAAGGACTTAGATAGGATTAGACAAGTTTAGAAATTCTCAAAAAGGAGAATTAATGACCTCCCTTGTCCTTTATAAATTACTCTTGGAGAAGTTAGAGTTAAGGCCCAATGTTTGAACTTAAGAAATGGTGAAACCCTTGTGGACTACCGGTTGAAAGTAAGAAGCCTATGTAAGGAGTTTTCCCTATTAGACAGACTTAGAAGTTTCTTACGATATAGAATGTCTTACGTGCCATTACAACCACACCCTATGCTCCAAAAAGCTACGTTCTTTTTCCGAAATAATAGATGTTTAGTTTTCCCGATTTTTGAGTTGGAATTCCATAGGACGATTATATATCTATGCCTACGATGAGCCAGCAGATCATGGACGAGATAAGGATATTTCCAACCAACGTAAAGCCAGTCAAGATTTCAAATGGCCTGATGAGAATATCCCGAATCGAAGACGATCTCGCGTAGAAACCTGATCGAGAAAGAAGTGACGGAAGTATCCGATGAGGAGCATGCAGCACAGACGAAGTTTGATCAACGGGAGCCAAGCACGTCTAGAAATCAACCCTCCCGCAAAGGAAAAAGAATGATGGACCGAAGCAACTTGAAGCTGTTCGTAACTAAGATGGCTAAGAACGACTTCTAGACCCAACCACCGTAATGCAACTCCCTCACCAGGAAGAAAAGATCAAAGAAAGAAGGAAGGATCCACATGAGCAATCCCATGTGTCCAACAAGAATTTTGTAACCAGATCGACTTAGGATATAGGATCGATTAGTAGTTTAATTTATGTTTTCGAAAAAGTGTTTAATATTTGTTGTATTTTGAAATTCTTTTACCTTGATTTCTTTATAAGATTTTATTCCCTTCTATACTTTTTAATTAAATATTTTGGTTTAAACAAATTTCATCTCTTGATTTAGTTGCTTAAATTTCTCTTGTGTGATATTTCCCTTTTATGTTTATTCTTTGAAAATTTCCGCAATTTCCGTAACTTAGTATGTAAAAGACTTAATAATCTAGTATTTACGTAAACATTAAAACAGCCGACCTAGAAGGGGACGACCAAGGATGAGGCAGGCATCGAATAACCCGCCTGAAGAAGTTAACCAACCAGAAGTGCCCCCGTGGCTCCTGCCCCAGACCAGCAAGGCAATCTCCAAGCCACTCTGGGTCAATTAACACAGCTTCTTAATGTGTTAGTTCAACAACAACAGAGGAATATGCCACCTCCGCACCAGCTCAAGCACCACCCCAAGCACCCCAAGCATCTGTACATGGACCAGCAGCACCTGATGCTCAATCACATACAGCACCCTGCCGCCTCCGCCACCACCTCGACCATACAGAACTTCACTCCCAGATTTTATCAAAAGTAACCGTTACTTTGACGGAGCTTTTGGGAAACCAGATGAAGCAAGATTGGCTCGCGCAGGTAGAACGATCTTTTGCCGCCTATGAAGTTCCTCATCATCTTCGAATAAGCTATGGTACTTATATGTTGAGGTTTAATGCCCGCATCTGGTGGGAGTCCAAGAGTAGGGAATTGCCGCCACCCATCACCTGGGACATGTTTCGGAATGAGTTCTTCTTAGTCTAGCTTCTTTTAGGTAAGAGTTTCTTCAAGAAGTTTCCATGTTCATCTACTTAGTATGAACTTAATGTGTGTTTTCTAAAACCATGAAGGTTAAGAAAGCAACAATAGGTTCATACTTTGTTTTTGTTCATAATCATAATTCCTTTATGTTCATGTTTCTTTTATGTTCATAACTATCTACTATATCTATAGTTATATATACTATTTAGAGCATATAAGCTAATTGTCTTGCAATTTATTTACCTTTCCATTGCAATTTATTTATTTATTCCTTGTTGAAATAAGACTAGTCTCTAGTCTTAGACTTATCCTTATCAAGTCAAAACAAGCTTTTCTTTCTTTCATTTCATTTTATTATGGGACTAGTCTACTTCTTAGTCCCGGGAGCCTTGAAAAAGCTAAGACTCCAATACTTGATTTATTAATTATGTTCTATATTAATTTGTTCACTATTATTCTCATGTTCATGCACATTTAGATTGTTGTCCGAACTTTTAATTTCTAAAGGAAAAGGAATTTTTGTCACATAGAAATAAAGCTTATGTAAAGAATAAAATTTATAAGATAACAAAAATAAACTCATTTCCCTTTTTACAAAAGAGCTCACTATAATTTTAGAAACTATTTTCTTAAAAATCTACTTAAACCTTTCTTATTCCACTTTGTCTTTCAAAAGAAAATATTTGTTGAAAATGGTTCTTTTAAAAAGATAAATAAGATGAATGGCTAAGGAATTTTCAAGAAAAGACCTTTACAAAAAGGCAAAGGAAATCTTTGATTTGAAAACAAAAATGAAGTTATTCCTTTTCAAGTTACAAATATAAGATTTGAGAAACTAGTTTTTCTACAAAAAGTTCTTAATTATTCCACATTGTTTTTATGAAGAAAACAAATTTTCATGCATAGATGATTTTATAGGATATGAGAAAAGAATGAGGAATATCAAGTAAAGATTTTTGCAAAACAAATAAACAAAGGAATTTGCGCAAGAAGAATAAATATGAAGAAGAGCATATTTCCTAAAAGACTTCAAAATAGTATTAGAGTAACTTAGAAAGTAGAAAATTTTATTTTCAAAAGTTACTTGGAAAAAGATAAATAAAACCAACATAAAACGTTTTTAGAAAAACAAAGAAAGCAAGGTATTCATTTCAAAGAAATTTACAAAAACAATTTTCCGAAAAGCTTCAACCCGACATTGTTTTACCTAAGAAAAATAATTGGACAACAAGACACTTGAGTATGCTTAAATATGAGTTATAGTTATAAAAAGAGAATTTTTCAACTATATAGATAACTAAGTATTTATCAAACAAATTTTGATTTCTTGAACCAAAGTTGTTTTTACTTGGAAATCCGTGGTGAATATTGTCGCTACTTTTCAGAGCCTATATGGCCTTGGTTTTTGAATATAATTTTGGAAATGGGTAGATCTTTTCGAGTAGGTAGAAATCGGTATATTATATGCGCGATTCCGAGTTAAAATGACCAAGTTATGGCCATTTTAAGTTGGAACATTCCTTCATACGAACTTTAACGTTCTTTGACATTGTTTTGTCAAAATTCAAGAAAATCATCAAGAAAAACTCATTGTGGGTATTTTCTTTGGCTAGGTGACCCCGAGGAAGGATTCCATTACCCGGGAACTATTACGATTAAGTGGAGTGTGTGAACGACTCATCCGCTTAGAGGAATAGACGACAATGGCATCGTGAGTTTTATTTCCATTAAATGCTATACTTGTTGTGCTTGTAAATTAGTTGCACTAGAGTTAGGAAAAGATAAACCGATATATATGTAAAATAATTCATTGAAAGAATTTTAAGAATATCGGAACCGGAGTTGTTTTAAGTGATTGTTTTAGTATAGTATTGATTTGTATGAAATTCCTTGATCGCCTTAAATTTAAGAATAATTATGCAATGATTTTATAAATAAATGAATTCATGCATACCACGAAGTGAGTCACATTGCATTTTGGGTTATTATCCTTGGGTGAGAAGGATAGTAAGCTCATGTCGAAAGCAACACTTGGCGGGAGATCCGAAAGCGATTGCTTGGCGGCTTAATGGAATATGCTTGGCGGTAGATCCGAAACCAAGGTCAATCAAGTAGATCAGAATGCTCGACGATGTGTGCTCGTGAGCAAGAAAACTTTTTTAATTAAAACTACTCGAATTGAGGTTACGTATCACCAAACCCCGAATGAAGGGCGTAAATCCATTCAACATATAGTTCCCGGAAAACTATATGCTTGTTTGCCCACGTGCTTGTGCATTACATTTGTTTGACTAAATCAACTTGTTTGAATCTTGTTACAAGAAGTTATTTATGGAAATAGTTCTCATTAAGCTTATTAGCTTATACCCCAATAGTATCTTTTGTAGTTTCCGTACTTATGGTTAAGACCACGTGGACCCTACGGGCAGGTAATCTTTCTTGAACATTAGAAATTTGGGTAAAATGTAGCATGGTATTAGCATGCAAATATTTATATAGATGGGTAATTTAGGGAGTTGTCCCTAAGTTTGTAAAGTCTTTGCCATGAATGAATAATTATTGTGAATCCTCTTTTCTTAATATGTTTCTATATCTCCTTAAACTTCATAATTCCATATATGGTCCTCTAAAGTTGTGAAAGTACACCTTACACTTAATATAAAAGCTTGTGGGAATGGCTAAGGTTGTCATACTTAAGCTTTAATATTGAGTGTGGCAGACTGTCACGTTTAGGGTACCCATTGGGGCGTGACATGCCTTTTTTATTATTTATTATTATTACTATTATCCCTATTTTACATAATTATTTTATTATTTTCTTATAGTATTGGTCTTATGATTATCTCTACTACTTTTACTATTATGATCAAGATAATACAAGATAAGAGTGATGTCACTCCCTCTAGATTGGTTAGTCTATGAAGCAAGACTAGCCATAACACGGTTTTGGGTTATTCCTCTCAGCTAAAAATACTCTGTGACCCAATGTATTCATAAACTTGAATCCAAAAGCTCATGTAGTCAACAACTGGAGTATTATATAGATATGATGAACAACAAAATTTTAAAATACCTTGATTTTCATATGGTAGCTCCAAGCAAAACCAAATACATATTCTCTAAACAAAAGGGAGTAATTTAGGGAAGTTCACCACACATCTGCATGGTCTAGCCTATAAGATGAAAGAAGAAGAAGGTAATGGGAGGAATCCTTATGATCCAAACCACACACTAAAAAGTACAGGATCAAAAGAAATAGAAGGAGTTGAAGATGTGAACATGTTTGAAGAGTGAAGATGAACATGACCAAAAGATAAAATTTGGACAAGATAAGATAAGATTTAGCATAAGACAAATAAGATAAAAGAAGAATAGTTATCACTATAGCACTATATCACTTTTCCTGTTGCACTTTTCTTTTCATTATCTCTTTATACTATTCCAAGATGCTTTTCTATGCCCATATAAGGCATTCATTTATTCAGAAATAGGCATTTAGTTTTAGAGTCCGAGTCCTAGAGTAAAAGTGAACACTCCTATAATTTCCTTCAAGCATCCTGAGTCTGTAAACCTTCCTTCAAAGCAATGTAACATATAATAATCGATAATATTGTAAGTATTCTTCTGTTACTTTGCCTAATGGCAAACTAATTTTCTTATAAGATAGAAGGGTAATCATGCTCCAAAACCTTGATAAAGTTCTTTATATCATGGATCAAGGTTTTTATAGCATGGACGAAAGTTAAGTGGTGAGGGCAATTCACCATATTAATTTGGGTTAATTTATGTTCGATTGTGCCTTAATTTCCTATTTAATTTAAGACGGCTGGTACTTAATTAGAAAATTGTTCGTTTTAGTTTTAACATTGAGAAATGTCAATATTTGGATCAAAATTTAGTAAAGATTTGGAAACATACATGTTGCCCAATCAAGATCACGCCTATTATCAAGGCAGTGATCGTCTCGAATTTTTATACAAGGCAAAACAACGAGCATGATAAGGAAGAGAAGAAAGAAAATTTCTCACAATATATATAACGGCCTATGATATAACCGTTATCAAAGGACTGATATCTTTCGATCTTCAACAAAAGAAAAATACAGTCGTTATGTAATTAGATGAAGAAGGCTACAAAGAATATCATGGGCATGTAACGGCCGTGATATGGATAGTGATCTCCACTAATCATTTATATAAGCAAGATACGGCCGTGATAATCAAAGCAACAAATTGCAAGTTTTATGAAGATCCAATTATGGGCGTTATTAAGTGTAGAAATTGTGATTGAAGATATCGCAACCTCAGTCATGGCTGTGATTTGCTTTGGATAATTTGGTCCGAAAAAATATGGCCTGAGTAACTGTAAACCCCTAGATTTTTATACTGAGTTAAGCTCAAACCCTAGAACCAGAAGTCAATCGGAAACCCTAAGGACAACAAAATCTATATCAAAACCCTATAATTTAGATCCGGTAATAGTGTGCACTTAAACCCTAGATAATAGAATTGAGAAAATGATAGATAATAGTTCATAATAACATAGGGAAGCTTAAAAATATCATATTTTGCCAATTTCTAGTGCATTTCATATTCGAATGGGATCAGTTTTCGAAAACCATGCCCTGATACACCGAACAGTAAAAATATTTCGTTAATACCATTAGATTCATAATAATATAAGAAATCCAAAAATATCTATTTTGTAATTTTTCGATAACTAAAAATTACAGATATCGCATTTGTACATGTATTTTCTTTACAACCGGTAAATTATTAGTCTTGTTTACTATTCATTGTACTTCCCTATTATTTATTACTATTCACCTATCTCTACTTTTTCTTTCTATCAATTCTTACAATCTATACATCTATTTTCTTATTTTTTTACTTTTCCAGTGCAACTTCTCATCCATCATACTTCACATCTTAATTACTCTTCTTTACAAAATAACAAATAAAATCAATTCACTCCCTCTCTTCCCTCTAGAACCGATGCCCCATCCCCCTCTCTCATCCCTATTTATTTTTCTTTTTCAATTTATTTTATTACACAATTTTCTCTCCATCTTCAACTATAAATACCCCCTCCCTCCACTTCTTTCACACACTTATTTTACTTAACAAAACTCTCTTCAACCAAATTCCTTCCAAAATCCTTTCCTACACATAAACCATTTACCACATATCACTAACCGCATAATCCTATATTCATCGTCTTCTTCCTACCACATAAACACACTCTTACGCAAAACTTTATACCATTATTTTTTTCCATGTCATGTAACTTAGCACAACCATGGTGTTTGTATGTAATAGTTCATGTGAGTTATGGAAGCAACATGTTCATGATTTTTTCTTGCACATGCCAAGAATTTCAATTTTATTATTTTGTTATTATTATGATACTATGTTGTTATTATTGTTATTATGCTACTAACATAACTTTGTATATATATTATTATCTATATGTATATCTATATATTTCTTAGAACCTAAATGCTTATTAACTCTCTAAAAGTTTATTATTATTATTGCTTTTCTTTTCTTTTCTTTTTTTTTTTTTGGACTAGTTTATTCTTAGTCAAAAGTTGCCTTGATGAAGGCTTCCAATACTTGATCGGGATACCTTGGTGAAGCTAAGGTTCTCAATAATTGATCTTATTATCTTACTTATTATTTTGCTTCTTATATCTTTCTAATATTTTCATCTTTTTCATATTACATACTCATATACATGCATCATCATAATGATATTGTCTCAACAAAAATAAATAAATAATTTCTGTAATAAAGGAAAATGAAACTAAACTCTTTTAATATATACCTTTGTCTCTAAATCAAGATTTTGTTATCAAACACATAGAAAAATTATTTTTTTCACAACTTCTTTTCGAACTCATCAAGACTTTTCTTAAAAAAGATAAAGATGATTTTATCAAAAGAAATTAGCTAAGGAAATAAACATAATCCTTTCTCGATAATCACATGAAGTTTATTAAAACTTAGTATTAATAATTCCTTGATAAGCAGATTTTTCTCAAAAAGTTTACTCATAGGATTTTACCAACTCCATAATAAAAACAAAAAACTAGACTAGTTTTCAAAGATAAGATAAAATCAACTCACTAATTTATAAAACTACTTAGAAAAATAAAGGTTGTCAAGATACTAAATGGTGAACCCATTTTCAGAGAAATAACAACTTAAGAAAATGTTGAAACATGATTTCCTTCTAAGTAAAATTAGCAAAAGACTTAAGAGACCAAGTTTCGGAAATAAAATTTATTTTTTTAAAGAAGTTAGGAAATGAAAATATAAGAAGAAAAAGAATTTTTATCAAAACCATTTTAAAAAAGGAAAAATATATACAGCACAAGTTATTACAGATTACCACAACTTAATAAAAATTTTGGAACCTTCATTTTTATCACTAGAAGTAAAATTTATAGAAAACCAAAGTTAAAATTTATTTATTTTAGAAACTAGATTGGCAAAAAAAAAAAGAATATACTCATTTATATAACCCAAGGGTTTATAAAGTTCTTTAAAAAACACTTAGAAAAGAGATTGTTAAAATTTAAGTTTCAACACCACAAGGCAAATTGTTTTAAGAAAAATAATCATTGAGACAATATCATTAAAATTTGCATACAATATGAGTTTATATATTGAGTTCAAAGGATTTTTCAATCATATAAATATCTATATTTTGCTAAAGGATTTTTTGGTAAAAAAAAGTTTGGAAAATTGAATTTCTAGGGCTGGGATTTTCATGGTGAATATGTACCAACCTTTTTCATGACCCAAATGACTTTTCATGATAAAAATAACCTTAGAAATAGATAGATTTTTCCGAGTAGGTAGAAAATGGTATATTATATATACGAAATTCCGAGTTAAAATGAACAAGTTGTTGCCATTTTAAGTTGGAATTTCCCTTTTATGATTTTTGACAAACTTAGTGAAATAGAATTAGCAAGTTTAAGTAAAAATTTCAAGAAATACTCATTTTGGATATTTCTCTTGTATAGGTGACATGGAGACTGAGTTTTCATATCCAGATGATTACTTGACTAGAAGTTTCCACGCAAATGGCCAAGTGAGTTTATTTCGTACATTTTTGCACTCATTCTTTTGCTTGTAAATTAGTGGCATTAGCCTTACGAAAAGATAAAAATGGAAAAGTGCATGTGCTTTTGTCACACATCAAAAAGGGCCTAGTAGGATAAAATCTAAAACTATCATATCACGTGTGCACCGGTAACATGGGAGTCGTCTTATAAGTCAGAGTATACAAGACTCTATTTATTTATCAATATTTATCATATAAATGATATATTATATTACTGGATTACAACTATGGAATCCGATTTTTCAATTTCTACCAAGATCGCAGAGAATCAGTATCCCCTACAAAATGGTGAAAATGGTTTCACACTACCACTTACAAATTTCAATATTATAAAATTTATTTAGTTTACATTCTAGGTTTACCATATCCTATATCTTTATCTTCAATAGAGTTCGTTGGAGAAGTTCTCTTCACACATTCCTACCAAAACTGTTAGGGGGGTGAACAAACCACGAGCTCAGTGAGATAACCTGATTAAACCACACATCAACAAATAACAAACAAGTATAATTATCAATCAATGCAATGCAACAATCAATCATATGCACATTACAAGTTTGGATGATCTAGAATCCAAAGCAGGATAGAGATTTACGCCCTCTCATCGGGTTTGAAGGAACTCGATACTATAGCCCACCTATCTAGGAAAGACTAAGCATACAGGAAAGCCATAATCCTTATTGTAGTTATCTCTTTATACTTTAGGCACTCCATTCATGTTTAAAGCCTTAAAAACTCCACTAAGTGTTAGTTATTTCATAGCGATACCATGGGTGATGTCCTTCATTACCATTTAGTTCCCATAGAACTGACGGAACAAAGGTAATCTTGCGTAGAACTAATAGCCTCTTGCCTAAAAAAACCAAGCATTACTAGAGAACCGAAATACTAACATGTAGTAGGTTGCCACATCTTTAAATACAGTTTATGCAAATCATACGATGCATGTTGTAAAGACCTGACCAACTAAATCCCAAGATTTAGAGTACCGAGTCCCTAACCATATATAACATTTTCACATTATATGTAAGGTTGTCATAAATTAACAGTTTATGATAATTATTTGATCAAATCTACTAAAACTTTATAAATAACCTTTAACAAAACAAGATTGCTAATAAAAGCAATCTATACATATATATACATCATATGTATATGGTTTAGTATCAATACAAGACACCACAAAAATTACAAGTTTTCTTAATACAAAAGAAAAATATAACTTTAAGAGATCTTAAGGTCTTTACATCTTAGGCTTATCTATCAAGCCTTCTATACAGAGACTTTTGCTATAACAAAAGCTTCTCCAAAAATCCAGGGCATTCGAGTCCTATTCGTCCCACTCATCCATGAATCTCTCAAAGTCTGACCCATAACTCAGATCATCATATAACTCATCTCCATTACCTACAAAGCAGCAAAAGTGAGTCAAAGGCCCAATACACAATAATAAAATACAAGAACAATTTATCAAACATACTTAAATCAAATGGAATGCATCGATGAATCAAGTCATTATCTTATTAAGTTTTCTTTTACAGAACAACAGGAGGGTGTTTAAACCCCGGGATCACGCTCTGGGAATTTAGGGGTCCTGAGTAACAGTAGCTGCTTAGGGGGTTGATATAAGCAGTCTGAATACTTATATCTCCTATATCTATTCCATAAAGAAATAGCTTCATTTAGGGTTCAAAAGTCATTACCCGACTCTACTTAAACTAAGTCCACAACATGAACCTAGTTCACAAGTTCTCATAAACTCTGAACTAAACCATGGTATTTCCTCTTAAGTTTAAGCAAACGTTACTCGAATACTAATCCTCCCATCGGCTACCCACTTAACCAAAATGAATCACTATTGCATCATAGCGTACCATTGCATCATGGTAAAGTCATTGCATCATGACTTAGGTTAAGCGCCCAACTAACATGTCATTGCATCATGACAGGTTTGCTACTCCTCAGACCAGATTAAACAGCATAATAGCCATCCAGTTCATCAATGCATTAAGCCGAATTTTTAAGGACCCGCTATCACCCCTATAAATAAAATAGGCGATAACAATTCCCCAACCACATATAACCTATAAGATTATCTGTAAGGTTGTCTAAAAGAATTGTTTGAGGAATTGTTTATCTAATTCCACATAGTTAATATAATAGAAACCATAATTTTTCTAAACTTCAAACAAAATACACTACTCCATTATCATATTTTGCAGAAGAAGCAAACTTAAGTCATACATAGCTAAGTACATATATATATACATATATTATATCCAAAGGCTTCTTACAAGCCTTAACAAAATTACACACATAAAATTCAACTAAAACCTTAAGTACAACCACAAGACTAACATAACTATTCTATTACAATAATTGGATTCCACCAAGTCTAAGGTCATCTCTAGTCCTCCAAATCATCAAGAAAATCCTCGAAACCAGTTCCATACCCTATACTCGTGTAAAATTTTGTCGGATTCATCATCTGGAATGGTTAAAAAATGAGCCAAAGGCCCAGTACACAAATACCGAATACAAATGCAAAGTGATTCACTCATGCTTAATCTAAATGCAAAATGCAACAACCAATAATTTATTACTCAATCTTTAGTTAATCTTTCATCATGGGAGTATTCAAACTCCGAGCAACAAAGATCTAGTATTACGTTCGCTTCCCGGAGTAGTCCCTACTGTTCATATAGACTAGCAGCCCCACCTTTCGGCATAGCCCGTAATATTAGGGGATCCTGAGTAACACATCACGACGCTCGGGGGTTGATATAAGTAGCTTGGGTACTTATATCTCCTAAATAATTCTATCCAATAACAAGAAAGTACCCTGCCCCCAATATGAGCAAGGTGCCGCTCTCCGAACCAGATTCAATGGCATACATGGACAATCAATACTCATCAATTAATAAAATTTTCTTAGTTTAGAGTAACTTGATTTGATGCCTATCCTATCAAAGAAACAGGCAAGTTACTACGTACCTGAGATAGCTCGGGAACTAATGGGATTGGCCGAGCGAGGATCTATCACTGTTCAAGACAATATTGAATTTCCCACTTAGTTTAAGCACTAATTAACTAGTTGCAAATATAATTAATCAAATAAATTCAAATAAATTATTACTGGATCATAACAGAGTATTTAAACATCCTATTATATCAAAGAATACTTAACAAATATTTAATTGATCATATATCAAGATTTGAAAAATTTTGAAGAAAGTTTTTGAAAATGAAAAGTGCAGAGGATACGCCGACGGCGTTGAACCAGTGCATAATACACTAAAGTTCAACACTTGCCAATACTGGCAGCGTCCAGGATACGCCCGGCTTTGAGCCGGTGTAGAATACAACTCTAAATTTCCAAAAATTGCCGAGAGTTACATGGTCTACGCCCCTGGATACCCCCAACACCGGCAACGTATCCGTGTATGCCAAAGATTTGGATCCTACGCCGGCGACCTTAAGCCTAGCATTAAACATTATGATTTTGTTCTCGTTCCACACCACCTCTAAGCCGGGTGTTGGAACCCTAGTAACCGGTGTATGGTTTGAAAAATAAACACTGGCAAACTTTTCTAGCAAAAGCTGGCAGCGTTTTAAGCGGTTTTAAAAAAATCGATTCTGTTCACTTCCAACATCGCCTCTACGCCGGCAGCGTTGAAGTGCCAAATGCTGGCATACGCTCAAAATTAAACCTATACAAAAATATTTTGTTTCCCTTGTTTTCTTACAAAACTTATTCACTTCAAAAATTCTCCAAACTTAATCTAAGCTTTCCAAAACTTGTTATATGTTCTAAACACTATCCAAACAACATAAATTCTACTTCTAATCATCAAACACCAATCACACTTCAATTCCACACTTCAACTACTCAATCTTAAACCTTCTAATACATTCATCCTCACATGTCAACATTCATATAAGACATACACTACAACTCCTCTAGCAATGTAATCTTATTTAAACTACCATCAATGTACAAAATCATTCTAACACCAATTAGTGCATAAACTTCATTCTAACCTAAGCTTTACATCCAAATACAAGAAAGAACATAAAATAAAGAGATTAGGCTTGCATTTAACTTACATGATTAAGCTTTGGCTTGGAGTGATGTTTGAATCCAAAAGCTTATAATTGATTTTAGCTTAGGGCTTAAGGTTTTGAGATGGAAGGAAGAAAGAAAGAAAAGAAAAGAAAAGAAAAGAAAAGAAAAATTCGTATGATGTGAATAAGGCTGCCAAAAGAGTCCATAATTAGTCCAAAATGAAGTCAATACTAATCCAAAGTTTGACTTTAGGGATATATTTAACCTAAGGTTAATTTGGTTAAATTTGGTATGCATTTGAGTTTGATTTGAGCTTAAAAAGTAGGCTTTTAATTTTGTAAAAACTCTGCCATCAATTCTTACACAATTCATAATTTATTTTATTAAATTCTAAACATAACACATACATATTAATTTACAAAAGACACACTTATTCATTACACTATACATACATTAATACATATAATACAATAATATTAATTTCATTATACTACACACATACAAAATAGCACATATTTAACACATACACTAATTATATTACACATGCATATTATATATATATATATATATCTCATTTCAAAATCATATGTCATCTCAATAACACATTAGAATATAAATTAGGAAATTCATGGCTATTTCAGAATTGAATTAAATCAATTTAAGAATGCTAGTCCTAGCACACAATAAACAAGGTATTGCATACCTGAACCCGGTAGTATATTATTATATTCACTCGGAGAGGAAATAACTGAAGAACCTTTAACTGAAATAAGAATATCAAAACAATCAATAATCGAATGTAGAATTCACACACACACACACACACACACACACACACACATATATATATATATATATATCACAATCCTAGTTAACTATACAAGGAGATTCAATAAGCTTAGCATATAGGTTTAACATCTAATTCATACATAAAACATGTTTATTTAGCTTGTATATTCATTAGAAGGTCATATATGAAGTAAATATTGAAAATTGAAGAATTTTGAATTTGAAAAACTCAGGGGATACGTGGCCTTTCTACACAGGCAAAATTTGAATAAACCATAGCAGCGTAGGAAATATATGCTGACAGCGTTGCACCCGGCATTAAATATTTTGATTCTGTTCGTATCCAACACAGCCCATACATCGGCGGTGTTGAATCCCTAATGGCCGGCGTACACTTTGAAAAATAAACACCAGCAAAGTTTTCTTGCAAAACCCAGCAGCGTTCGAAGCGGCTTTAAAAAAATCAATTCTTATCACATTCAACATTGCCTATACTGTCATGCCCCGAATTTTATTCAAGGCGTGCCAGCCGCCATGTATAACACTTACGCATTATACGTTAAGGCTGGCATAATCTACAATTTTATCGTGATCGTTACTAAACAAATTTTAGATTCTGAAATTCTTAAATTAGATTTTGAAAATGACTAGAGTTGCAGTGAAAAAGAAATACATATCTCTAAAACGATTTCTAAATATGCTACTTTCTTGAGTAGACCATTACATATAATAAAGTAAATTTCTCAAAATGATTTTCAAATAGGCTATTTTTGTGAGTAGACAAACGTTTATAAATAAATATCTTACCATCAGGTATCTCAAAGTACACAGTGTCTAGTATCTCAAGATACAACCATGCGCTCATAGATATGCCCTCATCAAATCATAAGTTTGAAAAGATTATCAATAACTTTTGCTAATAACATAAACAGTTTAATGTTCCTAGGCACTCAACTTGTTAACAAGATCCTTTAGAGTTGTCCCATACCCGATAATCACAAGCATCCGGATCATTACCTGAAAAAGAAAGAATGAGACGAATCTCAGTACGACAGCAACACAAGCACACACGAGATGGGACACACGCCTATTCTATATGCAATGCAACAACCAATAGTTTATATCTTTAAATTAAAGTGCGACAAACAATAGTGAACACTCACACTCCGGCAACACGCTGAGAACCTGGGGGTCTTGAGTAGCAACTGCTTAAGGAGTTGATATAGGCAGTTCGAATACCTATATCTCCTATAGGATCATCTAGTAAATAGCTTCATCTAGGGGGCTACAGCTGTTACACATCTCTATCCATATTAGTCCATTGTAATTAAGTAGAGTAACAGAGCTCATATATTAAACTGCTTAATACAACTTCTTTCCAATATGAATAAACGTTACCCGATACCGTCTCTCCCATCAACTACCCGTCGAGCCACTGATAACCATCATTTGTCCAATGTCAATGATGGGGGGTGGCTAAACGCCTAACTACCGTGCTGGCATTGCTTAACAAGGTTGCCGCCCTCGGGCCAAGTCTCAAAAACGGCCACGCACAAGCACCAAGCAATTATTAAGGAATCTTTAAATATTAATTGATTTATGATGCCTATCCTAGCAAGCAACACATAAGTTACTGCGTACCTGATACAAAATCTGTGCTCTGAACAATCAGAAGATAAAGCAAAATTCAGACTCTTAACAAATATCTGCTTCAAAGATTAATTCATATAAGCATTTGAATCAATTATCAACTTATATCAAACTCGTATTAACTACTTAGTTTTCTAGTAAATATATATTTGAAACAACATACTCCTCTTATTATTTGTGGTCTATCATATTTTAGAAAGTACGTACTCCTTATCATTTAAGATTTAACTTAACATATTAATCGAAGCCAATTTCAAGGTAATATGATCATATAGGTATTCATTAATTAATAGCTAAGTATAAATTGTTGGTTTCTGCAGAATTTACTAAGCTTATATTAGTTAATAAATCTATATTAATTTTATCTAATCAAGTTGAATATAATTAACTAGTCAAGTTTACTAAATGGTAATTATGTCATTTAAAATGATAAATTCTATAATATGTCCTGTTATCAATCTATCAAACTTTTATTAAGTAAAACAACTTATTAAAATATAATTATTCTATTTATGTCATTTACAATTTATTTTTACATCTAAATGGGCTAAAGAATCTAAACTAGTTTTCTATTATGTTTGTACTATCTTGTGATGTTATATTTATACTTACTTTACTAAATAAATTCATAAAATAAAAATAATTACTTACTTATCTTAAAATTCATAATTTAACATGAAAAAATATTATTTACATTTATTTCATATTCATTTTATTAGAATTAATTTACCTTAAATTGCCTCATTTCATTTCCTATAGAAAACTAGTATGCATCTTAACTTTAATAAATCGGTTTATTATCTTAAACATGGGTTCTTAAGTTTAAATTTTTATGTAAACTTCCTAACACATATATTTATATGTTTATAAGGTCATTCGGCCTAAATTAATTAGTTAATTATGGTTTTAATTTTAATTAATTCAAAACTATCCAGAGCAGGGCATAAGCAGCGACGACCAATCGGTTCGATCGAATTTGACCATCAACTCGACCGGCTTTTGTCCAGTTCTTTGTACCATGTTAAATTAGATTTATTGATATTTCAAAAAATTGTAGTTTCACTGAAAAAGAAGGAGAAAAAGTCACCGGTTCGGCCATATGAAACTCACGCCACCACTGCTGGTCGAAACACTGTTTTGTCCTGTTTTACTATTTTGTAATTTAATTTTTTAAAATAGTAAATGTGTTTCAAAAATCACGAAAATTTACATTTTGTATATATACATGTTAAAATATCATTTTTACAAATTTCATCCAAAAATAAATTCATTTAGTATTTTATCTAAATTTGATAAGCAAAGTTGTCCATATTTAATATATATGCATATAAATTGATCTTTAAGCATATTGAATTCATCTAAAACATGTTTATTCTATGTTTTATTGTCTACTATATACTTTAATTTATATTCTACAACTTGAATCATAAATCATAACTCAAGTCATTATCAATAATACAAATTTTCCCAAAATTTCAACATATCAACACAAACATATATGCTTATATATTTCAACAGAAATTACTTTTAGTATATTCATATATTTATTTGATAACTTCATTTTAATAAAACATATCAATTCAACATATAACATACATATAATAATTTCAAATACTCAATTTTCTAGCATACATACATATACATGTGCATATTTCGGTTTTCAAGTTTGTATATATTTATATTATTTAATACTTGAATCTAAGTTTATTTTTAGTGATTTACATAAATCAAAATGTCATCAACATAATGAAATAAATTAATTATAATTACTTACTTGGTTTAGCGAAATCAACCAAATGGTTGCCTCTATTACTACTTCTACAATTCAAAAGTTGATGAAGCTTCTTCAAGCTTATTTCCCTAGCTTCAACCCTTCTTTTAGCCTTCAAAATCATCTAGAAATTGGTTTAAATAGAGATTGGATTTGGGGAAGAAATTGAGTGATTGGATGGTAGAGAAATCATGAATTTCATTGCCTATTGGATACTAAACTTAAAGATGAATTGTTGTAGAATTCTTGTAGGATTTTTATGGATTTTTAGAGTGATTTCTTGAGAGATTTTAGGGGTTGGGGGTTGCTAGAAGAAGTAGGGGATTAGGGTTTTCTATATGGGTATATTTATAATATTTTAGGTCTTGTAATTCAATTAGGTTTAGGGGCTTTTTGGTTATTTTGCTTGATTAATTGAGGGCATTTTGGTCTTTTTATGTGCATTAGAACTTTTCAGGATTGGAAGATATTTTCTTGTGTAGATATTTAAGGGGTATTTTGGTCTTTTCCTAAGTGAAGAAACTTCAAGAATTGGCTAAGGTCAATTTAGTCTTTTTACATGTTAGATTTTTCTAGGCTTTAGGGTTTTAATTGAATGTGTGGGTGTGCATGGTAAGAGTATGGTGTAATGGGCTTGATTTATGCTAATGGGCTTTGAATTTAATGTTATTGGGCTTAAGGTTTTAGATGATGGATTAGGGTTTTAGGTTATGGGCTTTAGGCATTTAGAATTGGAAATTAAGAAGTAAGAAATAAAATTAACTAATTGGCATTAGAAATTAATTTTAGGAAATCTAATTAAAGGAAAATTAATAGCTTACTTGACTTTAGGGTTTTAGGGGTTTAGATTTGAATGAAAATATTTAGTTTTAAATTTCTAAGATTTAAGGAGTTGGAATTTAGGCTAAAAATGTCTAAATTGGATATTTAGGGTTTTAGATTATTAAACTTGACCAATAAAGTTCAATTGATAATTGAAAAGGATCAATTAATTTGAATTTCTTGAAATAGGTAATCGATGTTGCTTAATGGGTTAAATTAGGTATTTATGACATTAAAGTCTTTATTTTCAATTAAATTTATTTATTATTCCTAATTATGTTAAATTATCAAAATTTTCACTTATGCGATTAGGGTTTCTAGTCCAAATAGGTCAAATTAGAGTATTGTGCTCAAAATATGATTATGTATTCAGAACTTTTATTCAAGTTCTAGTTTAGTAGATATTAATCAGTTTCTTTTTTTATTGCATATATTTCAATCCTAGCGATTCATCTTCAAACTATCATTTACTATCTAATAGACCCTAAAAATTAATCGGGTCGTACTACACTTGATATTTATAACCTTAGGTATATAGTTAGTTGGTTGTTGACTCGAGTCTAATCTAAATTTAGATTAAGGTTTAATTTTAGTGAATTAGGAATTTAGATAATTCAACTTGAGAAATCGGTTTCAAGTCGATAATTGAAAGGAATTGAATAGCTTGGTATGTTAGAAAAAGAAAATTGAAGTAATTTGATAAGTTGAAGTGGGTATTTGTGGTATTGGAATTCCTAGTTTCAATTAAGTCCATTTACAAATTAAATTATCTATTTATAGTCTATAGTTTATGACAATCAATTGATTAAACTACCTAAATTCAATTAATAAGTTAAATTTAAAATAAGATTAAAAATTACCTACATTTTCATAGTATTTAATTATCACATTTCTAATTTAGGTTG
>JAMXBD010002514.1:0-188340 GCA_024138025.1 Combretum micranthum
CACTTTGTTGGAAACTCCTTAATATCTTAGTACTCCAAAGATGCAAAATTCAATTGCCCTTCCAACTGCTGAAGTCGAGTATGTGGCTATCCATAGCTTTTGTGCACAAGTTTTATGAATGAAACAAACTTTGCAAGATTATAGGTTAAAATATGAAAATGTCCCAACTTGATGTGATACTACTAGTGCTATCAATTTAGCAAAAAATCCAATCCAACACTCAAGGAGCAAGCATATTAAAATTGAACATCATTTCATTAGAGATCATTCTAAATAATGATATTAGCTTGGAGTTTGTTAATTCAAACAATCAAGTTGTTGATATTTTTACAAAACCCTTGAGTAAGGATCATTTTTGCACTCACCATAGAGAATTGGGCATGATCAAGCAAGATGAGTGCTAAATATCATGGAGACAAGTTGATCTAGAACTTAATCTTAGGATAAAATAAGCTATTGGATGTTATAATAAGTTTTGATGCTGATGAGATACATGTCTACTAAAAATCTATGATATATTGATTTTATACATGTTTTGAACTAAAATTGAGGCCTTGAATACATGAAAATGGTTTTTCATGCTTTTGATCCATAAGCAATGTTTGAACATGCTTAATGATGCTTTTAGACTTTTTGCATGATTGGAAATGTTTGAAAACATTTTTAGACATATTTAGAAACATATCCTACAACTTTTGATAGAAACTTACATAAACTCGTGATATATGGATTGTCAAACATATCTACAACATCTCTCTTTATATGACCTGCTTTGAAGTTTGCCTTGTTTTTAATGAGCCCAAAGGGAGAAAAAAATGTTGAATGTACAAATTTTAACATGCATGAACAATGCGTACTATGTTTGTTTGACCATTAAGTGTAACTTGTGTTTCCCTAATATTAAGCATCAAGTTGAGAAAACTCTTTCGAAATCTAGATGCTTAATTGAAGAGGAATGTTAAATTGAGGGGAGTTAATTGTGCATGATTATCCCCCCGAAAAGGGGAGATCGTTGAACTTGTGTGTTCAATCTAAATTTCGATGAGACAATTAGTTACACAATCAACTACTCAATTACATTAAACTAATATTAATAGTCAAACAATTTGGATGAACAATAATACATTTGTGTGTGTGAGAGTGTGTGTGTTTTGTGTGTATTTTGGTTTCTAGAGTTTATGTAGGTGCAAAATGAACCAACAAGTAAGTCCAAATCTCTAAGCATAGCCTTGATCACAACTTTCATTACGGGCTCAGTAAGACCACTTATCGAGGCTTAGCAAGGTCAAATCCAAGGCTCAATAAGTTTAAATCAAGGCGTGTTGAGTACAAACCTGACAAGGGTTAAATTCAAGGCACGATAAATTTAAGATGCAACAAACTTAAAGCACAACAGGTTCAAATCCAAGGCGCAATAAAGAACCAAGGCAGGACAATTTTAAAGTGTGATAGTTTTAAGTGTGACAAGAACCAAGGTGCAACGGTTTAAAATACGAGCTGATGTGGCATAAAAGAGCCATTATGCACATTTAATGCTTGACTATTTCAAGATGTTATCTTTAATGGACATTTAAATGTTTGAAATCTGTAAATACTCTCCTTAGAGATTCAAAGAACCATAGCAGAAGTAATTAAGAGCTTTCATTTGAAAACAAACAAATAAGAAAATTCTCTCATTATTATTGTACTCTTGTTCATTAATTTGCAAAATGTATAAAAAGAGAGAAAATAAAATTAGTGCTCTGTTCTTGTGTTTGTTATTTATAAAATAGCATCCTAAAAGAGAAAAAATATTTTATTTCTTGAGTATTATAAACTTGGGTATTGCTCCATTTGAGGTATTGTGATTGAGATTAATAAAGTGCGTAAAGTCCTTTGATTGAAGGCGATTTTGGTGATCGTGGAGAATAAGAAGCAAACCAAACTCTACATTAAATATGTGCTTATATCTTCTTTTCCTATCTTTTTAATATTCTTTTTGTTAGAAATAATACACAAAGGAATACTTAAGAGAGGGGTGAATTAAGTATTACAAATTTTTCTGTTTTATCAAACCAGATCAATTAACTAAGATAAGACAAGAGAAAACTTAAACAAACAAATGCAGCAGAATAAACTAATTAAAACTGATTAATAAGTAAGCAGAGATAAGGAAGCTCAAAGAGAAAGAAAGAGAAGCAATACAAGGATTTAATGTGAAGTTCGACCCACTACCTACTCTCCATGGCGCAAATGCCTCAAAGAGGACTTTTACCACTATATTAATTATTCCAAAATCAATACATCTCTTAGACGAGGAATTACAACAATGCCTATCATAATAGGACTTTTACAATTGCCTTTCACAAAGGACATCCACTTGATAAATCAAGTGTTGTGCTGGTAACACACGACCTGACTTCAAATGCCTCCCACTGAAGACTTCCCACCTAATCGCAATTAGGACGATGCTGGTAACTCCAGACCAGACTTCAAATGTCTCCTACTGAGGACTTCTCTTTGCCTTCAACGAAGGACTTCTCTTTGCCTCTACGAGGACTTTTCTCAATGCCTCACAAGAGGACTTCTTTTACAAATGCCTCCTTTCAAGACCTTTTACAAACAACTCCTATATGAGTAGACTTACAAATTGAAAAACTCTTAAGGAAATATACAAATTTCCTTTATAAAGAAATGCTCCTATTTGAGCAGATTTACAAGAGAAAATACTTTAGGAATTTTACAAATTCCTTTTACAAACTGAGCTCCTTAAACGAGCAGATAATCAACTTTTGTAAATCTTAAACAATACTCAAAAACTCTCGTTTAGAGTGTATCAGCAAATTTAGAAACAGAGCATTAATTGTTCTCTAAAAAATTTTCAAGTTAATGAGAACTAGAACAAAAACACAAGTAAAAAAATTTTTACAGAACGTTGTTTTTGTTTTTACTATGCCTTCAAAGAGAGGAGGATAATTATATTTATAGCTCTTGATAAAAATTTGCCCGTTATTAGAAAGTTTCCGATAACCCATACTTGTGTTTAATGAGCTTAACTTTAAAAAAAAAATTTAAAAGTCAAAAGCAAAGAAAAAGCATTAAATGTGTCTGACACATGCATTAAATGCATTCTAACAACTCTTTTCTTTCTAAAGTCGAGGGCTAAATTTCTGAAGTCGAGGTCAGAGGTCGAGACCTAAGCTTTAGCCCTTGACTTCATAAATTTTGCCCATTGTCAAATTTACGAAGTTGAGGGCAAATTCATGAAGTCGAGGTCTGAGGTCGAGACCTAAACTTCAACCCTTGACTTTATAAATTTTACCTAATGGCAAACTTTCTAAAGCCGATGGCAAAATTATGAAGTCAATGCCTGAGGTAAAGGCCTAAACTTCAGCCCTCGACTTTATAAATTTTACCCAATGGCAAACTTTCTAAAGTTGAGGGCAAAATTATGAAGTTGAGGCCTAAGGTCGAGGCCTAAACTTCAGCTTTTGACTTTATAAATTTTAGCCAAAATTCCAGCCCTTGACTTCATGATTTTACCCAAAATTTCAGCCATTGACTTCATGATTTTGCCAAAAATGTCAGCCCTTGACTTCACGATTTTACCAAAATTTCAGCCCTTGACTTCACGATTTTGTCCAAAACATTAGCTCTTTACTTCACAATTTTTGCCCAAAACTTCAATCTTTTATCTTTATCTGATGAATAGTATCTCTACCTTTCTTCTACTGGGTTTGATAGCTTTGTCTTGATTTTTCTTCAACTTTTTGCTCTGTTAAAACTTAAACAACAACAGAACATATACGAAGCATATATATATATATATATATTTTAAGTATTTGAACAATTAAGGATATTTAAATAATTAATTGTGTAATAATTATTCTCATCAAAATCATTCGTGAACATAAAGTTCAACACTTTCAGTACTCCATTATTTCCATATTTGTTGTTATTAAAGTTTAGATTGATCTATTGCACAAAGATTCATTGTTTGAGCATTTTAGATCAAATACTCAATTCATCCAACCCCTCCTCCTCCTCCCCCCATCACCCCTCCCCCCCCCCCCCCGGCCCGCTCCTGAGTATTTTCTAGTACATTTTCACTTTCCATAGACCAACCTATATGGTGTTGTCCCAAGAGGAGTTTTATAAGCCCAAAGCGCATCATCCAATTTTTCAACCCAATCTTTCCTATTTGTTGCAACTGTCTTTTCCACGATTCGCTTGAGTTCTCTATTAGAGACCTTAGCTTTTCCACTTTTTTTAGGATGATAAGGGATAGATCTTTGATGATGTACTCCATATCTTTTCAAAACTCTCAATTTTTGCATTGCAAAAATGAGTGCCCATATCACTAATTAGAGCTCTTAGACAATCGAACCTTGAAAACAATCTTTCTCAAAAACTTTATGACAGCTCAAGCATCATTAGTAGACAATGTTTAGGCTTCTACCAACATATTCTACTGCTACCAAGATGTATTTGCCACCAAAAGAGCTTGGAAATGGTCCCATAAAATCTATGTCCCGCACATCAAAACTTCACATTCCAAAATGAATTTCTGAGCCATTTCATCTCTTTTTGAGATGTTTTCTACTCTTTGGCACTTGTCACTATTTGCAACAAATAATTGAGCATCTTAAAAAATCAATGGCCAATAAAAATTTTCTTTTAATACTTTATGGCCTATTCTATTTGTACTATAATAGACTCTAGTTAACATATCATGATAGTGATGTAAAATTTTATGACCCTCTACATGTGAAACATATCATCTGATTATTTGGTCGAAACAAATACAAAAAACAAATGGATCTTCCTAAAAATAATGTTTCAAATCTGCAAAGAACTTTTTTCTCTTATTATAATCCAATTCCGTCAGGAATTCCTTATCAATCAAATAATTAGCAATATCAACAAACCATGGTTGAGGCTCATTATCTATAGCACAAATAGAATAAAGACTCCCTCTAAGAAACTCATCATTGATATCCTCTTCTTTATGTTGATCTAGAAAAGGGTTATCTAACTTGGAAGGATGATCCTAGTTAAGTTTTTTGATCCCTTCTTATCTTTTATCTCCAAATCAAATTCTTGCAAAAGCAACACCCATCGAATGAGGCATGATAGATACTTCAAAGATAAATAATTAGTGTAAACAATAACTTTATACAAAATCAAATAAGATCAAAATTTATCAATAGCAAATACCATTTTAATTAATTCTTCTCTGTTTTTTGTGATTTTTTTAAGCAGGTGTCAACTTCTTGATTGCATAATGGATTGGTTGAAAGTGTTTGTCCCTTCATTGCACTAAAACAACTCCAACAGCGGAATTACTAGCATCACACATAAGCTCAAAGGGTAAAGTCTAATCTAGCACCAACATAATATGAGCATTGATTAGCTTCTTCTTTAACAAGTTGAATGCTTCCAATGAATCCTTGTTAAAATCAAATGGAGCATCCTTTTCCAGGAATTTTGCTAAGGGTCTTGCAATCTTTGAAAAATCTCTAATGAACCTCCTATTGAAGCCAACATCCCCCAAGAAACTCTGGATTGCTTTGATTGAAGTTGGTGGTGGTAGGTTCTCAATGACCTCAACTTGTGTTGCATCAACTTCAATTTCTTTGTCTAATATTTTGTGCTTTAAGATAATGCCTGTTGTACCATGACATGGCATTTTTCCCAATATAACACAAGGTTCGTCTCTTCACACCTTTAGAGGACTCTTTTCAAGTTCATAAGGCAACCATCAAATGAATCTCCAAAGATAGAAAAATCATCCGTGAAAACTTCCATCACATTTCCACCAAATCTTCAAAGATAGCTATCATACAACATTGAAAAGTTGTTAAAGTGTTACACAAACCGAATGGCATTCTTTGATATGCAAAAGTACCATAGGGACATGTGAATGTAGTCTTTTCTTGGTCTTCAGGAGGTATTGGAATTTGAAAATGACTTGACATGCCATCTAATAAATAATAAAATGCATGTCCTACCAATCTTTCCAACATTTGATCAATGAAGGGTGGTGGGAAATGGTTTTTCTAGTGGTATCATTGAGCTTTCTATAATCAATGCATACTCTATAACTCATGACAGTAATCCGCTGAAAATGTTTTTATATTTTCAAAACCGAATTCTCCAACAAGTGTACTGGATCGAATCAAGTAGTACAAGGATGAGTTGAGTATCATTCCCACGTGGAAAGTTTAAGTACTAAACTCTTATCAGTCCCAACTAATATTTAGGCTAAAGAATTCAATAGAATGATTTAACTATCGCTACTTTACTTGCTTTCTACTAGCAATCTAATTACTCGAATAATTTTTCAACCTTATATTACACTAAAGTGGGAATATAGATCAAATCCTAATCTTGCTAATCAAGTTGAACTCAAGTTATATTGACAATTAGAATTCATAAATATTCAAATGAAACTATCCAGATTTAAAACCTCTCTTACAAGAGTTTAAAAATTCTGTTTAACTTTAAAACAATTCGGTAGCTTCCACTACTTAAACTATCAAAGGACTCTAATTTACAATTAAATAATCTTCAGACTAATTAATTGCTTAATGCCTTAAATCAAGTTTTTACTAATTCCTTAATAAGAATTTTAACTTAAAACATTGCATTTGCCACAATGATAATTTCTAAATCAGATATAATTTCTCAGCTTCCGCATGTTGATCTTAAATCCCAATCTACAAATTCCATTGAAATCTAAAATCTCTCCTGAGTAATCAAACTTTCTATGAATAGACTTCCTTCTAGAATTTCCTTTCATAGTAGGAATTTAACTTGAATAAATCATGATTCTAACAGTCGTATAAGAGGAATTCAACCATCGTTCAAGCAATTTTATAGATTTAATCACATTCCCACTATTCTAATTTTGCCTAACATTGAAATGAGAACACTTATCAATTTAATAACATGAACAAAACTCATAATGAACACAATATGCAACAATCAGATAATCAAAAACAAAGAAACTTTGATTAAAAGCAAAACAAACTGTACAATTGTCTTCAAGGAATGATACATGAATAATTTTTGGAACAAATCAATAACACTATGATGAATGATCTAGTATCTACTCTATCTTTCTCTAAAACTCTCTATTTTTCTCTAACACGTTTTGCCCTCCTTTCTCAAACAGAGCTTGTATAAAAAGAGAAAAACTCCCAAGGAAATCTCAACTGTCACATTATACACCGGCAGTTGCATCATCAACGCCGGCGGCGTTAAATATTGATGTATCGACGTTTGTAAATTTATCCTTGCAATGCTGGCAGCATTGCTTCTAATTTGACCGGTGTTGCCTTAATTTGAACAATTCTTTGCTGTAACTTCATTGTTCCTTTCATCCATGAGCTTAATCATCTGAATTAACAAAATTCACTCATCGAAGTACTAATTCTTCTAATTTCTATGAAGATTAACACCAATTAAGCCTAATTTGAAATATGAAAAGATTATAAAATATGCCTTTATCAGACAGTTTGCATAAGAATAAGCTCATCAGTTTCATTTAGCACCACTATCATTTCTCCTTTCCTTAGCACCACTTGAACTAGACTCACTCATGAGCTATCTGAGATTGGGTATATAAACCCTGCATTCAACAATTTTACCACTTCTTTCTTCACTATCTCCTTCATATTTAGATTTAGGCACCTTTAAAGTTGCATTACAGGTTTAAAATTATCCTCCATAAGAATTTGGTGCGTACAAAATGAGGGATTTATACTCTTGATGTTAGCAATCTTCCAAGCTATTGCTCTTTTATATTGCCTCAATATCTTTAACAATTTTTCCTTTTGCTCATCATTGAGTTGTGATGAAAAATGGCAGGTAGTTTGGAGTCTTTTTCAGAAAATGCATACTCCAAGCACTCAGGTAGTTGCTTTAACTCTAACTCCGGTGGTTCTTCAGTTGAAGACTTAAGTTTCTTAGTATCATTCCCATGAATAGCTTCCTTAATTTGATCTTTCACCACCTCTTCATTTTCTCTAAGTTAAGCTACACTTTCATCACATGAGTCGAATTCAACTCATCTTTACTTCCTTGTTTCAAACACAACTTTAAAGCATCATCATGGTTACTTCTTGCATTTCTTAAGAAATTTCAGGATCCAAAACATCCAATGCAAGACAATCATCATCATTGTTCAAAGTTTGCTTAGAACATTATGATAATTTAATCACCATCTCATTAGCTCCAACGTGCAAAGCTAACTTCCCATCCTTTACATTTATGGCAACACCCTATAGTAGCTAAAAATGGTCTTCTTAAAATGAGGGGCACATCAACACACTCACCCATGTCAAGAATTGCAAAATCAACAAGGAAAGTGAAATTCTTTAACTTCACCAATACATCTTCTATTATCCCTTTGAATATCTAGTGCATCTATCAGCTAATTGAAGACTCATTCTAGTACTTTATGTTCTCATAATCCTGGCTTTTTGATTATTTTGTATCGCGATAGATGCATACTTGGTCCTAAATTAGCTAGAGTTTTCTCAACAAGTAAATTTCCAATTAAACAAGGTATGAGGAAGCTACTTGGATCCTTCATCTTTCTTAGGAGTTGATTAAGGAGAACAGCTCAACATTCTTTATCGAGAATCACCATAGATATCTCTTCAAGTTCCCTCTTGTTGGAAAACAATTCTTTGAGGAATTTAACATAGTTTGCCATTTATGACAGAACATCAATCAATGAAAAATTTATATAGAGTTGTTTGAATAACTCTAAGGACTTTTGGAATTATTCTTCATCTCTTCTCTGTTGAGTTCTTACCAGATTGGGCAAAGATGGATTATAAGATTTAATAGGGGTGCCTCATTCTTTTTTCTTTTTTTTTTTTCCTTCATTTCAATCACTTCACTTTCTTTTTTATCCATAACCACCTCTTTTTGTTTAGAAGCTCCTCCATCGTTATACCAACTTCTTTTTTTTCATGATTTTACAACTCTCTCCCACTTATCAAAGTAATTGCTTAAACTTTTTCTTGAGTTTCTTCGATGAGCATTGTAGCAACTTGGTTCATTTAAATTTCCAAATTCTTAAGAGAGTTCTCACGACTTTTAAGCACCATTTTTGTTTGTTGGTAATGGAGCTTAGAATTCTTTACAAACAAAAGAAATAGACCATCCATGCAAGATCTTTGTTGATGTTGTCTATAATAAGAACACCCTTGCTACAGGTTCGAGTACGGCTAGTAGTAATCCTAATGTTGATGATGATGCCAAGCCATATTCAGATGAGGTGGCATATAATTCTTATGAGAAATTCCATAGAGGCCTTCGTATGGATGAAGATGATATGGATAAAAGTTCATTGCTACTTCTCTACAACTTCTTGATGAGATTTCTTCAAGCTTTTGAATAATGATTGCAATTTTGCCTTCCATATCTATACATAGAATGGATTTATGCCTTCCAAATCAAGGATTAGGGAATTGTTGATGAAGGTCCTCTTGATCTTACTGCTAGCCCCAAGCACTCACCTAAAGCATTCGGTTGCCACTGCTCCAAACCTAGAGTCGCATTCCCGTGTCTCAACATGCTTGCCCTATCCAACTCTACGCATAGGAGTAGCAGCCTTTTGGAATATGACTCAACGAATGCTATGCATAATCGTTTTCTTGTTAACGCCATTTCGTATTATGATTCATTAATGGAGATCAATCAATTTAAACACAAAATAGCAATCAAGCATACAAATGAATGAACATAGTTAAACAAATTGTAAACTCCAAAAAATTTCAGTAAATAATTCCAAAATAAACATAAAAATAAACACTAAAAATGACTCTAAATTAAAATCGAACTTCGACTAGTCCTAAATCACAATGAATCCAGAAATTTCTTAATCTTGAGAAAATGAGAATCCTTAAAAATAAAATAAAAACTCAACAGTCTATAAATTCCAAACCACTACGTATGACAAATTCTATACTTCACTTTGACTTGAAAAATCAGGTAATATAGAACTCAAAAACAAATTATTAAAAAGTAAATAATGATTAACTTTCGAAATAAAACCCAATTCAAGAATTCTGAAAATGTTAAGAGATATTAAATACTTAAAAAAATAAAATTTAAAATAAATTTCTCGAACTAAATGTGTTGTATAAACGTAAACTCTCAATTTTCAAATTGGTAAGGATCTAAACCGGAAAGTCACTCGAGAACCCTAAGTGGAATATAGTAGTTTAAGTCTAGCAATTTCGCGCTCTTAGCCTTAGAGGCCAAGGTGTGGTTTAAGTGTGTAGAGTAACTCATAGTAATATAAGGTCGCTTAAAAAATCAGTTTAGTAAATTTTTGACCTATTTCAAACCCGTTTGGATACAGACTTTGAAAAGCGCGTCCCGAGGCTCGAGATATAAAAAATATATCATTAATACCGTTAGACTCGTATTTTCATAAGGATTTCCAAAATATCATTAAATTTTTTACTTATTTCAAAACACTTGCTTTCCAAACTCAAAATAGAAGTTTTATTAAAGAAATGAAGTCCTTAGTGGTTAGGTATGGTTGAGCCTTAAATTTCTAAGTATTAAGTGAGTTTACTTAAAGGAATCACCACAAGAATAATTTTTACGAAATTCGGATTTTGGATGAACCATATTTAAAAACATGGTTATAAAGTGTAAAATGGAAATTTTTGTTGAAAAATAAAGGTCTTAAGGAATATACATAATGAGGACTTAATTTTAACAAGAATAAATAAATTTTATCAAAGAATTTTTCTAAAAACAAGTGGGAATTTTCAAGAATACAAAACTAGCCTTTCTAAGTTGATTTTTCATAAAGTCTTACAAGGAAAAAGTTTTCTAAAATATTTCTTTTATTAAATATCATCAAGAACATGTATATATATCTCATGACATATCATTTATGATAGTAACTTGTTCATATTACATGTATATTGGCTTTGGATAGTAGAAACTCCATGAACTTTCACAAAATCAATTTTCTAAAATTGGATTTCGCTACTAATCTGAACTGATCAGATCTGTTCGAAGCTTAAAAGTTTTCAAAACTTAAATATGATATTAGAAATAGATAGATCTTTTGAAGTAGATAGAAATCGGTATATAATTTGCTAACAAGTTAAAATGACCAAGTTATGGCCGTTTTAAGTTGAAATTCTCACTTAGGACGAGAATTACGAATTTGATAGTTTGTATGAGATAGAATGGATTAGTTTTGAGTTGAAATACTCATTTGGGTATTTCTTTCCTTAGGTGACTTTGCTTTCGAGGATTCGTTGCCACCCGACTATTACGATTAAAAGACCGGAGTCCAATGGACATGTGAGTTTTCCTCTTATTTTGTTACCTTGTCTGTGCTTATAGCTAGTTGCATTAGAATTATAGGAACAAGATAAAAACCGATATGAATGGGGATGGGATAGATGATGAGTCTTTGATGTATGTATGCCAAAGAATACTATAGCATATCGAAACCATGAATCGATTGGATAACTACACTGTTCATATTGTTTTGTTTATGTGTATAATATTGGTCAACCTAAAGAATGTATGAATAATTTGACCTAAGCAAAAATAAATTGGTCATGCATCGCATCAGTTAAGTTGCATTTGGTAGCGTGCTACTCCTACGCAAGTCAATCGGTATGGTCCGAGGTCACGTTTGGAGAATGAGACCCGGTATTAGAGTTCATTCATAGGGAACTAAAGCGCACAAGGGATGCATCCTATGTATGAGCCGAGCCGAGTCGATTGCTAAGAGCTGAGGGGCTTGGGGACTAGCAGCAAGTCGTGTAGACTTTCAATACCATCCCTAACCCTAGATACGAAGCGCGTAAATCTGTCCTGTGTATGGGTTCCGATCACCTATGCATAATTGTCTGCTCATGTGTTTGTTCATGCATAGCATATGGATGATTTATAACTTACTTATTATGGTTCGAAATTAAGGGAACTCTCACTAAGCTAGTGTAACTTATACCCTAATAGATGTTTGAATAAGCAGGTTGACAGGAGAATGCTACCTGGAGACCGAGATGGTTGGAGCCGAATATGACTTCAAGATTCCGGTATGAAGTAAAAATACTTGAATATATTAGCTAGGTTTTGTGAATTGCTTTGTAATAGTTATGTAGTGAAATCTTTGGATGAATTGTAATTAAATTATAGTGAATTGTATTTTCTTTGCATTATTACTCAAGTTGTACCAATATAAAATGCATCACTCCGATGTGTCTCCTCTATGTGTTAGACGCCTTGTACATAGTATGAAAGCCTTCGTGTGACTGAGGTGGTCATTACTAGTCTTTAATATTGTGTACAGCGGACTACCACGTTTAGGGTACCTTTCAGGGTGCGACACAAACATTCTAGTATTGCAATATGCTTAATATCCATCTAATCAACAAGAAAAAAACACATGCTTAACCCTTGATAGTCTCCCATACATGCTTATTTTTATCTTTTCTTAATCATGCTAGTGCGACTACTTACAAGCATAAACAAAGTAATGGATTTAGGAGGAAAAACTTACTCATCCATATCACAATTTTCTTACTCGTAATAATTTTCAAGAAGGGGATTCTCATATTCCTCACCTCTAGACAAAATAAATACCAAGAATGAGTATATCATAAAAGTTCTACTTAAACTTCCTAATTCTATCTTGTTATTTTCGTCAAAATTCGGATGCAGGGAAATTTCAATTTAAAATGGCCATAACTTGCTCATTTTAACTCAAAATTTCGAATACTAGATGTCGTTTTCTACCTACTCAAAAAGATATATCGATTTCTAAGGTTATGTTTGAAATTTAAAGCCTTTGGGTTTTAAAATGGATCAGTATAGATAGAACCCGAAGGTTCCAACCCTCAAATTGCAATTCTTCCTAAGTTTTTCTTCACTTTGACACTTTATAGCAAACCTATAAATATTTATACTTTTGAAAATCATTTAACATTAACAATAACTCATATTATATGCATGTTCCTAGTGATTTTGTTTTAAAAATAAAATTTGTAAACAATCTTCGTGAAAGATACAGTTTTGTTAAAGGTCATTCTTCAACTTGTGATTAAATTAGACATTTTGCAAACATGTGGCTTAACAAAAAAAAATCATAGTTGAATATATATATATTGGAATCTCAAAGGTTTTATATTTGTTCAAAGAGTATTATTTAACAATTTATTTTATAAAACACGATTTAACCTATTTGTGACATGAAACTCCAAGTGTATTTCTTTTTAAAATTTTCTAAGTTTGATTCTTAAACAAAATTTTAACTCTTAGATTTTGTAAATAAGAAAACTTAATTAAAGAAAATCATGGTTTTGTATTAATTTAGAGTTCATGAATTTTTATTTTCCTATTAAACTTCTTTTAACTAAATATTTTCTAAAACATGAATCTTTATGTGGTTATGAAAAAAAATCATTCTAAGTTTTATTACCTCTAAAATGTTTTAAGTTTGAGCATGAGGGAAATTAAATGAATGGTTTGTTTTAAATCTTTATTTTCATAATAACTCTTTCTCTATTAATAGTTTTTCAACACTTACCCAAAACTTAGATACGAATCGGGGGTCTCGATCTGACACAATCCCAATGGGTACTCCATGTAAACACACTATTTCCTTTATGTATAGCTTGGCTAGCTTGTCCATCGAGAACGTCATGACGATTGGTATGAAGTGTGCTGACTTGGTCAAAAGATCTACCACAACCCATATGGCATCAAATCTCATCGATGTTCTTGGCAATCCACATACAAAGTCCATCGAGATTTTATCCCACTTCTACTCGAGTATCGATAAAAGTTTTAGCAATCCTCTCGGCCTTTGGTGTTCCACCTTCACCTATTAACAAATCGGGCACTTCATCACATAATCAGCCATATCTTGCTTCATCCCATTCCACTAATAATGATTGTTAAGGTCTTGGTACATTTTGGTTCCTCCTAGATGTACCGTATATCCTGAGTTATAGGCCTCACTCACGATTTCTTTCCTCATTTCCTCATCCTTCGAACACAAAGTCGTCCCTTTATTCTCACGATATCATCTTCATCTATGACAAAATTAGTGCGGTTTCCCTCTTGTACTTCCTTCTTTATCCTTTGTATCTTCTCATCATAGCGTTAAACTTCTTTGATCCTTTCTACCAAAGTTGGTTCCAACACTAGATTAGTTATCTCCACTTCTACGCTTTATCCCGTAAATTCGATGCTCAACTTCTCAAATTCTCTTGTTAACTCCTTCTGATTTGTGAGCAAAGCAGCCACTTCTTCATGATTTTTGCGGCTTAAAGCATCTGCAACAGCATTTACTCTTACAGGACAATAATTGATTCGAAGATCATAGTCTTTGATTAAATCTAGCCATCTCCTTTGCCTCATGTTCAATTCCTTTTGGGAGAACAAATACTTAAGAATTTTATGATTCGTATAGATCTCACACCTTTGCCCATAGAGGTAGTGTCTCCATAGCTTAAGGGCAAACATGACGGCAACTAACTCCAAGTCATATATGGGGTAATTTGTTCATGCAGCCTTAGCTGTCGTGAAGCATAGGCGATCATCCTTCCTTCTTGTATTAATACATATCCGAGACCATTTCTTGATGCATCACTATATACCATATAAGGCTTCTCCGGATCTGGCAAGACTAAAATCGGAGCAGACACTAAGCGTCGTTTTAACTCCTGGAAACTTTGCTCTCGTTTCTCATTCCATAAAACTTTCATCCTTTTGGGTCAACTGAGTTTGGCTTGGCAATCTTGAGAGTCTTATACAAATTTCTGTAATGGCCAGCCAATCCAAGAAAACTCCTAACTTCTGTTACCATCTTAGGTTGTTTCCATTCCATTACTGCTTTGATCTTTTTAGGGTCTATTGAGATTTCACTTCCTGATATCACATGTCCTAAGAATGATATCCGCTCTAACCAAAAGTCACACTTGGACAACTTGGCATATAAATTATGTTCCCTTAAAGTCTGTAATGCCATCCTTAAATGTTCCTCGTGTTGTTCCTTCATCTTCAAGATATCGTCAATGAAGACAATTACACACTTATTCAATAGAGGCTTATACACTTGGTTCATCAAGTCCATAAAAGCGGCTAGTGTATTGGTTAATCCAAAAGGCAGAAACTCGTAGTGTACATAACAAGTTTAGAAAGCAGTCTTCTAAACATCTTCCGGTTTGATCCTCAATTGGTGATACCCTGACCTTAAATCAATGCGAGAGTATACGTTTGCTCCTTGTAGGTGGTCAAAGAGATCATCAATCTTAGGGAGTGGGTACTTATTCTTGAATTTGACCTTGTTCAACTCCCGATAGTCGATGCATAATCTCATGGATTCATCCTTTTTCTTCACAAATAGGACTGGTGCACCCCATGGTGACACACTTGGTCTTATAAAACCTTGATCCAAAAGCTCTTGTAGCTGTTTCTTCAACTCCTTTAACTCCATTGGGGCCATTTGCTATGGTGCCTGAGAAATTGGTTCCATATTGGCCATTAGCTCTATCTTGAATTCGATCTCCCTTTTTGGAGCTAGTCCAGGTAACTCATCTGGAAAAACATCTGGGAATTCATTGACAACTGGAATATTCTTTAAAACATGTTTCTCCTTTTCTTCTTCCGAGTCATCAATGTAACTATCTATTTCTTTTGAAACTTCCTCCATCAGTTCGAACGAATACAATTTCTCATTCCTTGAGATCATGGATTCTCCAATGAATGTTATCTTCTTTCCTTCATGGTCCACCAATTCCATGCTCTTATTGCGACAATCTATTATGGAATTAACAAGAGATAACCAACTCATGCTAAGATTACTTCGTATTTGTTCATCTCCATCAATATGAAATCACAAGTGGATGGATGTCCCTGTATCCTTATTAGACAACCTTTCAACAATTCTTGAGTTACAACAACACTTCCCGTGGGGGTTTTAATCTTAAAACTAGAAGTTGTTGTGGTTATTGGTAATCCAACCTTACTTAGCTAGACTAGGTGTAACGAAGGAATGTATTGCTCCAGAATCAAAAAGAGCAAAAGCATTCTGGCATCCTAATTGTACGCTTCCTGCATATTTAACATGGGGATTACTATTTCTATTCTCATATCTACTTATCCATAAATCTTTAAACTTCCGTATTGCAAGAACAAAAGAATAAACGACGGAAAAGGTTCAAGGCTTACCGGTCACCAAGTCACAGCTGTAGCCTTTATCGTATTCCAAGGCAGCTAAGTCTCCTTCTCATTCATCCATTGTCTTCCATGTTGTAGACTCTAAATCTTAAAGCAATAGATTCCGGTTTGCTTCCACTTCCACTTCCATTTCCATTTCCATTCCCAGTCCTTATAGGAACAGCTCCTACGGAAGATCTTGTCAAGACATTCCTCCTCTGTGGATATCCATTGGCAAAATGCCCTACTTACTTGCAAACATAGCAAGTATGGTTTGCCTTCTTCGGACATTCCGTCATCTTATGATTAGTGTCTCCACGGTAGAAACATTTTCTAAACAACTATGGGCACTTCTTAAGGTAGTGTGCTCCATTGCACTTCCAACAATTGACAGTCTTGGGTACGGGCTTCCCACTATTGACATTGCTTCTATAGTTGTTAGAGAATTTAAACCTCTTGTGTGGGGGTATGGAACAGGATCCACCATGAAACCTTCTCCCAAAGATTGGAGCTTTTCTTTCCTCTATCCTTCCCTTCCTTTTCTTAGCTCCTTCCACAACTCAAGCTCTTTTTATCAATTTTCGGTATTTTCTGATGTCAAATTCCTCCAACTTCACTCTCGGGTCTTCATCCAATCCACCCAAAAAGACTTGTCTTTTCAACTCCTTACTGTATTTATAGGAGTCGAGAGCATATTGCAACAGTCTACTAAACTCGGTCTCATGCTGCTAAATGGTCCTTCCTTTCTGAGCAATATGTAGGAAATCTGCACTGTACTTCACTCGCAGGCTCAACAGGAAATAAGTTTCCAAGAACTCATATCTGAACATTTCCCAGGTGATTAAGGTCATTGATTCCCTTCTCTTGGATTTCCACCATACTCTAGCATTTAGGCGAAGCATGTATGTCCCATATTTGATTTGTAGGTGATGCAGGATCTCAAATGCATCAAAAGACCTCTTAATCTGAGCAAGCCAGTCTTCAGCCTCATCTGGTTTACCGAAAGCTCCTTCAAAATAATGGTTGCTTCTGATAAACTTAGACAACGAGCTCTTGTATGGTCCTAGCAATGGGGGTGGACGTAGTGGTGCGGTTTGGGAGTGCACGCTCCTATGTATCGATGCTTCAGCTTATGCCTGTTGTTGAAGCAGAGTAGGTACTGGCGTTGGTGCTTGTACGGGTTCAAGTGCAGGTGCAGGTGCAGGCGCAGGTGCAGGTATGCTCTACCTAATCGCTTCCAGCACTTGGGTTAGCTGTCCTAATGTAGCGTGCAAGTCTACTTGAGGTACAGCAGCTGCTTATGCGGCAGGTTGCTCCGCTTCTACTTCTGGTTGATTGGAAGCACTTTATTCCATCTTGCGTCCTCTCTTACCGCGGCTATTTTAAATTTTTACTAAGTTAGGTGAATATTCTCTTTGATATCTCAGTTAAGTCATTGATGGAAATTTGACGAAAATTATGAAAACTTACATGCAGAAATAGCTATTGAAATAAGGAATAGAATTTAAATCAAGGTAAGCTTGAAATCATAAATCATAAATAAAACATAATTTCATAAAAAGATTAAAATAGCAAGTAGAAGACCCTTACATAACAACAACAAACACATAGAAAAAAAAAAACACTTTTTCGAAAGCACTAAAGATAAACTAGAACCATCGTCCTAGTCCTTGATTATAAAATTCTAGCTGGACTAAAAGGATATGCCCAGATCCTTTCTTCCTCCCTCCCTTCTTCTCTCATTCTTTAGGTGCGTCTCCAAGGTTCCTACTGGACCATCCTGGGTCCCTTTTCCTAATGAACTGCTAAAAATACTTTCTTCTTTTTCTTGCTGCTTCTTTTAAACTCTCATGAATGTCAGCCAATTCGGCTTCAGCTAGTTCCAGCACTATGTCATGAATAGTCTTCCAAGCAACATTCTTCCTAGCTTCCTTCCTAGCATTCTCATTCGTAGTTGGTGGTGTACCATCTACGTCCATAGTTGGACTCACCTCTTGTCTTCTCCGAGCTTGTCGCTCTTCTAGGTAGTGGATGATTTTCACGGGGTCTTCATTATTCCAAGGTTTACCTCCTCCAGGAGCAATATCGTCTCCTGTCTCACATCCTTGTTCTTCTTCTTGACCTTCATCTGAATCTTCCTCAGGCTCTTCTTCAGCGTCTACGTTTGCTTCTCTCATCTCTTCTTCTCTTATCACAGTTCCATCCATCCTTAGACGTAATACTTCATCCCTTTCCAACTGGATACCCTTGAAAATCGGCAATTGAGTGGACACATGCATTGGTGATCGTAATACTTCCTAGTAAACCCCATGCCGGTGGAAAGTATTATTGATTTCTGCTCTGATCCATTATGTATGATCCGTTAATTCATCATGGGCGTACACGCAATGACCCAATCAGGTTCCAAATCTAAAAGTCTGGAAAAGTTCGGTTACCTTCCCCTTTAAGGACGAATGTTGCTCCCTCAGCATTGGTCGATTCTCAGCTATTGCGGTGATATGTTCCACGGCATAGAGCATTTCTAGTTCAGACCATTTCTTCCCTAAGGGACAGTTATAGATGGTCTCAACTACTCCTTTCCATTATGAGGTCAATAATCCTTTCCTCCAAATCAGAAACATTTCTCGGATGGTCTTAGATTTCCCAGCTAGAGAAAACTCTCTACATAAAACCCTAAGCCTTAAACAGTAATTTTCCAAAGCTTCAAATGGTCCTTTTCTAAAATTTTTAGCTTGTAGGGGGGCCTCATCTAAGGAAATCTATGCACAAGAGAGAAAAGTTTAAAAAACTTATTCTACCCATTATATTTTATCTAGGTCTTTCTTAATTCTATTCTAACTTGTTTCTTCTTAAGTCCAATTCTATAATTATGATTTCTAAATTCTTAACCATGCTTTGATACCAACTTAAAGTACCCTAAACGTAACAGTCCGCCACACTTAATATTAAAGCTTAAGTATGACAATCTCAGTCATTCCCATAAGCTTCGATTTAGGTATAAGGCATGCTCTCATAATATTAGAGGACCATACTTTGAAATATGAAGCTTAAGAAGATACAATAGTAAATTAAGAAATGGAAATCATAATATTCATTCATTCATCAATAATTGTCTCACAAGCCTTAGGGGCATCCCCCCATCAAAAAACTAGAATCTATTACAAGAAATTTTCTATAAAGTCTACATCTAAACTAATATTAAACTTCAGCTAAAAATTTCTTAACTAAAAAGGGGAAATACCTGGCTGCAAGGTCCTCTTGGCCTCAACCACAAATATTTAAACTACAAAAGATATTTATAGGGATATAAGCTAATAGGCTTGATGAGAATTATTTCCTCAAGTAAATACTTGAGTAGCAAAAATTAAAACAAGTTATTTAAGCATCCAAGTGAAATGCAACATACAAGTGAGCAAGCAAGGCATATAGTTTTCCGGGAACTATATGTTGAATGGATTTACGCCCTTTGTTTGAGGTTTGGTGATAAGTAATCCCAAAATGAGTAGTTTTAGTTAAGTTATGCTTTCAATCATTACCGCCAAACATATAAGTCTACTCGGGTTGAGCCATGCTTTCGGATTACCACCAAGCATTGGTTTATTCCCTGTCGCCAAGCAAACGCTTTCGATCATTGCCGCCAAGTGTTACTTTCGACCATGTTACTATCACCCAAGGATAATAACCCCATGCAATGTGACTCACTTTGTGGTATGCACGAATCTATTTATTTAAAATATCATAATATCATTACTATCAATTTTTAAGGTGATCATAGAGTTTCAAACATATCAAATTCTATACTAAAACAATCAATTCTTTATAATTAATTCTTGCCTTGATATTCCTAGTGTTCTTTCATACAACTTTACATACATAGTATTTTGTCGTTCCTTAATTCTAATGCATCTATACTACAAGCACAATCAAGTACACAATTTAAGAAAATAAATGGCGATACTCCTTGTAAATGGATGAGTCATTCGAACAATCCACTTAATCGAAATAATCCTCGAGATACGGGTATTGTTCCTCTAGATAACCTAGTCAAGAAAAATACCCAAAATGAGTATTTCTTGATAACTCCTTTGAAATTTGACAATAATATGTCATAAGAACGTCAAAATTTGTGTAGAAGATAGTTCTAACTTAAAATGATCATAACTTGGTCATTTTAACTCGGAATTACGCATATAATATACCGATTTTGTTACGCCCCAACGGGTACCCTAAACGTGACAGCCCGCCGTACGCAATATTAAAATTTAAGAATGACCACCTCAGTCACTCGAAAGCTTCCATATCGGTACAAGGCATGCATTCACATCAAAGGAAGACCGGTGAAGTAATGCATTTTAAGATATTGGCAGCAGAACATACAAAATAACACTTAATATATTGCATTGAAATATAAAGTCTTACATCTTCTAAGGGGCATTCCCCCAATAATAACAACATGGTTCTAATAAAGATAAAATAACTAAAGCTAGAAGATTATAGAAGAAATCTACTATATGGCTTCAAAACAGAATTCCTCCAAAAGCTTCTCAAAATAAAGATTCTACCCGGGTGGTCAGGATGGTCTCGGGTGCAAAAAGGATAATCCTGCAATATCAAAAGCCTATAGGAGTATAAGCATAACTAGATTAGTGAGATATTCCTCGTGCAAAAGTACTCATAACAAGCAATCAACCAAGTTTATTAACCAAGCATATGAAATGCAACAACCATATGATCAACTATCCAGTTTCGTATGTGTGTTGGATTTACCCCTCCATCGGTGGTTAAGGAATGCTTTGAACTGGGTCCCAAACAACCTCCTTAAAGTTGCACGCGTCTTAGGGTTCCAACGAACCATACTACTAGCCCCCGGCCTTCCTTACCCAAAGCGATCGATCCGGCTCGACTACAACTTAAGACCGTATTCCCCAAACGTCCTAACTCTCAAGGTTGTAGCAAGGCAGCTTACCTTTTCGTCTCACGCTGAAGAGTAGTAGTAAAATTTCGAAATGATATTCTAAGTGATATGCATGAGCAATTTGTTATATAGGGATTTCGATATGACATTAAATCATTTAAAGCGATAAGCAATATTTGCACACATAACAATACATACATAGAAACATTTATATCAATCACAAATCGAGTTCCGATATACTTATTGTTCATTGATCGAACACAACGATTCACATACATAATTCCCATGGTATCTCACATGCATATCAATTTTATCTTTTCCTAACATCTAGTGCTCTATTCTACAAGCACATGCGCGAATACATAAGCGTAAAGGAAACTCACTCGTCCATAGCGATCTAGGAGTCGAAGTAATCATCGGGGAAGACAAGATCTTGATCTTCGATACCTAAACAAAAGAAATACCCAACATGAGTATTTCATCCAAGATCTATTCAAGTTCTATAATTTTACCTTAGAGAATTCGTAAAAATCGTATGAAATGGAAGTTCCAACTTAAAATGGCCATAACTTGCTCATTTTAACTCGGAATTCCGCATATTATATATCGATTTCTACCTACTCGAAAAGATCTATCTATTTCTAAGGTTATTTTTATCAAAAGATGTCATTTGGGTCTCGGAATAATAACATACAGATTTGATACGAAAATTCTAATTTCAAAACTTAAGTTTTCAAACTTTTCTTCATTCAAGAGTTCTTGTACAAAAATATAGATATTTTGTATGGTTGGAAAAATATATATATAGACTCAAACCATATGCGTGAATTTAGTGGTGTTGTCTCAACAATGATTTTGTAAAACAAAATGTCTTAAAAAGTGAGAACAGCTAAGACTTTGAAAATCTCCTTTTTAATTTTTGTTTGGAAAATTTATTAGTAAGTATTTCCTTCTTTTAACTCCATTTCTTAACTTTGAGAATAATTACATTTTCAAAAAGAAATTTTAATTTTTTAAGATTCCCATAAATTTATTTCTAGTGGTTTAGAAAAATAGCTTTCTAAATATTTCATGTTTATAAGTTCTATAGTTTTTCTAAAGTTAGACCCACTTTAAAAAAATAACATCAATAATTTCATAAGTTATTTTATTATTTTTATTTCCTAAGTAAAGCTTATCATTAGAAAGGTTATTCTTTAATAATTTTGTAAAACTTATCTAAACCTTAATATGTTGATGAAAACTTTACATATGAGTTTAAGAAAACATTTGTTTAAACAAAGAATTAAGTTTAAGGAATTTTTCTTTATTTCATTAGTTTAAAAGAGAGTTTGATAACTTTATTTTCATTGATAAAATACCATGTAGTATTATTACTAAAACTTGAACTTAAACTTATCTAATTTTAGAAAGTATTTATTAAGACAAAACCTTAAGTCTTTATGGAAAAATAATGTCTTATGTGACAAAAACTATTTTTAAAGAGAGCTCTTATTTTTATTACTTAAGAAAACTCATTTTCATTATGTTTGAGACAAGAGCAACATGTTCATGCATGAATGAGAATATAATAAAAACAACATAATAAAATTATATAAGAGCATAAAAGTAAAGTCAAGTATTGGGAACCTTAGCTTCATCAAGGTATCCCGGACTAAGAATAGACTAGTCCTTAAAAGAAAAGAAAAGCAAAGAAAGAAAATTGTTTTGACTTGATATGGATAAGTCTAAGACTAGAAAGACTAGTCTTAATAATTGCATAAAACAAGTAAATCAATAAATTGCAAGACTTAAAAATAAATAAATAACAAATGAGCTTATATGCTCTAAATAAATATATATATATATACATAATATACATAATACTTATATAAGTTAGATTAGAAACAAATAATAACAATAACAACATAATAGTAACATAAAGAAAATAAGAACATGAACAAAAACAAAACATGAATAAATTGTTGCTTCTTTAACTCTCATGAGTCTAAGAAACATACACTAAACTCATGTTAAGTTGTATGAACATGATGAGTATATGAAAGAAACTTTTACCTAAGGTTATGTATTTGTTGAAGAAGAAAAGAATGGGTTGTAGTAATATGTGGGAATGGGTTTTCTAAAGAAAAGAGAGAACTTAAGAGGGATTTTGAGAGAGAGGTTTTATGGAGTGATTTTGGGAGAGTTTTAGTAGGAAATGAATTGTGTGAAAGAATGAAAAAGGAATGGGGTATTTATAGATTTTTGGAGTGGAAATTAGATGTAATTAAATAAAATGGAAAAGAAAATAAATAAAGACGGAAGAGGAGAGAGGGGGCACGGTTCTATATGGAAAAGGGGAAGAAATTAATTTGTTTTGTTTGTTTTGTAATAAAAGAAGTAATGTGATTAAAGTTGTATGGGGAAGGTAAATTGTAAGGTATAGGTATAGTAGAGTGTAAGAATAGAGTGTAAGAAAAGTAGAGATAAATGAATAGTAATGAATAGTAGAAAAGTACTATGAATAATAGACTAACAATTAAAATACAGGTAGTAAAGAAAATACTCGTCATTAAGCTATATCTGATATTTTTAGTTGCCGAAAAATTCTAAAACTGATATTTTTGAAAACCTTATATTTTTACGAATCTATTGGTGTTATCGGAATATTTTCACTATCCGGTGCACCGGGGCACGGTTTTTGAAAACTGATCCCGTTTGGATCCGAAGGACACTTGAAAATTACGAATTTGATATTTTTAAGCTTTCCTATATTATTAAACCATATTCCATAATTATTTCAATTTCGTTTTCTAGGGTCTAAGAACACGGGATTGCCGAATCTAGATTCACTAGACTAAACATAGAACTAAGTTACTTTTAGGGTTCCGATTCGACTTCCGGTTCTAGGGTTTTCTTATATTATCGAAAAATCTAAGGGCTTATAGATTTCTACCTATTCAAAAAGATGTATCCATTTCTAAAACTATTTTGATCAATCTATGTCATTTAAGCTCTAGAACAATGGCGATAAGATTCACCACGAATTTTCCATCCCAAAAGCATTTGTTTCAATCATCAAATCATTAAAAATTGCTTTGATAAATACTTAGTTATCTATATAGTTGAAAAATTCCTCTTTATAGTTACATAGCTCATGTTTCACAGATAGTTCAAGTATTTGTTGTCCAAAAATTTTTAGCAAAGACAATGTTAGTTGAAGGTTTGTAAAATTATAGTTTATAAGAAATCCTTTTTGTAAACTTTCTAAAAATGAATCTGTTGTTTCCTTTGTTTTCAAAAGTATTTTATGTTTATCATACTATTATCATTGGTGACTTTTCCATAAAATTGAATTTTCTCTATTTTTCCTTTTTGGAACTAAGGTCGCTTTTCCTATTAGTTTCTATGCAATTTTTCTTTGATTATTACTTGAAAAATTTCAGTTTGAAAACTTTCATTTCCTTTTTATGGGGTTTCCTTTATATTATGTTTTTATGGAAATCATTTTAGTATTAAAAATCATCTTCTTTTGGAAAGAAATTTAATATGGAGATGATTTAAGAAAAAGCTTTTCAAAATAAGTGTAGTTTCAAAATTATAGTGAGTTCTTCCTAAAGTTTTGAAAAAGAATGGATTTACTTTTATTAACTCATAACTTCTAAATTTCATATAGAACCATTTTTTGGTGACAAAATCTCCTTTTTGCAAAAAGCATATTTGAAGCTTTAAAGTTTAGACAACAACTTTTATGTGTATGATCATGAGAATAATAGCAAGCAAGAGTAGAGTGTAATAATAGCAATATAATGAATAAGATAGCAAAATAAAGTCAAGTATTGGGAGTCTTAAACTCTTCAAGGCTCTCGGGACTAAGAAATAGACTAGTCCCAAAAGAAAAGAAAGTAAAGAAAGGAAATTGTTTTGACTTGATGAGGACAAGTTTAAGACTAGAGATTAGTCTTAAAACAACATGAAATAAATAAATTGCAAAGAAAGAAAATAAATAAATTGCTTTGCATGAAAGTAAATAAATTATAAGTAAGCTTATATGCTCTAAAGAATATATATATATATATATAGATACATAATTATATTTAGTTAGATATATATAAGAAGTTAGTATAATATTAACAATAAGATATAAAATCAACATAACAATATAAATATGAAAGTTCATAAACAAGAATAATACATGAATAGTGTAGCTTCCATAACAATTAGTTTAGGAAACTCACACCATGGTCATGTAAAGTTACATGACATGGTAAAGGTGGTAGTAGTGTTGGTATGAGTAGAAGAGAGTTTTGAGAAGAAATTTTGGGAGAGTTTTGGGAAAGTGTTTGAGAGGAAATTTTGAGAGAGTTTTGGTAGTTAATTTGTGAGTAGTAGAAGTGTGAATGAAGTGAAAGAGGAGGGGCGGGTGGGGTGGTGTATTTATAAAAAATGAGGAGTAAAATTATATGATTTAATTAAAGAAAAAATTAAAAAAATATATGAAAAAGGGTAAAGAGGGGGGCATCGAATACTATTGGAGAGGAGAGAGAGAGAGATGTGATTTTTTTGTATTTTGTTAATTAAATGCAATAATATGTAAGGCAGATGTGATATAAAGTTATGGAAAAAATAAAAAGTAAAGAAAATAGGTGTATATAGTGTAAGAGTAGGTGTTAGAAAAAGTAGAGATAGTTAAATAGTGTAGAATAGTAATAAATAGTGTAATGTAAAGTAGATTTTAACTATTCCAAATCCTGTGACACGTTTTTCGAAAACTGTATTCGTTTAGGTTCAAAACGAATTGCGGTTTTATTAATATGATATTTTTAAACTTTCTTATGTTACTACGAACTATTCTATATACTAATCTCTTACTTATTCACTTAAGGTTACGAACATGGGATTGTCGGACTTAAACTCGTTACGTCTAACTAGGGTTTTGTTGACTTTAGGGTTTCCAGTTGACCTTCTAATTAAGGTTTAAGCTTAACCGATCGCAAACTTTAGGGGTTTACAAGATCTCTCTTTAAGCTTTTCACAACATCTTGAATCACATTAATCGGAGTCTGGATGAGAAAGTTATTATCAAAATATGAAGCAATATCAAGACTGAAATTGGGCATTGCAATATACCGGTCGGATGGTAATATATGGCGTCCGAATAGTAGCTAGTTTGTTGCTTTGTTTTGCAGATAGCATCCAGACGCTAGTTGATAGAAAAATAGCTATTGAAGCCTCTCTTACTCGACTATTGGAGTTGTGTTTTGTTGACAACAACTAAAAGGCTTCAAGATGTTATAAATACAAGTGTTTGGGGACTTGAATAGTAGTTCTAGAGCTTATTTATTGCAAGCATTTTCTTGTAAACACTCTCTACAAGCTTTAATTGTAAACTGCAATATTGTGTGCGTGAGAGTTAAGTGTAGTACTAAGTGTTTTGTTATTGCTGTCCTTTATCAAGCACTACACTAAGTGAGCTGTGAGTAATTTGGTGAAGTCTTAAGTTGAGTCTAGTGTGTTCAAGTTTATAAATACTCAACTCAAGCATTTGTGTTGTTGATGTATTGAAATCCTCTATTGAGGCAAATATTTATTATGAATAAAGTGGTGAAGTCCTCCATTGAAGGAGGCAATTGTTGTGATCATGAAGACTAGGGGGTAGATCTAACTCAACATTAAAATCGTGATGCAAACTTTCCTTTCCCTATCTCTTTATTTATTATTATTGTTGTTGTGCATGAATTAGTTTTTTAGCTTAAAAGGAAATCATTTTTAGTGCATAATCCATATTCTTTAGGTGTTTCCTATTTTCTACAAAAATATATAATAAGAGTATGGAATAAATAAACTGCAAAATACAAAAAAAGTGCAAAGAAATAAATGTTAGATTAGTGAATAATAGGCTCGAAAGAATATAAATGTTATATGTACATATTAGAATATAAAGAGTTAGGTTAGCAACATGAAATAAGAAGAAAGAAGATATTATGATCATGGATATAACATTATGACATGAATAATATGTGTCTTACATTTCCATTCCCTAACATATGCATCATGGGGATTTCATATGGAAAATAATTAAAGACATAAGCATTCATGTCACTTGCATAAACAATATGTATGAGGAGGGTTTTAGTGTTTTTACCTAAAATAAGAAATGGGATTTGCTTATGGGTGAAAGAGGGAAGGAAAGTGTAAGCCCCGGAAAATTTCAGTAAATAATTCCAAAATGAACTTCGAAAATAAACCCTAAAAATCACTCCAAATTAAAACCGAACTTTGAACGAGTCCTGAAATATAAACGAAAGTAAGAATTCATTAGACTTGAGAAAATCTAAAAATAAAATAAGGACTAAAAGTCCTTAAGTCCAAAAACCATTACGTAAGATAAACTGCTTACCTAATCTATAATTCATAAAAATCGGGATAAAATAAAACACAGTGATAATTTGCTAAAAAGCAAGTTAATCTGTAACATGACAATTTGAAGGATCAGGAAATCACCAAAGGCCAATTCCATAATTAGGCTTTGGCACGATTAAGAAAACTTTATCTACCAATAATAAAATATAGACTTTGGAAATTCCCCAAACGACCAGACTAATAATCCTAAGAGACGGAAATCACAATAAAGCCCTAACGATCAAATCAAACTCCAAGAATCATAGAACTAGTTAGAAATTGAAATCTCGTAATCTTAAGAAGGAAGAATTCAAGAAAAAATAACAAATTAATAATCCTTAAGTTGACCAATTGTTCATAAAACCTTAAATCGAAGCAAAATAAATTCGAAAACAAAACACTATGAAGATCCTTTTTCAAAGCAAATTATAAAAATCAAGATTTCCCCAAAATCATTCCAAAAATCGATAATTGACTCAAACTCAAGAAAATCATATCGGTAACCATTACCGATATTACTCCGGATATAATAATTCAATTCAAGATTTCGAAAGCAGTAAGAGATATTAAATGCTTATAAAAATAAAATTTAAAATAAATTTCTCAAACTATACGTGTATAAACAGAAATCTCAGTTTCCAATTGGCAAAGGTCTAAACCGGAAAATCATCCGGAAACCCTAACCGGAATACAATAGCTTAAGTCCGGCAATCTAGCGCCCTTAACTCTAGAGGCCGAGGTAGTTTAAATAAGTAGAATAGCTCGTAGTAATATAAGTTTGTTAATATCAGATTGGTAAATTTTTGACCTATCTCGAACCCGTTCGGATACAGACTTCGAAAAGCGTGTCCCGGGACTCGAGATATCAAAAATATACCATTAGTACCGTTAGACTCGTAATTCCACGAGATTTCTAAATATATCAGTTATATAATTTTTCGGGTTATAAAAGTTACAGTTATAACCTTTTTATCGTATTTTCATTTCTACCGGTAATTGATTATTCTTTTGCACTATTCATTTTATTTCATTACACAATTTTATTATTATTATTTTTTTTTATACCCTGGGTTTCCTAGTAATCAAGTAAACTTCGAAAACCAGAAAATAACCCTAAAGTTTAGTTCAAAGCTTTGTGAGAAAGACCGAGATACCCTAATTCCGGCTTTTCCTCGGTTTCCAAATAAGAAACTTTTATAAGCAAAATTAATTTTGAATATAGTTCTTGATTATATTTCAAACCAAGAAAAGATCAGATTTTAAGAAAATTTCAATTCCGGGTCATCCCGAGACCCATTATAGAAAAGCGTGCCCCGGAACTAGAATTTCAAAAATTTCTTTATGAATACTCATTTGAATCGAAATAAAATAAGGATTTCAAAAATATATTTTTCATAATTTTCCGGCTTATGAAAAATACAGTTATAGCCTTTTTATTCGTATTTCATTACTACCGGAAATTAAATTGTCTTGTCAACTATTCCTACTATTCATAAAGTACTACCTAGTCTACCTATTAGCCTACTCTACATCTAACCCTTACCATCACTCAAATCAACTCTCTTTTCTCATAACTTTTGTCCTTAACTTTTTACAATTATCAATCAAACATCATGTTAAATCAATCAATAAAGTAAAAGTTTTTCAAACTTCTTCCCTCCTCCATGAATAGTGCCGGCGTGAATAGTCCCCCCTCCCCATGTCCATTTTGCAAATTTTTTTTTCATTTAATCTAACTCCATTTAACCTAATCCATTTATATAACTATTTTTCTCTCTCTTCCTTCATTCACTCATTTTCCAACTTCACAAAGTGGAAAAGCTCTCAAAGTCTCTTTTTTCCCCTCTTGGCCGAAACATTAAGCCCCCACACACACACACAACTTCCATTTCTTCTTTTCATCTCATTTCCTTCAAGTAAGTAAAGTTCCATCCTTTCCACTCATAAACTTTGTTATGGCTAAGTGATTTTTGGATATTTCAACTCCATGTCCCATGATTTTAGTAGGACAATGAGATATCAAAACAAAAATCCCGAACCATTACAAAGTAGATCTAACTTTTAAAGAAGCTTTCATACCAAAAGCTTTATGTTCCATCAAAAAGCTTTTAAACAAAGATCTTTTATAAAAATATAGTTTTTATGTTTTCAAAACTCATTTAAGCATTTGATAAGTAGATCCATATTACTACTCATGATCATGTAGGCATTTAAGTTTCATTCTATTTTGTGTTTATGTGCATTAATAGTCTTTAATGCTTTTGTCTTTAGTAAATCACCTTCCTAGTATGTAGATCTATGGTTAGATAAGTTAATAAAGTCAAAAAGGAAAACACTTTTCAAAATATGAACTTGTGTAAATTCGGATCACTTTGAAAACCTAGGTCAAAAACACTTTTATCAACTTCTAAACATGTATTTTACAAGAGAAATGAAGCCTATGGGTAATAGATAATGTTTGGTAGTATTTTTCATGAGTCTAAATGAGATTTTTCTAAAGAAAATGTTGGAAACAAGAAATGAAGTCCAATAGAAGTTTTGAACTAAAAGTCATATAGATGAAATTCGTAATAATGGATGTAGGGTTAGAAAACACTATTTTTCCAACTTCAAAAATGATATTTTCTTAAAAATGAAGTCCTTAGGATATAGGTATAATAAATACTTAAAGTTTTAAGTATAAAATATATTTTTCCTAAAGGAATCAACTTGAAAATGGACTTTTGTAAATTCGGATTTTTGGAAACCCCTAGTAAAGACCCACTTAAAAGTTTATAAATGTGGATTTTATTAAAGAAATAAAGGCCTTAGGATATAACTAATATGAGGGTCAAAATTCTTTAAGCAAAATAGAGTTTTCCTAAAGAAAATCCTTGTAATATGTAGGTGTGACTAAGTGTAGTAAACTCACTTGTTAAACATTAATATGAAATGGTTTTCTAAGAAAAGTTATGTAAATTCTTTAAACCTAAAGAGCTATAAGAACTTAGGCTCATTAGAGTTCATATCATGACATTCATGATAGGGAAAATCATTACCATTGCATTTAGTTTCATTTTACACTTAGGAATCTCAAGTGCATTCATGAAAACCGCATTTTCGGAATTATTACCGCTGTACAGATCTGATCCCTCGTTTCCGAGGCTTAGATATTTTCAAAACTTGATTTAAACTTCGTATTTAGAAAGCTCTTCCGAAGTAGATAGAAATCGATATAAAATTTGCGAGATTCCGAGTTAAAATGACCAAGTTATGGCCGTTTTAAGTTGGAATTCCCGCTTAGGACGCGAATTACGAATTTGATAAGTTCGTATGAAGTCGTTGGATTAGTTTGAGTTGAAATACTGATTAGAGTATTTCTTCCTTTTTAGGTTATCCCGAGTTCGACGATTCCCTACCACCGGATTATTATTACTAGAAGACCGGTGATCCAATGGCTGAGTGAGTTTTCTCCTTGTTTTGTTACCTTGATTGTGCTTGTAATTAGTCGCATTAGAATTTTAGGAACAAGATAAAAATCGATGTGAATGGGGATGGGATATATGATGAGACTGTGATGAATGTATGCCAAGGAATACTAAAGCATATCGAAACCACGATTTGATTGGATAACTGCACGGTTCATATTATTTATGTGTATGATATTGCCTGGTCACTCTAAAGAATGTATAAATATTTTGACCTAAGCAAAAAGTAAATTGATCATGCATCGCATCAGACATATTGCATTTGGTAGCGTGCTACTCCTACGCAGGTCGATCGGTATGGTCCGAGGACTCGTTTAAGTACGGAGACCCGGTGCCAGAGCTCATTCTCGGGTACTAAGGCGCATGTGGATGCATCCTTGTATGAGCCTAGCCGAGTCGAGTGCTAAGAGCCAGGGCTTGGGGACTAGCAGCGGTCGTGTAGACTCAATACCATTCCTAACCCAAGATACGGAGGGCGTAAATCCGTTCTGTGTGTGGGTTCCGGTTACCCATGCATAATTGCTTGCTCACGTGTTTGTTCATGCATAGCATATGATTGATTAATAACTTGTTTGTTATGGTACGGAATTAAGGGAATTCTCACTAAGCTAGTGTAGCTTATACCCCAATAGTTGTTTAAATGAGCAGGTTATTCCAAGAATGCTAAGTGGGGACCAAGATGGTTGAAGTCGAGAATGACTTCGGGATTCCGGCAAGATATAAGAATGCTTGAAGTTTTTGGCTAAGCTTTACGATTGCTTGTAATAGTTTTATGTAGTGAAGTCTTGGGATGAATGTAATTGAAGTTTGATGAACTGTATTTTGAAGTATAGTGTTTTGTATTTGGAGTATAGTGGATTGTATTTCCTTTACATTGTTACTCAATTGTATCAACATAAAACGTATCATTCCGATGTGTCTCCTCTATGTGTTAGACGCCTTGTGCATAGTATGGAAGCCTTCGCGTGACTGAGGTGGTCATTCTTAGGCTTTAATATTGTGTACGGCGGACTGCCACGTTTATGGTACCCTTCGGGGCGTGACAGAAAGTGTTTGGGAGAAGTTTTAGAGAGAAAAGTTGTGGAGTAAAATTGGTAGAGTTTTGTTATAATGAAAGAAAAATGTGTAAGAAATGAGGGAAAGAATAGGCATTTATAGAGGGGAAAAGGAGGAGATAAAAGATGTAAAAAATAAATGAAAAAGAAAAGAAAATGGGGGTAGCAGCTGCAACTAATTAAAAGAGAGGGAAAAAATTAATTTAAGTAGAAAAAATATAATGAAGTATAAGAGAAGTTAAGTAAAAAGTATAGTAAAGTTTTATGGGAAAAAAAAATTGTGAGAGATGTAAGAGATAGGTGTAAGAAAAAGTAAAGAAAGGTGAATAGTAGTAAATAGTAATAAATAGTAAATGAATAGTAAACAAGACAAATAAATTATTGGTAGTAATAAAAATACGCGTAAATAAGCTATATCTGATGTTTTTAGAAGTCGAAAAATTTATAACTAATATTTTTATGAAACAATAAATTATTAGATGATATTTGAAAGATGATTTGATATTATTTTATATTCATTGTTATACCATTTTGTTATCTCGGTCTATATGCTAAAGATCGGGGCTACCAAAACGATCTTTTAACCTTAATTGTCGAATTTTTGACCCAAAAAATTTATATATGCGATTTTATGAATATCTTAATATATTTCTAGTATAAATTTTTTGTCGGAATATTTTTATTGTTTTGCTTGTCGAGATCCTGTTTTTAGAAATCGATTTCGTTTGGGTTCGAATCAGACGGATTTTTGTCGTATATGATCTTTTTAGGTTATAAGACATTATTTCAGACTGTAATCTAATGTCATCTCATTTTTACTGTTTTAAGATTTCAAACACGGGATTGCAAGATCAAGTCTTACTAGGGCTTGTTGTTGACCTAATTGACTTTTAAGGTTCCGGTCTCAAATCCAGCTTTAAGATTTACTCGTAAAATTTTAAAATCTAGAGGTTTATGTCATACTTATATTTTCGATTCAAATTTTAATTTTTACTTTATTTTATGGTTTATTCAATATTTTACAATTCTTGATATTGTTTAATTAAGTATAGGGTTATGTGTTGACTTGGGTTGACTTTTAGTATTAATTTAAATTTTTTATTTTGAAATTCGCCGAAAGTTTTAAGGTTTTATAATTTTGTCGTAAATAATATATAGGCGTACTGTCTCGATATACGTGTTAGTAGGAATGCAACCGGGACGGGTTTGGGACGGGTATACTGAAACTCGAACCCAATCCCGATACCTAGTAGGGTTCGCGAAACCATCCCAAACCCTATAGGGTTTTTGTCCATGAACCCAAAACCAGCTAAACAAACCCTATAGGGTACCGTCTCAAACCCTATAAGGTTTTTCTTCTTTTTCTATTTCCAATATTTCCTACTTCACAAGCTAAGAAGAAAACTCTTATCATTACTTATACAATCCTCTTTATAAAATATCATTTTCATGGGAAGAAAATCAAAAGTGTCTTAGGAAACAAAATTAAAGAGAATGTAATGTTCATCAGAACATTTATCAAATCACAATACAAATTTTAAAGCGAAATAAAAATTAAACAAGCAAAGCATCTCTCATCAAATTACAATACAAATTTAAAATCCTCATAGATTTCACTACTCATTTTCATCTTCTTCTTCATTTGTCTTCATACCTACAAACAAAAAAAGGAAGCAAAAATTTCCAATTCATTAGATATATGGTGAAAACATTTTAAAAAAAATAAATAAATAAATTTACTAGTCTCTTACCACTTGATTTATGAACTATCCAACTTTGAGTATACATCAATGCCTCTATGGTATCTGCTTTAAGTCGACTTCTATGTGAACTAATTACTCGACCGCCGGTACTAAATGTAGATTCAGATGCAACCGTGGACACGAGAATAGCTAGTATATCTCTAGCTACCTCTGCTATCGTAGGATATTTCATTACACTCACTTTCTATCATTCAAGAATATCAAACTTAGAGTTTTCCACCCAAGGCTCCACAGGTTCTTCTAAATAATGGTCTAACTCTGACTTTACCTGGACATCAGTGGATGTAGTTCAAATATTCTAAATAACATTCCATAATAAGATCAGTTGAAGTTGGAGCACTAGTGCCATTGCCACCTCCTGAAGGATTTTAAGAAGATCTACCATTTGAGCTCTTACTTTGGCGAGATTTAGATCTACCTTGATGTTCTTGAATTAGTTCATAAGCAGTGTCCTTGAAATTTTGTATCTCTTTAGAAGCATTTACTCCAAAAACCTTACGAAACACAAAATCCACCGCCTTCATCTTAAAGCGACTGTAGTTTGGTTCTTAGAACACAATAAGATACAGTTTGCTCCCAAGAAAACCCAAAAACTAGTTGAACTCCTTCGAGTAAGAGGATACCTTACCCAATCAACATTTGAGAAGGCATATAAGGAGAGTAAGCTATGCAATAGAAAGCATAAACTATAATCTTGGGTATTCTTCAAATAGCAAAGATTAAGTCTGATATATATATATATGTTAACGGGTTCGACTTCCCAACAGGTTTTACATCTATTCCAAAACCCATCCCAAAACCCTATAGGGTTTTATTATTAATCCCAAAATCCGTCCCAAACCCTATAGGGCATTACCTTATAGGGTATTTATCAAGCTAGGCGGGTCGGGTACCCTATAAAAACCCGCCCGCTTGCATCCCTATGTGTTAGGAGTGAGATAGATGAATTATTTAGCGTACGGGTTTGAATCAAATTATTATAGAATTTTCTATTTTGTTTTTGAAGGTTCTGTTTTCTTAAGGTTATGAAATTCAATATGATCTTGTTTAGAGTTTCTAGAATTTGGTTTTTAACTTAGGTCAGTTTTTACAGCTTTGATTTGGTTTTTAGCTCTAGAATGATTGTTTTACGATTCGAAAATTTTCAGGGGTTTACAGGTTGCCACGGTTTGATCTTTGAGTATCTATCTTTGTTGTTTTTGCTCCAATTCTTAATCAAATGACTTTATTTCTTCCTTTAATACTCAATAGAGGTAAACAACAAATAAACAATAATAACATGATTTTATAGGGATTTTATAGAATAATCAATCAAATTAAGCATAACTTCTTGTGATTTGAATATAAGTCACTTATTAAGCTGGGCCTTGAAAGCTAGCACGATAGCTATTTATATTTTATATTAACCAACAGCGAACCCAAATCCCTTCCTAGCCATCTCTAAGTAATCGCAATTTCCTTTCCAAACCAAACGGGACAAATAAAGCTTACTATTTTGCACATAGCCACATAAACAAAATATAGATTAAAAGGTCTGGTTTCAAATTAAGTGCGTTAACATTACAATCGAGACGAACTAAAATGTGGATTTTGCAAGGAGGAAAGAACAGAAAATGTGCCAAAGTTTACTTAATTTACCTAGTCGTGGTACATCTTCAACGTCCTAAAAAACACGTCGAAAAATTGTTGACAAAACAAACTTTTATTTTACAATAAATTATACGGAAAAAACTGCTGAGCGGTTGGTATAATCACAACAATCAAGTATACAAATCAAATTAAAGAGGATTTCTACAATCTTATCGATGGGATCATTCAATCAATTATTTAATGATTAAAATAAATATAGTAACTGAAATATTAATTATTTTAATGTTTCGATCATGATTATGTATGATGTAAACCGTTAAATAGTGATAAGATTGATCCCGTCAAAATTAATGTTAGAATTTTACCATTACAAAACAAATCTTTATATATTTATTAATGAGACTTCCGCCGCATTTTCAAAAGAATATAATTGTCGGATTTTGAATAGTCAATTCAATGCCTTGTTCGGTAACATTAATAAAATCCGCAAGGAATTGAGGCTGTTATTTTAACTAGAACTCAAATATGACTTGACTTCCCACCATTTTCATTTTCATGGGAAATTGATTATATATAGATTATAGATCTATAAATAACGATGTATTTTCTGTTTTTGGGAGCAAAACATAATAAGGAGGGAGAGAATTCGAATTTTCATGCATTTTTGTAAGTTGTAACCCCCTCTTCCTTGGGTTTCTTCTCTTCGGGCTTGTCAAGTTCGGTTAGCTTCCTTCTAAAAGACTCGTGCAGTCGACGCTGCCTCTCATAAAATAAAGAGACCAGATATTTGACATGTGATCCCTCTTCTCCTCCCCGGCACTCCAATACATGTGAACCTGTTATTAGTCGACGTCTCTAATGATATTGTTACTTCGGCTGATTATAAATGGATGATTCAAATATAATATCCCTTGCTTAATAGTCCAAAGCTAATGTTATTAGGCTATAAAATTATTGATGTATGGTCGCATTTTATATTCATGTATTTTTTTCTAATATTTATTATTTTTGTGTTTTGAGTTTTCATACTTTTTGTAAAGGGTTGAAAAAATTTAAAATATTATTATTTGTATTCAGCTTGATTTGTAAGTTAAGTGACAAAACCTGATAAGTTTGGTTTAGTTATTGGGATGATCTAGGGAGATTTGACATGGTAGACTTGAAATAAGAATTGTTGGACCAGCTTACTTTATCCAACCTCTCTCAAATAGACTCATGCGCACAAAAAATGACTATTGATCTTGGCCCATAAGGTACTTCAAACCATCTATCAATCATTTAGATTATCTAACGGTCATCACCCATATCAAGTACTTATAAATACTCAAACACTCTCCCTCATTTCCAACTTTTTTGAGACAGAGAAGATAAACAGCATTACATGAAGAAGGTTCTATTCAAGTAGATCAAATAAGACAACTCAAGTGTTTTCTACCTCAACTGCTAAAGAATTGTGAGATTGATGCGCAAGGTCTACCCAAGCTTTCTTATTTATCACTTGTGCATTCGAAACACTAAAACTATTTGTTCTTGTCTCCTATCATCTTCTCTAAGCCATCACATCATCAAATATCATTTGCTCAACAGCATTTTGAAGTCACGTGCCAAGCGAGAGATACACACAACACATGGTAATTACTCCAAGAAGAACCTTCCATTTGCACTTTTTATATAAATGTTTCATCATTGCTAGTGAAGCACGTGGAATGTTAGTTTACGGCTTATCTACTATAATTAATTTAATAGATAATATATTGTATATTTACTTTTAATAAATAATAATAAAATAAATTGCAAATTATGAAAACAAAATATGTGATTTAATGCTTTGACACTCTTATGATCACTGTTTTATCATTTGACAACTATGATTTCAGTTTAGTTTTTCGTAATAATAGTTTTATCAAGGATAATCTTATAAATGGTGTCTAAATTTTAGTAAATATATAATTAGATACATAAACTATAAAATTGATCAATTTAATATCTAAAAGAACTTGACGTAAGTACCCTCTGGTGTGCATGAAAAATTCTTCCAAGTACTAAATTTATCAATTTCAAATTTTAGATACCAAATTGATCAATTTTAAAGTTTAAATATCTAATTGCATATTTTTTTCAAAATTCAAGAACCATTCTTAACACCAACCCTTTTATCAATGTGTTCATATTGATAAAGTACATATCATGTCTTTGTTAAAACATAAAATACGAGCATGGTTTTGCAATAGCACCAAAACATATCCTATAGTTTTGTAATTTTTCCTAAAATAGGAGGGGAAAAAGTTAGATTGAAAATTTACAAACCCTAATGGGATGTTTGGCATGCGAGAATAGATCGAAACGAAATTGCGATTTCAACTTTCAATCCATTTCCTATGTTTGAAAGCATTGTTAGAAGCTGAAATCATTTATTGCTCCTTTTTGGAAGCATTGACTATTCAGCTTCAAGGGAGATTTCGATTTCACCTTTAAGAAGATGAAATCGTAATTTCTTTCTAGTTTAAATGATTTAATTACCATGTTATCCTACAAAAATTACCATCTTATTTATTATTAAAGATATTTTTGTCAAATCATTGTATATACTTGTTGATGGTCCATTCTAGATTATAAAGCCACCCAATTTAAGCCAACACACCAATGGGCCAAACCGGCCTATTAGGCCTAAACTCCATCAACAGACCCCATAATGGGAGACCCAACCTCATAATCAGTCTTGGTAATCTCTCCATCACCTCCATCCCAACAATTGCTTGGCATAAGTAGCTTGGTCAACTTTGTCTCCAGATGGTAGAGACGTGGGCTCGGCTCACGATCTCCAAAACTACCTTCTAACCGTCCACTAACCTACTCATCTACTATGGTCTTAACCGTCAGGTCAATCGCCTATAAATACTCTTTTACCTCTCCAAAGATAGGCCTTGTATCCAACATTTATTCAAGCCCAGATTCTTGAAGTCCATTCTCTACCGGATTCAAGCAAGCAACAATACTTGTTCTTTTCCATTTCATACCATGTATGTGTTCAAACATAAGAGTGGATTTGAGATTCCCTTATTCTTTTCATCCATTCCTTTTATTTTAATCTATTCCATTTTAAAGGATTCATATGGAACAAACATAACATAAGTATCTTAACAAACCATCACAAGCCAAGTGGTGGCTTGTTACTACCAAAGACCAAAGGGTAGATGCCCATCAGGAGTCCCATGACACGCCTTCTCCATCCAAAAGGTGGCGGTTGGTCTTAATCTAATGTTGGGATGACCAACATTCTTACGGTGCTTTTGGTATGCTGGAATTGACCTAGAATACAACTGCGATTTTTTGTTCTATTCCTATTCTCATGTTTGGAAGTGAGTTTAAAAACCATAATTACGATTCTTAGAAATCATTGATTTCGGCTTTGAGAATAGAATCACAACTTCATTCCACCCTTACTAATATTAATTATTTGAATTACCTTTTTATCTAACCACCTATATATTATTCATAATTATTAGAAAGGATATCTTTTGTAAATAGGCAATTCATTCTATTCCATTCCATCGTGTATGTACCTCAACATAGGAATAGATTTCACATTCCTTTATTAATTCTATATCATTCTATTCCTTCAATTTCAATCTATTCCATTCTAAATGATTTTAATGTATCAAACATAACATTACCATTAGAGATTTGTTTTAATTCTATTTTTTTTTTTTAACTTTATAGTTTCTAGTTCATAATTTAATTAAATACATTTAGTAATATTATTTTATCCAATAAACCATCATAGGCCAATCATGTTTGACTCACTAATAGTGATCGGTTTTATGAGATATATATATATATATATGCAAAATTTTAATACGTAAATACAAGTATGTAAAATAATTAAAAGAAAATACCAAAATGTAAACTATATCTCATTTTTTTTCAGCAGATCTAGGGATGTAACCGGATTGGCTCTTTATAGGGTTTCCGACCCACCCGACCCATTAAAAACCCTATAGGGTTCAATCCTATAGAGTTATAGGGTCGAGTTTGGATATATAGTAAAAACCCTATAAGGTTATAGGGTCGGGTTTGGATCATATAACAAACCCGATGGATATTCGATAACCCGATATTATAATTAAAAAAATAAATAAAAACATTACTAAATGAGCAAAAAAAGAAAAGAAGATATGAAGAAGCTACAATCTTTTTTGTCTCCTAAGGATGGTTTTTTTTTTTAATATTTATGGATTAGTTATGGATTTAGAACTTTTTAATAAATTTTATTCAAGTCATGTTTGCTATGGAAATTAATATTATTTGTTGTCCATTATATTTTAGTCCCAATAGAAAATTTAATTTAACCATATTTTTAAAAATTATACAGTGATAAAAGTAATATATTAATGTGTTTAAATGTTATATAATGAATGTGATCTACAACATTTTCTATCAATTCTACATGCATCATTTCATTTTTGAATGTATAGGAAACTTATGTCAGAAGTACCGGCTTTCCTCAAATTTATTATTAAAATTTGAAAATAGGTTTTTCAAAAAAAAAAAAAGGTTATAAGGTTATAGGGTCAGATTCCGGGTTCTAAATCAAACCCTCTATGGCGGGTTTGGATATAGCATCAAAACCCTGTAGGGTTATAGGGTCGGGTCTGGTAGACCCTATAAGGTAGCGGGTCGGGTTTCAGGTTCATATGATCCACCCGAAAGCCGACCCGGTTACATCCCTAAGCAGATTTTTTATTAGAAATAAGAATAAGACTATCCAACTTGATTTATTTTGATCAGATGCCAGCGTTTGTACCCAATGAGATATATAAAGATCTTAGCTGCAAACAATCACTTTATTACAATTTACGTCTATATGATACCAAACCGTTGATCTTATTTTCAAAAATATATATTAAGTAAAATAAAATCGTATTGTCTTGGGTTTTTTGTACAATTAATGTTTTTGATGGTGCTATGCTATGTTATTGATATCTCAAAATAGGAAAAAAACCGGATCGCAAGCATTTCAACTGATCCAATAATATATCTGTTATTTGCAAAAGATTCTATTTGCTTGTTCTATAACATAGTACACTCAATTCAATCAACGATGTAGGCAACACGGAAAAGACTGGCCACATACAAACCTATCAAGTAGGGGTGTACAAAAAAATCGATGAAACCGAGAAACCGAACCAAAACCGTAAAATCAATCCAAAAAATATGGTTAACCGGTCCGTTGGTTTCGGTTTAGGATTACGGTTTTTATTTTTTCCAGTTTTCGGTTTCGGTTTCGGTTTGTAACCACAAAAAACCGATGGTTAACGGTTAACCGTTTTAGTATTTATAAATATATTATATATATAATTTACATATACAAATAATTATTTATATATATATATATATACATTTGATTTTCATATACATATAATTTACTTATGTTAATATTCATTGAATTTCGATTAAAATACTATTGTCCTATGATTGATGGAGTTAATATGGTAATTGATTTAGTTTGATTTTATTGATAATGATACATTCAAAGGTTCGTTTTTCCCCTTTTCCTTAATTTCATTTTCTTTTTTTTTTAGCTCTAGTAATATATATAATAATTTAAAGAAAAAATTTATGATAAAGGCTTAAAAAAAAGGTTTTTTGAAATTATCAATTTGATTTATTGAAACCATTACGTTAAATGGTTAAAAACCGAAAACCGAATAAATTAACCGAATAAAACGGTTAACCGTTAAGGCGGTTAACCATTTATAATGGACCGGTTAAGGATTGAGATATTTAAAAACCGATAATTACGGTTAGGTTCAAAAACTAAGGTCACGGACCGGTTAACCGGTCCATGAATACCCTTACTATCAAGTAAGAAGAGTGGAACATGGAACCCCGACGCGACAACTTAACGGAATTGGATATTGTCGATGTTCACCAGTTCACGCATGGGAGTTTTCTTGGCAATACAAACAACCCAATTGTTAAAGCAAGGCTAATGCTTCCTGCTATGGAGTACCAGTTTCGATTTACATCAAACTCTTTTGTTCATGCTCATATTATCTATTAGCCAAATAGAACACAAAAAGTTATGTAAAAAAAAGTCATCGTGTTCCCTTTAAAATTATGCTATAAAGAACACCTATAGAATATAATAAAATGTCTCTCAGTAGTTTTAAAGAACTAAGATAATCAAAAGGTAAAAAGAACTGTTTTTCCATTCTGAAAAGGTGAAAAACAAAATTAAAATGGCTCAACAACATTTCTACCGTTTGTAAAAATAAATAAGATATACTAAAATAAAGGTCAAACGAAACAAAATTACCAAAATCTATTGTAAAATCACATCTACTAGATGGAATATAAGGTTTTCTACATAAATCGTGTAGAAAAGATGGGATACAATATTTTGATACCATAGTTTAATCTCGTTTGAAAAATAACATATACTCATTTCTACATATATCGCATGTTAATAATAGGATATACGTAGCACATATATCGTATTTCTTAAATGCGATACACATGAATGTGTTGCAGTTAACTCGTATTCCTTTTTTAATAACAATTTTAATACTATAATTTGATAATTATTTTGATTTCGATCATATTTAAGCAATTATATTTAATTAGTGTCCTAAACAAGAAATAATTCCAAATTGAGAAAGCTTCTACGAATGTCTATACACTTATCACTTGTAAAGACGGCATGTAGTTGGACTTTTTACCCAATTGCCGCAGAATTTTCCTTCAATCGGCAGCAGCTAACCTCACCTACCTAGCCTTTCCATCTCTCATCAACCCAGGAACCAACAACACTTGGAAATGCTTAAGACGGGAGCAATTTAAATTGGATTTTGCGACCTGCAATATAATTGGTGTTTAACTAATTCAACCAAACTTATAACAAACAATAACTAATGAGTTCCGAGAACATTCTGGTTTTAGTTCTAGGATCAGATTCTTTGACCCTGCAACGGACTCTTGCATACCCTACAAGTAATCTCATCAGTTAATGAAACGTTAGGACCACATTTGCAGTGGTTGATAAACAACCATTTGAACTTTTGTCATATTTATAGTCCACTCTTTTGCATAGCAAAACCAATTAATTGCACCTTTATTAATCCTAAGCTTGTAAGTTTCACCAATGATATTCATTTTCACTTAACCATTTTTCTTTTCTTTTTTTTTTTTTTTCAATTTCTTGTAATGAGGTCCAAGAGTTGCTTAAATACTTGTAAGGCAGGGTACCCAAAGCAGCTAAAGTTATTTTGCTGCTAAATTGGACAACCCTAAGAAATCATGAGAACTTGCACTGTAATCAGCTTGATTCTAATTCTCGTCACCACAAGTTGCTTAGCAGATGTTGAAGATGATAATTTAAAACTAGGAGCATCTTTCATTTTGGCGACTCTCTAGTCGATGCTGGAAATAATAATTATCTGCCAACTTTGTCCAAGGCTAATATCCCACCAAATGGAATTGATTTCAAAGCCTCTGGAGGGAACCCTACTGGCAGATACACTAATGGAAGAACTATTGGAGACATTGTTGGTATGGAACTGGTGAAGGATGAGTAGCGTTATCGATAATATCATTGCACTTTACAATGTTAATAGTTCATCTGAAAATCCCAGATAATATGATAGTTCTAATAATGTATGTGATCCTTCTCACAGGTGAAGAACTGGGGCAGCCTAACTATGCCATTCCGTTTCTGGCCCAAACACCACAGGCAAGGCAATTCTGACAGGAGTTAATTATGCATCTGGGGGTGGAGGGATTTTAAATGCAACTGGAAGGATTTTTGTAAGTCCCACAGATGCTCACTCTCTCTCTCTCTCCCCCACCTTTTTGTTATGTGATTGCGCTAGATCTTTACAAGGTGGAAGGCTAAACATCATATAATGCAAACCACCTGGTGTCATGATTCCAATCACATAAGCAGGGACATTATCTCTAAGTTCGAAGTTTCCTTTGCAGATCAATAGGCTGAGCTTGGACATACAAATTGACTATTTCAATATAACAAGAAAGCAGATTGATAATCTGATGGATCCATCCAAAGCAAAAAATTATATAATGAAGAGATCGATATTCTCAATAACAATCGGGGCCAATGATTTTCTGAACAACTATATGCTTCCTGTCCTCTCTATTGGTGCCAGGATTTCTCAATCCCCAGATGCTTTCATCGATGACATGATGAGTCACTTGCGAAATCAACTGACTGTAAGTATATCAGCCTCTAAACATCTGAAAAAAGACAACTGTGTTTGATGGCCTCTAATTAATAATAGTTGTGATATTTAAAATGACAGAGACTATATCAGTTAGATGCTAGAAAATTTGTGGTAGGAAATGTTGGGCCCATTGGATGCATACCTTACCAGAAGACAATAAATCAGCTACAAGCAAACGAATGTGTGGAATTGCCCAACAAGCTCGCACAACAGTACAACACACGCCTCAAGGACCTGCTTGCAGAATTGAATGATAACCTGCCAGGAGCCACATTTGTGCATGCAAATGTTTATGATCTTGTAATGGAACTCATAAAAAATTATGACAAATATGGTAAGTGGTATCAATAATTTCTTACGATATGCAAATCTACTAAGCAAAATTTCATGATTAGAGCAATTTTTACATACCTGTTAGTTTTTCAATGAAAACATACAAAAGCAGCTTTTCCTCCCAAACAACCTCTGATAACTGTTTCATCCATTATCCACAGCAAAGGCATGTTAAATTACCTTATGTTTATGCTGGAAACCCAAAATTTGAGGGGTGAGAGCCTCTGGCCTGATATTTGAGCTGTATGTGAAACAGAAATCTATCAAAAGTCAAAAGCATTTTGTATCAACATATATGCATTGCAAAATCTATTAATCAATAAAGCCAAAAAGTCTAGCTCCACGCATGAGCTGATCGTATGACTAAAATAAATGAATTACTTTTATAATAATTTCTTCATCCACATTGTATATGATGTGAACATGACAAATTCATTTGATATAACTGCAGGGTTTACAACTGCAAGTCGTGCTTGTTGTGGAAATGGGGGCCAATATGCAGGGATAATACCATGTGGGCCAACTTCCAGTATGTGTAGTGATCGCTCCAAGCATGTATTTTGGGATCCTTACCATCCAAGTGAAGCTGCAAATCTTATATTAGCAAAACAGTTAATTGATGGAGACACCAGATGGATCTCCCCAATGAATCTCAGGCAGCTAAGAGATCTCTGACTGTATCTCTGATATCATTGATGTGAATGCATTCGTCAATTAGAGTTTAGATAAATTTACCCACAAACACATAGCAAAGATTACCCTTCAGAAAATCTTTGATTTTATTGCGTGTTCTTCCATATTTTTAGTCTTGTTTTCCCCTTTGTTTGCATATTTATAAAAGAGTTTTGTATGACGTTTTTCAAATGAATATCTACAATGTTTTGAAGGTGGTTGATTGGTACAAAACCTTGATATGACTACGACAAGAGAAACTAGCCATGAGCTACCTGATAAAGACTAGTTCCATTCACAAACTTTTCATTGTTTTCCAAAAGAAATGAACTTAATGCATGCATTGTAAGCATTGAGTTTATCCAATGATTATTCCTACAAAAGCTATATAGATAATGCAAGCAATAACTTGCTCATGGTTGGCTACCAACTCCCTCACACCAAACAATTGGTCCTGGGTAATTATGCAGGGTCAAAAACATGGAACAGTCTGCCATTTGGATGCCACTCTATGAACCCTGTTTCTTATCACAAGAATGTGTAGTTAGAGCATTAGGCAAATTTTCCTTTGTTAACAAATTCTTAACAACCATGGACATAAATCACAGTAAATAATCTATCAATGACTTGATATGGTATTGGAGCTCTTCTTACATGCACATGCTAAATAATATCTGATCTTATTATAATAGCTAAGATTCTTGAAACTCACAATCATACCAGCGAAACCCAACTATCCAGATGCTTCACCTGTGTAAGAAAGAAAGAAAGATGAGTTAAGCATACGCTAAGAATTACGCTCCTGTTAAAGCCAAGCACCCTTTTCTGCAGGAGTATGTTTATGATGCCATATCTTTTAAGAGATTAGATCAGCAACTATGGAATTACAAATTGATACATGCAGCCTCTATTTCTTCCTGATTAATAAATCTAAACACAAGCAGCCTCCAAAACGTTGTTTCCATTTTCCCCATTTTACTATTCGACATGAAGTAGTTGCTAAAACTGGACCAGGCTTTCTGATTATGTGATCTTGACATGGAGAAACAATACTGACAAAACTAGCTTTGGTCAGAATCTCCACAAAATACTATTACATTAAGGATATATGGTCCTTCCAGTGAATCTTCCCAAGTGGATGGAGACTAGCTTTGTGTTTATGGATGGAGACTCACTAGCTTCTTCCTTAATGCTTCAAAAGACATGGTGATTGAATAGATAATGTATTTAAAATAATTTCATTTTTTTGATAAATACAGATAACATATTGTTCTATCAGGGTCATTGGTTCACTGACAATTGCTGCAACTCATCTATAAATGACAATTTAATAGCTCATAAATTTAATCAAATAGTGACAAAACTGAATGGATCAGTCATTCCAACTGATGGTTGTTAATGAATAGAAACAGGGCTCCTATTGTTAATGTAGTTCATGGGAGAAAATTCACAAATTTTATAGACATAACATTAAGAAGATATGAAATTCACTATTCAACTGATTCTAAATCCTGACAACTTTCATAGACGTATAGGCCAGTAAAATGATGCTAAGTTGCCAACACATTAGTCCTTCAGTATAATAAATCCTAAATTATGACATTCAGTTGTAGGTCTTTAGTGATTAAAGTTCATATAGCTGTGAGTAAAAGCCTTCAACTTAAGAAAATAGTAGGTCATACCAGCAAATCTTGAAGATAACATGACAGCAAGGAAGGCATCTCCTTGTACTTCCCCAAGCTTTCAACAATTCATCTGAGAGATCAAATCCCAATACATGAAATGACATACTGAACATTTCAATTCATACATGGTGTGAGAATAGGCACCAAAATCTACAGGTTACATATTATCTCATCAAGATTACTGGCTTCTGGTCTGATCATGTTCCCTCTTAGTCTATGAAGTTCATATTGGGTTTCATCTATGTTGGGGTGTGACTGATCACCAAAAGAAGATATGAACATCCTTCTGTGCCTCAATCCAGCTTAACCCAGGCTCTTTTTCCATCATTAGCCCTCTTATCTTCTGTCTCACTTCCGCAACATCATTCCATCTCCCTACTGCAGCATAAAGGCTACCAAGTAAAACATAGGTTGCAGTATCTTCTGCATCTAAACTCAAAACTTGCTCTGCCGCATGGACACCCATAAGCAAATTTCGAAAACTGACACATGAGCTTAACAAATTTCGCCATAATTCCAGACGGCCTTCATGAAAAGGAGTCTTCCATATCATTTCTTCTGCTTCACCCAGTAATCCTGCTCGGCATAACAGACTAATCATGCATGAATAGTGCTTTGGGCCTGCTTTTATACCATATTCTTTCATATAATTCCACAAATATTTTCCCTTCTCAACCATGCAACTATGGTTACATGCTGAGAGCAGAGACAGAAAGGTTACTTGATCAGGAATAAGACCCTGCAAGAGGATTTTGTCAAAGAGCTCAAGGGCTACACCTGCCATGCCATGGTTGCCATACGCCCCTAAAATCGAGTTCCAACACTTCAAATCTGGAACGGAAATTCTGGAGAATATGGACTTAGCAGCCAGGATGTCACCATTTTTTGAGTACATATCTACCAAACTCCCACAGACAGCCATGTCAATCTCATATCCCATTTTTATAGACAGTGAATGAATCATTTCTCCTTGTCTTAGTATTGCAAGATCGGCACAAGCACTCAAAGCACCACTTAAAGCAAAACTGTCAGGCATATGACCTCCATGAACCATGTCACAGAAATATCTTATAGCTCTTTCTCCATCTGCCAATCTAGAATGAGCCGTGATCATCTCTGTCCAAAGAACAGCATCCTTCTCAGGTAATGAATAAAAAATAGTTTCAGCAGTGTCATTTTCTCCTTTTGAAAAGTACATTGTGACTAATGTGCTTCCCACATATATGCTGCTCTCAAGTCCTTTCTTGATCACTATGCCATGAAGAGGTTTCCCCAGATCATTCACTGTAAATGCAGTAGTCGCCGAAATGACCACTGCAAAAGTATACTCATCTGGTTTTGCCAGTGAATTACTATTCAACTGGTAGAAAAGCTGTACAGCCAGTTCTGCATCACCATTGTCGGAGAACCCAGAAATCATTGAATTCCAAGAAACTAAATCCCTATTCTCCATTTCATTAAATATCCTCCATGCTGTAGCTATGTTGCCGCAACTGCAGTACATGTCTAGCAAAGCATTTTGCATTGGCAAATCAATGTTGGCATTAGAAACAATTGTGAGAGCATGTACAATCCGGCCAAATTCTATGTACCCCAACCTTCCACAGGCATTTAAGATCATCGAGTACGTGAACTCAGTAGGAGAAAAACCAGATAACAACATCTCGCTAAATAAACTCAGTCCCGTTCTTACACTTCCATTCTTCAAGCACCCAAAAATCATTGAATTCCAAGCAACCGCGTCTTTCTCTACAACACAACTAAAGACTTCCTTTGCAGACTCCAAATCCCCAAAACTAGAGTACATCCCAACTATCGACGTTTGAACGCGGGTATCGTTACAAAATCCAAACTTTACAACTTGGGAATGAAACAATAGCCTCATTAATCTATCTTCAACCAAATGACAAGCTTGAACTGAACCGATAAAACTCAACCCATTAGGCCTAAAACCCTCAAGCCCCATTTGGTTCCACAACTCAGCTATCCAGAATGCATAGCTTGGATCTTTGGAATACGCAGTTATAAGCGCGTTATAAGAAACGATGTTTCTTTGTGGCATTCTGTCGAACACTTTGCGGGAATCCACGACTGAGCTGCACCGAGCGTACATGGAGATGAGATTGTTGTGTAGGTATGGGGGCAAGGCTGAGCTAGCGTTTGTGAAGGTGAGGATTGACGCGTGGACTTGACGCGCGGCCTTCAGGGAGGTGATACGGGTACATTTCTCAATAAGAGCAGGTAACGCAGATAGGAGGGAATCACAAAATGGTGGCATAAAAGTGGCGTGTGAGCACTCTGCAACGGTTTAACATTGTTATTCCTATTTAGCTCTCAGCGAATGTAAGTCGTGGACTCGATCATCACTTGCATGTTTCTTTTTTTTTTTTTTTTTTTATCTTTCAACACATCTATATTATTTTAAGGAGAAAAAAAATTCTACATTATTTAAGTTAGAGTATTCTTTTGATGTTTTTCAAACCTTTCATATTTTTTCATAATAAACTACCAAAATTAACCACTATTCTCTTTAAAAAGCTATTTAGACTCTAATTTCCATCAGATCGAGGAAATTTTTTCAAAATTCAAAATTAATTTTTATTTTGGTTTTTTTAGGGAAAAGGAGTATAATATTATTATTTTGAAAAATAATTACGAAAATGCCACATAGATAAAATTAATCCCAACTTTAAGCAACTTGACTTCGTATATTGAAGAGACAAAGTCATTAGTGCATGACCTCGTTTCTTCAAGAGACGAGGTCAAAAACACAGAGCTACCTGGTCTCTTCAAGAGACGAGATACCCTCGCCTATAGACCTTGTCTCTTGAAGAGACGAGTCCTTAAGTTATTAACATCGTCTCTTCAAAAGACGAGGTCATCGAAGCTATCACTCACACCACACTTTTTCTTCCTCAGTCTGCTTTGGAGGAGAAAAAGCCCCAATTATAAAATCTAAAACCCTAACCCCCGTTCGTCAATTTCCAACCCGATTTCCAAACAATTGCCTCCGTATTTTGCATTATTTGGATCATTAGGCGTCATGGAAGTGTTAATTTGGTGGAGAAGAGAAGCGACTCCTGCGAGAAGGTAGATAATTTTTTTTCGTAATGCGATTTTGTCCAAATTTTTTTTTTTTGTTTTTGATGTTACATTGCTATATATTGGGTGTTGTAGGTGTTATTTTGTTGAAATTGTTAAGTGCATTTGATGTTACATTGTTGTATATCGTTAAATTGTTAAGTGCTATTACGTTTGATTTTTTTTTCGTAATTCGATTTTGTCCAAAAAAAATTTCGTTTTTTGATGTTGCATTGCTATATATTGAGCGTTGTGGGTGTTATTTTGTTGAAATTGTTAAGTGCATTTGATGTTGCATTGTTGTATATCGTTAAATTGTTAAGTGCTATTACATATGATTAATAAAATCCCAATTTAGCTTAATTAGATTATTTGTTAAATTAAAATATGACAAATAAGTTCATATGGGCTGAATTAATAAAATAGGTCCATATAACACGTAATGTTAAATATAGTCAAGGTCGATATCGTTGTATTAGAACTTATGTGAAATATTATGAGGGTGCAATTGATAAGTGATGATGCATCTTTCATGCATTCGAACTATATTTTATGAGATGGTAGGGTCGGTGAGGAAGGCGAAATTTATATTATACGCTCATGGGAATATTATATAAGGCAACGATGATTTTGGTTATGATAAGCGGCTAGTTGTTGTGGTCAGTGTTAGTAGAAACTCATCATATAAGCAAATATTGGACATCATTTGTAATAGACTCAAGGTAAACAGGTGTACACATCGGGTGGAGCTATTCCATAGAGTAACTATTGGAGATAGGACACTGCATTATGATATAATTCCAGTAATCGATGATGATGATGCATAAGAGATGTTAGTGTACACTGAATGGTCAGTAGCTGGTTATGTTCAGATATTCGAAAATAAGTTGTCATAGGCACCTGCAGGTGAAATGGGCATTCAAGGAAATGTTGGGAGCCAAGGCTTGGTAGACTCGAACTCTACTCCAGTTTAGACAATAGGGAGCGAACAACTGAATATGGGTAACTTTCAAATGTGTGCACTGGAATTGATAGGCGATCATGATACAGATGCCATTATGGACTCCACGGCAAGTGAATCAAGTGATGACTACAATGATGGTGGAAATGACAATGTAGAAGCTTGCCCCGAACAAGATACTTTTCCAGAAGTGCAACCAAGGAGAAATGACTAGCGCCGGTTTGTTGCTCCCACTGATGTTGATGCAGTAGGGGCTTGGTGCCAGTACCCTTTTTCACTACTGAAGTTGGCAGTGGTTATGTTGCATATGATGATGAGCAGGAAATGAGCGCTGGGAATCGGAGTTTCAGTGATAAATTCAAGGTTGGGATGTGGTTTAAGACTAAAGATCATCTATTACGAGCAATTAAAATATGGCACATATCGAATCATTACAATTTTAAGGTGGTAGACTCAGACCCAAGATCATGTGCAGTTAAATGTATGATACTCATAAGAGAGGTTGTAAGTGGAGACTCAAAGGCAGTTACAAGAAACATGGTGGGTGGTTTCACATCACTAAAATGAAGGACCCCACACCTGCTTGGATGAAATAACTTGATAGGATCACTCCCCAGCTGGACTCTACCAGTATGTCCAGGTGCATCATATTGGAGATCTGTAACTCTTTAGATATAAGGACGAAGGACTTGCAATTGACCATCTTCAAGGAGTTTGGGTACAATGTTCATATAAAGAGAATTCGTGAGGCAAAGAAAAAAGCTATTGAGTAGGTTTATGGAAGTTGGGAAGATTCATATGTGGAGCTCCCGCATTTACTAAATGCAATAATTGAGGCTAATCCGGGAACAAAATTTGAGTGGAGAATTGTTGATTCAGATACCATCGGACACGTTTTTTTAGACAAGCTATTTTGGGCTTTTGGGCCTTGCATTGGAGCATTCCAGTACTGCAGGTATGTTCTCCATATATGATCAAATTTAGTTAAAACAATAACATCTATGAACTAAATTACATCTATTAATTATTTGCATACCTGTAATCACAATGGATGGAACCTTCTTGTATGGCAATATAAGCATAAACTGCTTATTGCAGTAGCAGTTGATGGGGCAAATCATATTGTTCACTAGTGTGTGCTCTTTTCGACGAGGAGAGCGTGGACACTTAGAGTTGGTTCCTTGTGAAATTGTTAGAACATGTTATCAAGGACCGATCAAATATATCTTGATATCTAATCGGCATGCTGGGATTAAGAGTGTGGTTGATAGTGAGAATGTTGTGTGGCCTAAAGGATGGCATTGGCGTTGGTGTATTCGGCATGTGGTTAGCAACTTCAATTCCAAGGCTAAAAGCAAGGAATGTAAGGAAACAGTTAAAAGAGCTGCATACCAAACCCAGAGAAGAAAGTTCCATGGTTACTTCAATGCAACACTACAAAGCAGCCCTTGGACATCGCGATATTTTCACGAGTCGCCTCAAAGTATGTGGACTTTATGTTACGATGGAGGCGTAAGGTTTGGGATAGGTACAACAAACATGGCTGAAAGTTACAATTCGGTCATAAAAGATGCTCGGTGCTTACCCATGGCAGTGTTAGTTAAAAAACATTCTACAATTGCAACTCAATCTTCAATAAGCAAAGAATGGAGGCAACTGAGGCAATAAGTATAGGGAAGTTGCTCACAAGATTTGTTGCGAAGAAGTTTGAGAAATGGAACAACATCTCAAGTGCCCATAGAGTAACCTATTCCGACTACCATGAACGAATATTTAAAGTTATAACCGCTCTGCGCCCTACGATGCATGGTCAGAAGGGGGACTACATACAAAAAGTAGAGTTGAGGGCAAACAAATGTACATGTAACAAGTAGCAGACATATAGAATTCCATGCTCATAGGCAATGGCTGTCATGGGAACATTAGACATAGATTGTGTTGCCCAAGTGGGACAATGGTACAAGTGGGACACCCAACTTAAGGTGTATGGCCGTTCATTCATACCGGCAGCCGATAAGTGTAATTGGACTCCTTTGGAGATTGCGAAATGGCACCCCCACATAAGTCTTATCAGGAAAAAGGGTAGACCTATGGGGAAGCGCTATCAGAACGAGATGGATATTCGAGAGGGCCCACGAGGTTACTCATGCAATTCCTGTGGGCAATCAGGGCATAACATTCGAAGTTATCCAAATAGGGGGTCGGCTAGTAGAACAGTGACGGGTCATTTGAGTCCTAGTGGTAAATTTTTGTATGCTTTGTTTTATTAAACTTATCTATCATACTTTTAGATTTTAGTTAGCTCTTTAATTTCAACACTAACAGTGTTCATTACTTTTTCTATTACAGAAGAATCCATGACCTAACGAAGACTCTCTACTTTATGGACAGCCTGTATATAGATCGAGGCTGGCATAGGAGGGGCAGGTAAGCTTTTTTCCTCAGACAATTGCTTTCAACATATCAAGATTGTTACTAATAAGTTTGATGACTTTCTTACAGGAGCACATTGTCTTACACCGCCACCATAGGGAAGTGAGGCTGAGGCGGCAGGATGGCATACCTGCACATCTGGACGATCGGTTGGTGCCATTCCTATCTCAAGCCGGTTTCATAGGGGTGGCCCAGATTCCTTTTGTACAGCTTGATTGGCATCTTATCACGACGTTGGTGGAGAGACACATACTTTCCACATGACCACGAGAGAGTAGTCTGTTACGTTACAGGATATTGCTGCCTTGATTGGCCTCCTTAATGGTAATGTAGTTATCGGTACACCCGCTAGATTGGGGTGATCTACGTGAGGAGCTCCTTGCCTCGACCTATGGCGGGGACTCATATGGATGGTGGTCGTCTGAGGATGTCGTGGTTAGATGCCCACTTCAGAATGCTACCCGACTATGCTAATGATCAGATGATCAGACACCATGCTAGGGCATACATCTTGCTGTTACTTAGAGGATTCATTATTGCGAACAAGTCGTCCAACTATGTCCACCTGATGTACTTGCAGCTACTCCAGGATTTTGAAAGAGCTGGGCAGTACGCGTGGGGAGCAGCCTCTTTGGCATGGTTGCACAGACAGATTTACTTGGCTTCACACATTGACATAGGGGACATTGCTAGACTATTAGTTATCCTCCAGATATGGGCCTGGGAACACTTTCCACACATTGTCCCGATGCGGCGGCAGATTACAATAGTCACAGAGGGTCGCCCGCTCCTCAGTTATTGGGGTGCGTCTTTTGACATGACCCGGATAACCACCCGCTTACTCATTGAGTATTGGGGATGTTTTGACAGGCAAATTGATCGATATGTATGATTTCCATTATCTTCTTTCCTACCAGTTGCAGCTATTACACAATTCATACTATACTTTTCGTCTAAACAGGTTGTGTGGGAACCATATAGGGCTATCATGGACTCCCTGCCTCCATACTGCCGCAGGCAGCGATATTTGGCGTGCACGGTCCCTTGTCTGCTTCTTTCTTGTAGAGCTGTCACGCCCCGGATGGTACCCTAAACGTGCAGTCCGTCGCACACAATATTAAAGCTAATGAATGACAACCTTAATCACGCAAGAGCTTGATATTACGTGTAAGGCGTACTTCCAAGATAGTAGGAGACTCAAAGGGGTATTACGCTTAAATAGATAATAAAAGCATGCAAAAACTTATAAGGTAAACATGTAATACTCATTCAGATAAAAGTTTCATATAACTTCTTAGGGGCATTCCCCCGTTTTAAAAGACTTGCTTAAATTAAGCCATCTTCAAAACATACATGAATATGACATAAGTCTACTATAGAGATTTCTCTTAGAAGTCTATATCCAAAACTAAATATATAAACTTCTTCCAAAAACTCCTAGTAGTTTTGGCTCATACCTGACAAATGGGGCTCCTTGGTGCCAACCACAAGTAATCAAATTGTAACAAAAAGCTATAGGAGTATAAGCAAAACTAGCTTAGTGAGATAACCCCATCTTCAAAACATTTCCATGAAACATACAAGTATTTTAGACAATCATATGGGAATGCATCAATCACATGAGCAACAAAATAAACACAATTAACCGGAAATCATGTGTAGCATGGATTTTATGCCCTCCATGTCGGGGGTTGAGTGGTTACCGGCCCATACGACCATCAATAGTTGCAGACTTACCTATTCCTACTTGCCTTATAGACCTTCCGGCTCCTATTAGCCCATGTAGACATTCTGGCTCCTACTAGCCTCCACTACGACTCCTCGTTTCCCCAAACGAATAATAGTAGCAAAAATAAATGTGACTCACAATATGTTATGCATGAATCGTTTTAATATTGGTTTATTCAATTATCGTCGAGTTCAAGTTAAAGGTACCAAAACAATATTCATCATACCATTGTAAAAAACATAAGTTATTCATCAATTCTTTTTTCGATATACTAGCTTTTATTCAATAACCACATCATTCAATCATGAATCCAAATCACACAACATTTATTCATTTATCTTTTTCCTTACTCTCTAGTGCTACTACTACTTACAATCAGTATAAATAATTAGTAATAGATTAACTCACTCCATGATGATCGCTCCTAGTCAAAATAATCTTCCGAGAAGCGACATCGATCTCTTCTTCCCCTAAACAAGATGAATACCAAAATGAGTCTTTCATAGAATTTCTACTTTAAAAATTCTAAGTCTATCTTAATTTGCAGTAAAATCGGATTGAATGAAGTTCCAACTTAAAATGGCCATAACTTGCTCATTTTAACTCGAAATTTCTTCATATTATATGTCGTTTTCTACCTACTTGAAAGATCTATCCATTTCTATGGTTACTTTTACTATAAAAGTCATTTGTTCTTGATTAGAAGGTTATCTAATACAAAAATCCTTCTTGAAAAACAATATTTTCTAATCCTTCATTTACTAAGCTTGTTTAAGTAAAAAACAAATATGTAAATTTTTTAAGAAATTCCTTATGTATATAAAAGACTCATAATTTGTCATGAAGCTATAGTGTTGTCTTATTTAATTTATTTCCTTAAAACAACATTCTCTATGTTTTTGAAAAATTTAGATTTGTTAGACTTTACTTTATGTGGGTGAAGTAACTTATAAAATTTTTGGATAATCAAAATCTAATACTATATTTTGATTCTTTAGTCTATCAAAAGTGATTGAAAATAAAGTTTGGTCTTTTGAGGTATCTACAAAATTTATTTCTAGAATTGAAAAATAGAGTTTCCAAAAGTTTTCTTTATAGTACTTGATGAGTTTATTCTTTGAAAATTATTTTCATTTCCTTGTAAGTTGAATTTTCTTGAAAACTTATGCTTTTGTTTAGAAAGTTTTAAAATAGTACCAAATTATTATCTAATATCAAGACTTCTTTGTTATTTGAAAAGGAAATATATTTTAGACTTTAAAGAAACTTCATTTACTAATAGTTTGAAATTTCATGATGATTTACATAAACATTTAAAGAGATTTATTGAAAATATTTTTTCTAAGTCTTGGAAAAACTTTAATCAAATTTTATTCTTTCATCAAAAAGATTCATTTTATTTGGACAATAACTTATTTAGCCATGCAATATGATCATGTAGTTTATAAAAGCTAAAAATATCATAAGATAAGATAATAATAAAGAACATAAGAAATAAATAAGCATAATAATAATTGTCAAGTATTGGGAGCCTTAGCTTCTTCAAGGCTTCTAGAGACTAAGATTAGATTAGTCCTAAAAGAAAATGAAAATTGTTTTGACTTGATGAGGACAAGTCTAAAACTAGAAAGACTAGTCTTAAAATAACTTGAAAGTAAATAAATTGTAAGGTAAGTGAAAAAATTGCAAGGAAAGTAAATAAATTGCAATAACAAATGATTTAATGCTCTAAAAGATATATATAACTACATAGATATATTTAGTTAATATACATAAAAACAACATGAAGGAAAATAGATTCATGAAACAAGAATAAAGTATGAATATATTGTTGCTTTCCTAACATCCATGGTTTAGAAAACACACACTATGTTCATACTAAGTAAATGAACAAAGGAAACTTAAAGAAGCATTACCTATGAAAGATAAACTAGAGAGAAATTTTGAGAGAACTTTGGAGAGATTTGAAAGAGTAATTATAGTGTATGGAAGGTGTGAAGGAAATCAAAGGAAGAGATGGTATTTATAGGAAAAAAGTGAGGATAATTTGTGTTAATTAAATAAATGAAAAATAAACAACTTGAAAAGAGAGGGGGCTTGCCAATTTTGAGAGGAGAGGAAGAGAAATTTTTTTTTTTTTTTTTGTTAATGAAAAGTAAGATGAAGAGAAATAAGGTTTATATTTGGAAATGAAAATTGTAAAAAATAAGTGTATGGTTTAAGAGTAGGTTGTAAAAAAAGTAAGATAGATAAATAGTGTAAATATAATGATAGTGAAATAAAAATAGATATGACAAATAAAGTACCAACATAAGACAATACCATAATGCGATATTTTAGTTACCGAAAAATTATAAAACTAATTTTTTAAAAACCTTATCTCTTTATGAGTCTAATGGTATGGTCTAGAATATTTTACTATTCCAAGCCCCGGACACGCTTTTCAAAAACTATATCCAATCGGGCTCAAAACTAATCGCAATTTAATTAATCTAATATTTTAAGCTTTCTCATGTTTACGAACTATCTATAGACTAATCTCTCACTTACTCACTTAGGGTTACAACTGGAGACTGGACTGAACGGTCCTCTGACTAGGTTTTGTTGACTTAGGATTTCGATTGACTTTCTAATAGGGTTTGAGTCTAAATCGATTGTAAAACTTTGGGGTTTATAAGAGCACTACTACCCTATAAGTGCTCAAACAGCTCGGAGGATTCCCAGGGATCCACACCTCCTGCCAGCATGAGAGCCCTGCAGAGATTGACATTGAGGGCGTTCCGAGTGGAATTGGCAGGTAAAGCATGCTAGATGGATACTCGTGGGATGTCAGCGTGATCGGAAGTGGAAGTGATCCATATGGACACCAACACCTCTGATGATTACTTTTGTTCCATTTGATCACCCGCACTGGATCGTCGTACATTTCATACGCTACATGGTAAGCTCACTGACTATATAAGATATATATGGACATTATTATGCTTTACATTCACTGATACACCTATTTTCTGTTGCTTACAGGCATATTTCATTCGTCACGTCCCTAACATGCCTGTAGAGAACACTCCATCCATTACACTAGAGGTCATTCGTGTAGTGGATGAGTTCATGGGAATCAACTTAAATGATCCAGCACCACCAGCACCAGGACCTAATGACCCACAGCCTCAGCCAGTACAGAGGCAGCATCCACATAAAGAGAGGCGTGTACAAGTACAGGGTGGTCGACCACGATGTGTTCACATCAGAGACGAGCCTGAGCCATTTAATGTACCTGTATTTGATGAGCTCGCTCCTCCCCAGTTCGTTCATGATGAGCCTGACATGTTTTCTTCTTATACTTATCTGGGGGATACCCCTATGCCAGATCGATCATACAGTGGGTTCCATACCCCCTTAGCTCCACAGAAGAGGCGACCATCGCCTTTATATGATATAGGGGAGGGACTCATGTAGGTGGAGCTAAACCCTGTCCCATTTCATTGTTACAGTCCTGTTGGTGGAGATGATGAGGACACACTCACATAGATTGACCCATCCACGCAGCATCCCCATCAGCGCACATCATTCCCCTGCACGTTTGTCAGACGGGGACGAAGGAGGCAGGGCAGACAGCAACAGCAGCAGTAATTATGCCTAGATTTTTTCCTTTTTTGATTACTTTGTATAGCTTCTGTGACGATGATTCTATGTAGATTCTTAGTTTTTATGATTTTTGTATATCATTTTTTTATTTACACTTTTGATGTTTTGAAGGAAACATTGGCCATTCATTTCATTTTAGTTTATGTTTGGATGGATTGGGTTTGGAACAGTGTTTGGATGGATTGGGGTGTAATTTCCAAGTGGTTTAGCCATAATTGATGAGGGCTAATTTTTATGTTGTCTGATAGTTATTTACATGTGATTTTCACAGGTTTTATTACTATTGTAAAAAAAAAAGGCACATTTTTTCCAAAAAAGATAGGTTTTTGGAAAAATAGCTTAACTTCGTCTCTTCAAGAGCGAGGTGCTCCGTGTTTTTGACCCGTCTCTTTAGGAGACGAGGTCAAGTTACCTTTCATTTCAATGGCATTTTCATAATTATTTTTAAAATAATAATAATATTATATTCCTTTTCCTGGTCTTTTTATTGTTAATTTCTCTAAACTTTATTTGGACTCTCTAATTTTATCCCTTTTTTTTGTGATCCAACTTTTTTAGTTCATTTTTTAGGCAACTGGACTCATTGTATAGTATGTGTGCAAGTGCATATCATACCCATTTATATAAATCCTGTTTGCTCAAGGGTGAGTAGGTAACCTTGTCACGTAGGCACTCATCCGTATTCTACTCAATCAAGTAGGGTCCAAGTGGGTATAAAGAGCCATGAGGCAGGATACGGGTATTGTTTCTTTGAAATATGTTTTTATCAGGTAGAGTATGAGTATAGGATCTTCATTCCATGTATCCATGTAGGACATGTACAATAACGTATACGGGTTCCAAAATACCATGTACTTATGATAAAACATGTACTTTATTATAATATAAAATAAACAACTAAATAAATAATAATAATCTATTTTTCGTTTTACAATCACTTTTTATTAACATTATCACCCGTAGACAACATTTTAGAAATTTTTATTTAGAATAACGTGTACAATTTATTATGGAAGTACTTGTAATTTTTATTTTGAAGATTTTTGATGGTATGTACTTAAACTTCTAAGTTATATCTTTTGAGACTAATTAATATGTATGAATTATCAGGGTTTTGTACTTTAGAATTTGCTAGATGTTTTACAATTTTGTTAAAATCATGTAATTAGGTTCTACAAGTATTTGTTACAAATTTCAACTTTAACACATAAATAATTTATGCATATTTATAAAACTTGTGATATTAAAAAAAAGTATTTTTTAAATTTCTTTCAATGCTTTATTTGTAATGAATATATATATATATAAGGTATTTTTACAAATTATAACTTGAAATTAAAAAAAAAATTATAGGTTTCACAGAGTATCATGTATCATGTGTGTTTTATAGGGTACTGTGTGCTACAAGGTATGTTTCGGGTAAAACTCAATACCTTATCCACTCTGGACCCTCTCACCCCTAGTTTGCTCATTTACTTCAATCGTAATAGAAATTTTAATTCCAATGAATGAAATAAAGTCATAATGAGATTTTTATTTGTTAATTTTTTATTCAAATCAAAGTGTTTTTTGAAAAAAAAAATACAATTTTAGCATTGAATTGCTATTAGGTTAATGAAAAAAATTAACACTTGAACTTTTGTAAAAAGTTCAATCAAGTATATTTTTCCACCTATATTTTTCCTATCTGATTAAACTTGCTTTAGGTAGAAAAAATGTATGTGAAAACTTGCTTTTGATACCGAATAATTCAAAACGAAACTTTAGGTTTCTAATTGAACTTTTTGTGAAAGTTCATGTGCGATTTTTTACATTATTCCAATTGTTATTTATAGATTTGAGTAATGAAGAATAATTCGATAACTTTAGTGATATGGATTCGTCATACAATTATTATTGTAACAACTAAATGTTGTAATGACTTTTCATAAAGATTAAGGTTACAATGAAATCGTCATTACAATCAATGAGTAGTATATGATGAGACACCTTTAACATATGTCCATAATTTTCTTATATATTCTTTTTTGGCTCCTTTTGATGTAAGATTATATTATAGGAATGTGTGACTTTAACTAAAAGAAATCAAATTTAAAATGATTTATTTTTTTATCTTCATAAAGAGAATTATACATATTCTCTTAAATTAAAATTGACCAAAAGATGTTGGGTTATGGATCCAACCCATATGAGTCTATAACCAAGGAAATGATAAGTATATTATATATATTTAGAAGAAGACTTGGGAAAATAGAGAGGTTTATGCAAACAAAGGAGACTCAACACTGTACGCTGGCCATAGGAGGATCAAGGTTGCCAACCTTTAATGACTTTTTAGCCGGCCTTTGAATTGGAGGATTTTTTCCAAGAGTTGTGGTTGGGCAAGGCTAGCATCTACACCGTCGATGTAGGTTAAAAAGCCGCAAACCTTTAGCCAGCATTGAAATTGTCGAAGTCTAAAGCTACTGAACTTGATTTAATTTTTTGTGAGCTTATGTTTTCTGCAACTCGTCCTTTGTTGTTTCATACAAATACTTCTTATTTTATCTTAAGGTATTGCTTTTTTTTATTCTTTTTATCTAAAGTTTTGATGATAACAAAATATTAAAAGCACTAATTATTTTATTAGTGTGCAGAGTTCACAGAACCTTCTGAATACTTATGAGCAATTAAGTAAGTTATATAAGAACTACATGATTTGATATGAAAGATGTTTTTGATGCTTGATTCAAGGAATGATATATTCAAAGATTTTTTTAAGTAATAAGAGAAACACATAATGTTTTCCAGAAGTTTGGTTAAAGGATAAAGATTTTTCCAGAAATACATAAGTTTTTACAGAACTTTTATAAGAGCTTTGAACAAGCATTTCTAGGTTATGAATATTTACTGTTCATCTTCTCCAATAAAACATACAATATTTCAAATAAGTACAATCACGATTTTGAAGGCCTAGCTCTGAGATAATAAGTATATTAGGGTAATATACTTATTTGTTCCACTCAAGTAAGATTATATCCAACGGAGATTCAAACAAATTTTATTTTCTCTCCAAGCGGAAACATTTATTCGAGAGCAAGACAAGATATGATTTGGACAAACTTTAAATCTAGACAAAGGGATTACTTAGTGTTATGACAAAAGAAAAATTATCCTTTATCTAGAATCTGACCAAAATAAGATCTACGTTATCTACAAATAAGATAACAATTGAAGATCAAGTAAAAGCCGAAATATAAGCAACGGAAACAACGGAAGTCTATCTCCAGTAGAACAACTTTATATAAATGAAGTATAATCAGAGTTGGATGAATCAAGAAAATCAAGTAAACCTTATCATCATTCAAAGTGCATTCAAAACAGATAAAAGATTACGATCACGACGAAAAAGAAAAATATATGTGACTATCTTCAAGGCTTATCCACAGCTGACTGATTTGAATTGTTCAAGATAAACACATATCTAAATTTTACAAAGATCAAGATAAGTTTATCCATTTAGTTATCGTCTTTTTCTATTCGAATTTAAATCACAAGAACAAACAGAAGCTGGACACGTCTGTCATCAAACCGTTGGAAGAAGTTGAATGATATTCAAATTTCAAATCAAGATAGAGTTCAAAAGATTTTCATACTGAGATTCTTGGGATTGCATTATTATCTTCTGAATGTTAAATGAAGTATGATATAACTTAAGGAAGATAGAGAAAAGAGGAGATATCAGTTATTTTCATGTAGCAAACAAAATTCCTCTCGTATCTACCAAAAGAAAAGCACTAGAAGCTTATACAGAATAAAGTCCAGAAGTTTCATTTCATAAAGACTTTTCTTAAACTTTTACTTTGGCAAGCTGATCTCTTAGCTTCATTCTTTTTAGTTTTTTAATTTAATTTGTTATTGACAAAAGGAACGTGTTGTTGCCTTCTTGAGTGGTAGTTTAATTACAAGTTTAGACTCTGTAGATCGGTTGTAGCTAGAGGATAGCTATGAGAATCGAGCAGAGAGAATTATATAAGCTTGTAATTTGTTCTTGTTGGATATAGTGGAACAAAAACCGTAAGATAACGGGGTTTCCGACTCGAAGCTAGAAGAGTGGACTGACGCACAAGGCGAAACCACTATAAATCATTGCCTGATTGTCTTCTCTCTGTCCTTTTAATTTTACTCAATTTATTTTCATATTTGTTATATTTTCTCGTTTTTCAAAATTGAAAAGGGATTCATTTTTAAAGGCAAAAAAATTGTAATAATCAATTTAACCCCCCTTCTTGATTATTTTGGGACCAACAGCTTTGCTTTCCAGAAAACCTAGAGAGAGCTCTAGAGAGATAGAAGCTTGATTATGTTAATGGTTGTAGACACACCCATTTTTTCCCCTAAAATAATAATATATAAAAAATAAAAATAAATAATGATTAAAAAAAGAGGTAAGCAGAATATGTGTAAGGAAATAAAAAATAATAAAAGATATGGTTAAAAAATAAAAAAAAATTCAAAAGAAAAAGAAAAGTTTTTTCTAAAATAAAAATAAAAGAAAAGAAAAAAAATCACATTTTTGGCTCGGTCCAAGTCACTCAAATATTATTTAAGTGACCAACATGATCGAGGCACAGGCCAACGGCTTGCTGGATAAGAGACACACACACACACACACGTAGAAGACTTGAGTTCGATTTGCACTAGAGAAGCAAAATTTTTTTTTTTTCTGAAAGGCATGTGAGGTACACACACCACGCGTGGTCGCACATATGGCACATGTGAAAAAGACGCGCTTAATCTTTTTCCTCCTTAGGTCATTTTTTTTGTGCGTTTAGCTCACTTTGAACACATTTTTTTACCCATTTTTTATTCATATTTCACCAAATTGATTGAGGAATTTTGAAGTAGATGATGTGCTATTTTAGTATTGAATTTTTAAAGCATCTTATCCAGCAAGTGTACTGGGCCTTATCTTGTAATATAGCATGAATTAAGTGTCGATCCCACAGAGATCTATTAACTACTAGACAATTATCAACTAATACTAATATCTAGGCAATTGATCTTTTAGAATGATTAGATTAAGACTAAATTATCTAATTAAGTATCTACTATGAATGCAGTGAGCTTTTGAAGAGAGTGATATGTTAAAAAAATGTGGGAAGGAGCAGAATCTACTTTAAACTATTGCCAATCAACTTGAATTTATGTTGTAATGATAATTAAATTCATGGATATTCATAAGAAATTGTAAAGATTTAAAAACGGAGTTAAAAACCTTTTAAACCACAAAAACAATTCAATAGCTTCCGCTAAATAAATTATTTGTGGAATCAAAATTACAATTATAAACCTTCCGATTCTATAATTGACTAATACTTTATATTAACATCCCCTAATTCCTTAGTGAGAAATTAATATAAAAAATTGCATTAGTATTCATGGACAATTTCTAAATTAGATTAAACTCCGCCGCTTCCGCAATTGTATTTTAATCTCAATTTATGAATTCATATGAACCCTAATTTCCCTTCCGAGTTATCAGAATTCTTATACACCAAAGATATGATGAATAATCAGAATTCAACATGAATATTTCATGATTCTAACTATCTTATACATAGTTCAAAGATCATCTTAGCATGTTTAAAGCTTCATCAACTTCCCATAAAAAGGACTTAGCTACTCATGGATGATGATTCAAAAATCAGATAAGAAATTGCAAATGATTTCATTATGATCAGAATATTCAGATATATGAATTGCATAAAAGGAAGAGATCATATATCACCAATTCAAAATATCAAAGCTTCACTTGCAAATTCTTGAAAAACTTCAATATCTCTTCAAAAATCTCTATGAAATGCTAATTCTAATCTATGTATTGTAGTGTATTTCAGAGCTACTTGGGATGATTCAGAAAGTGAGGAGAAGACCTCCTATTTATAGGAAAAATTTCGTAACAAATCATTAAAGAAAAATGGCAGTTTCATTCAAAGCCGGTAGTTATGAATCCTACACCGGCGGCTTACAGGCGGAGTATCATCATTTTCTCCTTTGCGCAGGCAGTGCACTGGCAGCCTTTAACTTCAGTTACACATATAGGCCGCTTCTACGCCGGTGGCTTAGATGTAGATCTAGCCGGCGTATGTGATCAGAAATGAGCGTTGCACCAATTTATAACGAACGCCGTCCTAAAGCGGCGGCTTCACACGGTGTAAACATTCCAACAGATTTGTCGCTTCAATTTCTTCCAAGCATTTGATGCATTCATGTCGCTTCTGATTCTTGATGTACACAGCCTCAACGCCAGCGACTTAGGAGCCGGCGTATATTGTAACTCCTTCAAAGCTGGTGACTTTCCAATTCTGAGCTGCCGGCCTTTAAGTACGCTGGCTTCTTCATCTTCTACGCTGACAGCTTTGAGATGGCTTACAGTATTGTTGGGTGAATATCTTGCAAAGCTGGCAGTGCTGGTAGCGGCCTTGGGTGTAAGCCGTCTGAACGCCGGCGGCTTTGAATGTTGAAATGCTGGCCTTTACTTCAATTTTTCCCATTTTTGATTCAAAGTTTCTTGTTTTGATTTCTTTGTCCAAATTAGTCCTGAAACATGAATTTTAATCAAAACAAATATCCATTCTAGCTCTTATGAATATCAACAAGTTGTGTAAAATATATCTTATCAGTAGACATGGGATACTTTGTATCCGAATCAAAAGCTTGTCCTAAACCATCAATTTTTGATACTCGATTTGTCATTCAATGTTCGCAAAAAACTCATTTTTTACTCAAAGCAAATTTTTCGAATTTTTTTTCTCGACCTACCCTAGCTTCTAGAAATCTTAATATGAACTTCTTATCCTCATTCTAGAAGTTCATTTAGCTCAAGGATCACCAGACACCATCTGGAAGCTCGTAATCGCACGCACTTCACCAACCTTTTTTTCAAATAAATCCCATCTAATTCGACTCTTAAACAATATAGGAGTTGAAATCACTGTTTAGGATCCAGAACTCAAAGAAACAATCAAAAGCATCTAACAAACTATCTTAAATTTCTAATCAAGTTTGAGTGTTTTAGGGTTTGATTTCGAATTTTTCCAATTACTCCTAGACAAAGCCAAATTAGAGCAAATCAAGGCTATAGTTAGACTCAGGATGGTGAAAGCTTTAGCTAGTAGCTTTCTCCTTAGTCCAAAACTTCTCGATAGCCTGTGATCAATAACAACCATCGATCGCCACCTATAAGAGCTTCAAACACTAGCCTTCGGTAACATTGAAGCAATCCACCACTGTCGAAGCTTTCCTTGTACTCAATGCTCCTGTATGACACGCCCACGATCGCTTAGAGTACCAAATCGGCGGTTATGAACTCTGCTAGTTACTTTCCCTATGTAACCGAATTTGACCTGAACCCAACTGGATACAACTAGAATCCAACCCATGCATCCAACTAGGTAAGTTTGATTTTTTTTCTTTTATTGTTCTTATTATTATTTAAATAGCAAAACAAAGATGAAGAATTTTTTCAAAATAATAAACCAAAAATATACGTGTATAATGTAGGCATATTAATATAATATATATAAATACAAGCAGACGACGCACCCACGATGTGTGTGCAAATAAAATAACCCAACATATATAAATTAGATAGATATATTGTTTTGACAAATTGGAAAATGACAAACTTAATTTGTAATATACAAATAAATAAATCATATTGAATGGTAATATAGTAATAAATGACATGTAAGAGGGTAATTTTGTCATTTAAACAGATGAAAAAGTTGCCAGCTTAGAGAGGCAAAGCCGCCGACCTTGGTGGGAGAAGCCACCAGCCTAAGGCCGGCTTACATGGTGTTTTGGCGCCCTTCAAATCTAAGCTTCCCTGAGCCGCCAGCTTAGTTTTCAGCTTATATTTTCCACTAAATAGAACATCTTTTCTTGGTGCTAGGGTTTCCTAATCCTTATATATATTGCCCTAGTCTTTTATTCATTCCCCATATCCCTTCCTAAGCGAAAACCCTAGGTAAGTTGGTTCTTTTCTTGCCCTTTCATCCATCTTTTGTTATGATCTCTCCAGTGAAGATTGTTGGTCCCGAAAATAATCAAGAAGGGGGTTTGAATTGATTATTTCAGAAAATTAAAATTTTTTCCTTTTAAAAACAATCCCCTTTGATTTTAAGTTAAGAGAACAATATGAACAATTAAACAGCAATAACATAAACTATGGAAATATAAATAGAGAAGGGATAAGAAGATCAGGCAGATATTTATAGTGGTTCCGCCTTGTGCGTCAGTCCACTCTTCCAGCTCTGAGCCGGGGACCCCGTTATCCTACGGGTTTTGTTCCACTATTACAATAAAATCAATTACAAGCTTGTACAATTCTCTCTGCTCGATTCTCACAGCTATCCTCTAGCATCAATCGATCTATAGAGTCTAAACTAGTAATTGAACTAGTTCACTTGAAGACAACAACAAGTTGCTTCAATTAACTAAAAGACAAATGTAAAGATTATAATAAAATTTTGCTACAATTATGCACGTGAAAAGAGAACAAAGAATATTTGCTTTTTCAACTCTTAATATTTTTTTGTCAACAATTGAATCAAGTTGCTCTCGGTTTTTTGTTTTTCTTTTTCTGTCACAAGTTCTGCGTCGCGTTCTTCTTTTTAACTCTGTTTTCTTCTCATGTCCTTCTAACATTTTGAAATTGTTGTGCTCGAGATAAGATAAATATCCCAAAAATCTCAGATGAAAATCTGTACCTTCTTATCCTTAATTTGATTTATCAACCGCTGCTGATATTCTTCGAGAGATAATCTCGTTCTTATCGTTTTTTCTTGGTTCCAGATTTGAATTTGAATTCTTGATATGCTGAAGTAAGATGAGATCAGCTTGAATTTCGTGATTTGAGATAATCCACTTGTTTTTAGTTTGAAAGCTTCTGATAAAGTTGATCTTGAAGATAAATCTGGAGAACTGTTGCTGATTGTTGATATCACGGTCTTCAACGTGATCTTCGTGTGTTATCTACTTAAAGATAACATTGTTCTTATTTTTTATTTTCTTAAAATTATCCAACTTGAATTTGTTTTTATCTTGAGAAAAATCAGAAAACATAACTGTTCTAACTTCAAATCGTTCCATCGTTAATCAACTGTAGCTTCTGTTCTTTATTTCCAGAAAACTTCTTTGCTAAAGATAATCAATTCGACAAATTCTTTAATCCCCTAGGATAATCTAACTTTAGTGGAACTAATAAGTATACTGTCCGAATATACTTATTATCTCAAAGCTAGGTCTTCAAAAGTATTGATCTTTTTCATAAATAAACGTAGATCTTGTTTGAGAAGATAAACAGTAACCATCTTTAACTCAGAATTACTGCTGAAGTTTCTTGAAAAAGTTCGGTAAAAACTTCTGTGTTTCTAGAAACTAACTTCAATTCAGAATGGTTGCTTTGAGTTTCTCCCAAAGGTTTTGTGAAAGGTTCTGTGCTTCTGTGATTGTTTTATACTTTAAGTATCCTTCTGAAAAACATTCTGTGTACCTTAAACATCATCCGAAATCCTCAAATCGTATAACAACTCTTGTCTAACTTGTTTATGTCCAAGACTTAATATCACTCAACCTTATTTGTTCAACAACTTTACCAATATTCTGTATAAAATTCTGAATATAATTCTGTACACTAATAGAGTAGTTAGTTCATTGAGTATTTTGTTATCATCAAAACTCTTAGATATTTAGAGAATCAACAAAGGTTGTTTCTTTGATTTAAGGAGTCAAGTTGCTAGAGACGATTATGTTGGAGACAAACCCTAGGTGATATTGGATTGTGAGTTCTTGGTGATCAAGGAGGATTGGAAATCTCATCTTAGGTAATGTATAAATCCATCTTGTTCTTATGGTATTGAAGAAATAGTCTTTTCTAATTTGTTGTTTATATTCTAGAGATTTAGTGAATTGTGGAGAAAAACCTTAAGTTGTGATTGGTGATCTAGTTCTTCAATCAAGAAGGCGTGAGATCCAAAGTCTTGGGTAAGTATGAATCCGCTCAATCCTTGTAATTTTAAGGATAAGATATTTTCCTGATAGTTGATTTATTGTTGATTGAGGATTTTAGGAGTGATTTGTGGAGAAAATTTGTGTTTTGGGGATTTTGCTGTCTTGTCAACAAGACGAAACAGGTGTGTGAATAGGTTATCATAGATTTTATGATTGGATTATAGATTTTAGGATTTATGGTTTAATTATATGTTGGAAAATAGATTTTGGTTTGATATATGTTGATGATCAGGTTTCTAGTGGAAATTAAGGTTTATAGTCTTTTAAGAAGATTTGTTGCTTTTAGAGTTTCGTGAAAGAGCTGAATCAGGTACAACATTACCTTACTTGCGATTGTGCTTGTAGGATTAGAAAAACAAATTGACTAAATGCTATTCGGATTATAATTGAAAAGTATATTGCTTTATGTTTGGCTTTGATTAGTAAAGACCATGCAGAGTGTGATACTAACGAGGTACCCTAATGATCTATGTGTGAAGGTATCCCGAGTGGATTGATATATAAAGATGATTCCGGTAGATTAGAAGTTGTGTCAGGCCTTATGGTGGTACGTAATGGTAGGTGGATCGCACCTAACACCAATATATGTATATAAAACTATTTTATAAAAAGGCTTATTTATCGAAGTCATGAGTTACTCCAGATTTAGGACTAGTTGCAAACGTTTCTAAACTGTGTTGGTTGCTTGGCTAAATTAAAGATAACAAATTGTGATTGTTGCATTAGTTTTAAGTTGAATGTGATAATATTTATTACCTGTTCATGTGCATGTGTTTGTAGTTTGGCGTACTGGGCGTTTTCACTCATTCCTTTTTTTTTAGGTACAAGTGAAGATGATATTGTTTATGACTTGTTCGGATATGATCTATATATAGATCATAGGGATGGCGATAGTGGACTTGACTGTCCAGCTGAGGACTAGTAGATCTTGAGTATTGAAAATAAGAGAGAGATATGGAAGACCATCTGGAGTTTTATTTTTATGTTATTAGTTAATTGGAAACTTTATGAGACCACTTTGTTAGGTTTTATTTGGTTTGATGATATGTAGTTTCGGATTTTTATTAGTTTATGTTTTCCAGAAAGTTTATCTTATGTGATATTTTAAGGTAATCCATGAGTAAGTTTTATTGATGATATTTAGTATATTTTGTGGTTTAGTATTTTATAGCCTTAGCTTGTTCTTATGAAGAGAATGGCACGTAACGAGTTGTAATACCTTTAATTTAGGGAGTTACATAATTAGTCCTGGAAATTAAGAAATTAATTACAAATCATAATTGCAATTGTATTTTCCGCAATAACTTCTCCATATTGGGTAACTGTCATGCATAAATATAGTATCAGAGCTTTACATCGGTATATAAAAATATATGCTTATGCTAAAAAAGAAAAAGACTGTCTATTTAACTTTCATTTTATTTTATTCAAACCCTATTTAATTTCATAATTTTAGGGATACCAAAAATATTTTACACTCATTTGTTAAAAAAGGAAAAGATTATGTATATTCAACCCTTATTTAATTCTATTCAAACCCTATTTAATTTCATGATTTCGAGGATATCAAAAATATTTTACGCACATATGCTAAAAAAGGAAAAGACTGTGTATATTCAACCCTTATTTAATTATATTCAAACCCCATTTAATTTTCATGATTTTAGGTATATGAAAAATATTTTATGCCCATATGATAAAAACATTATATTAAAAAATTTACACTAAGATATCTACACTAAATATACCAAAATGGATGGTTTTACTTTAATAATATAGATATATATGTTGTGTGTGCATATTAATGCATATAAATACATAAAAAGAAAATAAAATTATAATATATATATATATAAAGTACTTTTTTTGAAACTTAGAAAATCCTATTTTCTAAAAATAAAAATAATAATAATTTGATAGTTTATTGGAGTTTCTTATACTCTTATTATATGTTGATGACATGCTGATTGTTGGCCATGATGCCAAACAGATTCAAGATCTGAAGACTGCAATGAATAAGTCTTTTGCCATGAAAGACTTAGGACCCACATGCTAAATTCTTGGTATGAGAATTGTTCATGATATAAAGAGCCAGAAATTAGGGTTATCACATAAGAGATACCTAGAAAAGGTGCTGGAGAGATTCAACATGAATAAGGAAAAACTTGTTTGTTCTCCACGTGTAGGTTACTTTAAACTTAGTTCTCAACAGTGTCCTAAAAGTGAGGTAGACAAAGAAGACATGAAGAAGATACAATATGCTTTAGCTATCAATAGTCTAATATATGCTTTGGTGTGCAAAAGACTGAATATCGCTCATGCTGTTGGTGTGGTTAACCGCTATCTTTCGAATCCAAGTAAAGAGCATTAAACTACTGTTAAATGGATTCTCAGGTATCTCAAGAGCACTTCTAGGTTAATTTTGCAGTTTTGTGGTAGTAATCCTATGTTAGAAGGGTTTTTCAAATGCTGATATAGTTAGAGATCTTGATTCCAGGAAGTCCACTTCAGGTTATCTGATTACTTGTGCAAGGGGAGCGGGGTCTTAGCAATCTAAGTTGTAAAAATATGTTGCATTATCCACCATTGAAGCAGAATATATTATTGTAGCTGAAGCCTACAAGGAAGTCTTATGGATAAAGAAGGTTTTAGAAGAACTGGGTCAAGAGCAAGAAGACTTTAGAGTGTTTTATGACAGTTAAAGTGCTATACATCTTAGTAAAAATCCTACATTTCATTCCAAATCCAAACACATTGATGTTAGGTATCATTGGATTCGAGATGTATTGGAATCAAAGCTTCTGCAGCTAGAGAAGATCCGTACTAATGAAAACGGCTCAGATATGATTACTATAGCTCTACCTAAAAACAAACTTGTTTGTTGCAAATAGATAACAGGTGTGATGGGACCCCCCCCCCCCCCCCCAAATATGAGTCGAAGGGGGAGTTTGTTGGGTTATAGTTCCAACCAATATGGGTCTATAACCAAGGAAATCCTAAGTATATTACATATATTTAGAAGAAGACTTGGGAAAATAAGGAGATTTGTGCAAACAAAGGAGATTCAATACTATATGTTGTCCATAAGAGGATCAAGGCCGCCGGCCTTTAATGATATTTTCTCCAACCTTTGAATTGTAGAATTTTTGCCAAGAGCTTTGGTTGGGCAAGACTGATGTCAAAGCTACTTACCTAGAAGGATATGCTACTAGCGTAAGCTGAAAAGCCGCCGGCCTTTAACCGGAGTTGAAATTGCCGAAGTCTAAAGCTGCCGACCTTGATTTAATTTTTTGTTGGCTTATGTTGTCTGCGACTCCTCTTTTTTTGTTTCATATAAATACTTCTTACTTTGTCTTAGGGTATTGCTTTACTATCCAAAAAACCTAGAGAGAGCTCTGGAGAGACAGAGGCTTGATCTTGTTGATTGTAATTCACTGTTTATGATGAAGATTTGCGTGATCTAGTAGTATTATCTAGTGAAGAAAAACCAAGTATCCTGTTATTGTTGATAGTGAAAGAATAATTTGTGCGGCGGTCTCGTGGTTTTTCCCCAATTGGGGTTTTCCATATAAAATCCTGGTGTTGTTATTTTTATTATGTAATTTCTGTTTTATTTGTTGTGATCACTATAGGCAAAAGGAAAAAATCATTATGATCGTTTTTAAGTTAGTAAGGATATTTTTTTTCCTAACATAAGATATATTAATGTTCATTTTCAATAGTAGATATAGAAGTTTTAATTTATCAGGGAGTAAACATTTGCGACTATTTTAAGTGGGTTTATGTCACTTCGTTATTAGGGCATGCTCTTGGGTTAATGTCACTTTTTTTTTTGCCTTTTTTGGCTAAAATAATTTACTTTAATTTGAATGTCATTTCATTAGATTCTGCATTTCTAGCCAATGTAACATAAGATAACACAGTAATTATTAGCATTATCATAGTTGTTTGTTTTTGTCTCTCTAGAGAGTTCCTCCTATTCTTGGTAGAAATAAACTTGTTCTGTTCTTCTAGTATAGTCTCTGAAGTTCCTTTTAGGTTATCCTTTTCTTTTACATACTTAGCGTTGAACACTCTATATAATCCTCTATGTAACCTGATACTTATTTATTTCTTTAACATTTTATTCACTATGCATACTTAATAGATGCATTAGTAATTTCTTTTGTTTTCATCAAAATTACTCTACAATGAACTTAACTGCATTAATTGCTCTCCAGTTGTAGCAAAAACACATAAAGAGTCTAGACTCATCGTAAGTGGTTTAGACTCCTTGGAATGCTTTCAAAATTATCTTTGGCTTCTTTTGCTTCTTCGAAGTATGATAACCTCTATGTGGTCTAGACTCTTTGTATGTGATGTGGATTCTTTGGAGCTTTAAGATTCTAAAATTACCAAGTCGTCTGGGCTACTAGGCATAAGCCTTGATTCATCTTCTTCAATCGGTTCAGACTTGTTAAGTCACCCTTGACAAAAAGAGTTAAAAGAACTTTTCATAAGTCTAGATCACTACAACTTGATCTAGACCATTGTGCATTTAAGCTTTACAAATATATGTTCAAGGACAATCATCTTCTATAAATTAATTTCATTCATTTGATCACTTATGTATGGGCATCAATTTGGTTTGGTTCAAGTTCTAAAGTTGCAATTTTAGATAGATTATTAAAATATGCCAATTTAGTTTGGAACAAAGTTAATTTTGATTTATAGTCATGTATCATCAAAATCAAGCAAGAGCCTTTCAGTTCAATAGATGACCACCCAGCTTCTAGGGTTTTAAGAAAAACTCATGATATGTTCACTTCATTTTCTACCGAGCATCTAGACCTAGTATCCTGTGCCAAATTGCCTTCATTCACACTTAGTAACTTTTTTTCATATATCTCCAAAATAAATCAACATTGAATTATGTGTAAGCCTTAGCATCTACTGCACAAGATGGTCATCTTTCACAAACACAACTTCATAATACACATCACCATTCCCAATAGAAACTCTATGAAACAACAAAACCATTTGAGTTTGCCTACTTATTTTAAGATGACTGCATATTATAACTATGAGTTGCTTGTAATTTGTATGTCTACATATAGTAGCCATGGTTGTCGGATACTTACCATATAAACCCTATCACTTCCTTTCACTCAGTTTTTATAAGCATAACAAACAATCCTATAGAAATTAAGTAACACCTAGGAAAAGCAAATTATGCCTAATATCAAATTCCTTTCAAAACTTAGAGCCTAAATCATGCACAACAACAAATATAAAAAAACAACAATAATAAGAGATAGGGAAAGAAAAGTTTGCACTGCGATTGTAATATGGAGTTCGATCTACCCTCTAATCTCTACGTTCCATACAAATGCCTCCTTTAATAAAGGACTTCACCATTTTGTTCAATCAACAAAATTTACCTCAGTAGAGGACTTCAACACATCAACAACATAATTGCTTGAGTTGAATCCTTACGAGAAATTCTCAAACATACTAGACTCAACTCAAGACTTTATTATTTCACATTCACAATTACTTGAGTAATTCTTTACAAGACTAACACTACTTAACTCTCTTTCTCACAATACAAATTATACACAAATTGTTTTTAGAGGATTTACAATATTTTTGTATACAAGAAATTAGCTCAATCAACAGCAAAAAAAATTCTCAACATCTTCTATTTATAGTTCTCAAAAAGCCAAGCCTTTTCTCGCTAAATCTCTCTCTAATGATTGGATTAAAATTTCCAATGCTAGTTTTTGGCTGTACTAGTGAACTAGTACAAAACCCTACCGGCTTACTGGTGTAAGTCATAATCGCACTCTTGCCCATGATTTCTTCTGATCCCACTAGAATGTTATATTACTGAGAAAAATTGTACTAGTAAGCAGGTCCAAAATCCTACCGGCTCACCGATGCAATCCCGACTTACATAAATATGCTAAAAACAAAACACAAAACACAAAATATAAACATATACAAATTTTGCACATATTGCTCATCAAACTTGTTTAACCAATTAAGTATAACTTAACATAATTAAGTGTTTAATTGTGCATCTAATTTCCTCATCAAAACACAAATTGAACATAAAAGTTCAACAAATTCTAATGTCTTCCATATCTTCCCTTACACGACTAATATTAACATGGCCAATAAAGCAAAGACAATTTAAGAATGCAAATGCTTACATTTAAGAGAACAATGTTTTGAGAGCCACTTACTTTATCTAAGTTTACTACCTAATTTTATACTTATCTTGGGTTTGATCAAGAAGCAAACTGTCATTTGATCAAATTTCACACTCATTCTAGCTTACTGTATATATAAAATGGGAAATTTTCAAATACCCACCTAAACTTTTACCTAAGGTTGGATTCACACCTGGGATTTTTAAAGTGCACATCTTGACCCTTTAATCTTTTAAAAATTAGCATAATTAAAAACATTTTATGGTTTTTCATTAAACAAAATGGAAGAGTTGCAAATTATCCCCTTGAACTTTCACTTTTATGAGGATTAGCTCCTCAAACTTTCACTTATGTGCGGAATTACCACTCCAAATCCATGGAAATTTTAACCGTCCTTGACTGTATCAAATGTTGAAAGTTCAGAGGGTGAATCCGCACATTGATAAAAGTTTAGAAGGATAATTTGCAAATTTTCCTTAATATAATAATGGTGTAATCTACCCTTTCAATGGTTGTAAAATGAATTCATAAATAGCAAAATAATAGCTATTCATTGATGTGTGATCATTAATCTTTATAAAATAATATTTTTTTTGCCATATTTTATAAAATATTTTCAATAGGAGGATTCATTATGAATTTAGCCATTACATGTTTCAAATACAAATAAACTTAATAATGATTTGACATGAGATGAGAATGAAATAACTAAAGTCATCGTACGAACATCTTCATTGTAAACCTCGGAAATTTTTCACACTAGTACATGATACTAAAATAGAAAGTATGAACTAGTTAGTAAACCTAAAATGCAATAAAAACCTAAGAATAGATCAGTAACTCGAATTTGCCTGGGTTAGGATTTAAAAGCCGAATAAAGAACTTCTTTGACCCTAATTGATACCAAAATCAAGATTTCGTATCTTGAATTGATACTTCAAGATATGATTAAAGGAAACCCAAATTTTCAAACCGTGAAACTTGTCAGGCAAATAGATTGTAATGCCCTAACCTTGAGACATTACAACCCGTCACGTATCCTCTCTTATATAGGATACGCAAAAGCTCTAAAATCCATAATAACACATTAATCACCTGTAAACACACATAGGATATCTCATAGGATATCTCATAGGATATGAAACTTGTTTATACTAAAAACATATACTTCATAAAACATAAACTCCTGGTTTAAACATGAAATCCAAGTAGGCATAACACAACCAACAAAAATAACAGAAACTAAAAAATGTTCACATTAAAATCTTTTCATTGAAATCAACCTAAACATCCAACTATAACTTCAAAAAGACTTAAACATTTCTTTTCTTTAGAAATCCTGATATCTGAAGTCTAGCTCTCGGCTGGGTAGTCAGGTCCACTATCGCCATCTCCGTTATCAAAGAATAACTAATATCCAAAAAGATCATATACTATATCCTCTTCACCTGTACCTGAAATTTAAAAGCATGAGTGGCGACGCCCAGTACAATAACTCCAATCCAAAAACAAATGCATATGCACATACAACAGACAGGTAATTCATGCAAATTAAGCTAATGCAAACATCCATATTATTATGTTTCTTAAGCCAATAAAACAACACAGTCCAGTATTAGGTATACCCTAATCCCGAACTCGGACAAACTCAGACCCCTTGAAAATCAAACAACTTTTTTTGAAAATAATAATCATATATATACATGGATGAGTGGGTACTCCCCAAACACCCAGAATCCAAAACACCTAATTCTACCGAAATCATATCAAGGCACAAGTCCACTTGGGACAACCTCATACCAAGATCATCAAGATGCCTCACCAGTATCACTATCTACCAGGTCTTTACTGGTCAAATCCAAGCACAACCAAACAAACAATTATTAAGCCGAATATAATTAGGTTTATTATAAAATTATGTTCTTAAAACCAGTCAATCAATACTAAACTTATAAGCAATAATAATAAGTAGGAATTGGTCGTACTTTTCTCAATTTCAGGGATACAATTCAAATCCTCAAATCCAATATCAACAACAACAAAGACAACCCAACCTCCACAAACTCCTCTGTCAACACCAACAACAATTTCACAAACTCCAAATATCTTGTTACAACATACATATATACATCAACGGATATGAACACATTATCAATATATCCTAACAGACATGAATTCTCCAAAAACCCTAACCTGATAAGAAATCTTCACTATTTGCACGTCTACTTCGATCAAACTCCATAAATATCCTCAATAACAACAATGAACTACACAAAACTCCACAAACACCAAATATTTCAGCAAAACCCTAATTTGCATAACATAAAGAACGTATAAGGATTGTTCAACTCGTATTTTGTTAGAATCCATCATAGAGGAGATAAACTTACTGATTTGAATCGTTAAAACCCGACTTGCATTCATCAATCACAGATCTCAACACGTGCTAAGGTTTCCTCACAAGAACCTTCATGTAAAAATCCAACCAAACCCTAAGAAAACTTATACAAATTCGTATACAACACATAGAAGAAGGTTAAGATCACTTACTTTGGATCAATAACACACTTTTGATGGTTCTCTAACCCTAGAACTCTAAGAACGCTCCAAAACTCTCTTTTACAAGGGAAAAATATAATAAAAAATTTCTGTTGAAAACCGTCTTCTCGCGTCTTGTATATATAGAAATTGCTCATACACCGACACCTACGCTGGCGGCGTACGTATTATTTTACCGGCATACACCCTACGCTAGCAAACAATAACACAAACAATGGCGACATTCATCGAGGCATTGAATTCCCAGAATTCCGATCCAACAACATACGCCGACAAATCCATGATCAACGCCGGCAGCGTTCCTATCCTGCGTTAAAAGAAATCACACCGATCAAAATCAATGCTCGCATACACCGGTGGCGTTCCACCCAGCATTAAAAAAAATGCTACTGTTTCCTTCCTATGCCGTCCCCATGCCGGCGACGTAGCATCTGTCAAAAATTGCAGAAATCCGAACTTTAATATTTATTCCACAATCAACTTAAACTTTTACAAGTTACTTGTTTTGACCTTAAACTCATCCTAAATCATCTTATGATTCAAAATCAATTATATTTTCATCTTCATATTTCCGTATATTACATAGATTAAATAGAAAAATATAAATATAAATATAAAGATTAAATGACTACTATTGAACTTAACAATGACTTGAGACTAGAACAATGAGTAGTAATGAGTCTATACATGAATTTAAGCCCTAAATTCAAGATTCCTAGATAGTATTAAACACTACTAATAAGATTTCATAGTAAGTATCAAAAACCTAAGATATATAGATAATTTAGCTTATATATCAAATGTGATATTGAGTAGTTAACCAACTACACTTATAGATGGGAAACGATAACCTAAAGATAAACCGTTAGGATTATAAATACATAATAAAAACATAAACAAATGTATAACTAAAGATCTAGACTCCAAATAAATATTTGAATCACACCATTATTCTAATTAGGGTTTTCTTAAGCTATTGGAGCCTAAAACAAAAAATTGACCTAATAAGCTTAGAAAACCTTAATCACGAGAGATAAAATTCTAAAAACAATTAATCACATAAATGTAAAACTTAAAGTTGTATCGTTTGATAAACTAAACATTTTGTAGAATCCTATAAAAATATTTTTGGACAAAAACTCTCAAATATTTGCTAAATTGTACCCGATTAACGTAATAAACTACCTGAAAATATAGATAAATATTACCTAAATATTAGTAATATATATATATATATATATATGTTTGCAGATCGGTTCCAAGTTGAACAAATGAAGGGTTTTGATTTTCTTGAAAATAGAGAACCGAAATTGCTTGAAAAACTATCCAAATTGTGCAACAAATTCAACACACAAACAAATCAAATCTTGCCAACTCATCTCCCTCATTAATGACAGTAAAACAACTGATGAAACAATATACAAATGTGGAGAAATTGGATGCAAATTGTCGAAGAAAAACCATTCTCATTCATATCTATATATTAATGTTTATAGCTCTTGATGGACAAGCAAACAACCTTCATCTACTCTCAAATTTTCTAGATCAAACAAACACCTATTGAGCAAGCAAATCGACCTAAAAACAGAAATCAAATTGTTTTAAACATCTCAGTTTGAATCAAAGACAAAAATAACACGAAAAGATGCTTAAACTGGGAATAAGGTAAGTTGTTGTATTTCGGTTTGTTTTTTTTTTTTTTTTTAAACAAGGATTGGACCTGACTTCTGATGATTATAGGATCATAACCAACCCAAGAACAAGCTTAAAATTCTATCGAATAGGCTTGAGTAAGGCAAATTTCGAAAACCTTAGTTAAGGTAAATTTTGAAAACCTTAGTTACACCATGTTGATCCGAAAACCATGAATCATGTAATTGTTTTGATGTTTTGAGTTGATATAGATGTAGCAAAACATTGTAGAAACTCATAAGAATCAATTAATGAGCCTTGGAACATCATAGTTTGGCCAAAAATGGCCGAGCTCATCGGGGAAGATGATGAATAGTACTTCTCCAGATGAGCACAGGAGGAACACGGGCGTGTTCCACCCTGTGTACCTCTTGGCTTTCATATTTTATAAATTTTTTTTAAAAACCGAATTAATTAAACTAAATAATATAATAATTAATATTATAAATATTTTTAGTACTGTTATTACTTTTATTTTTTTATATTATGTATTATTAAGAGTATTATTATTTGTTAGTAATATAATATTGAAATTATTAAATATTGAGTTTAAAATTAAAAAATTTTCTGTATTAATAAATATATAGTATTTAAGTAATATATATATATATATATATATATAATGAGATTATTGACATAAGTATTATGAATTAGTGATATTAACATTATCAAGAAAGGATTATTAGTGCTATAAATCACTATCATTAATTTAATTTAAGTCCATTAAGCTTTACAACTATAGTTGTTAATATTTCTAATATTATTAAAAATACTTAAATTAATAATATTTCTAGAATTATCAATTTCTTTAAATATTATTATATTTAGTATTCATAATTAGAACCCAAAAGCTAAGCTTAAAACTATTTTAGTAATATTACTACTAATATTAACCTTAATGAGTAAGGATTAGCGAATTATTATTAATTTAAATTAGATGATGAATATTACTAGTATCATTATTACCAAAATCGTTATTATATTATTATCATTAAACTTTTTTATCATTATTGTCATTACTGTAATTATTATTATTACTATTCTTATTGTTATTGTTATTGCCGTAATAATAATAATAATAATAATAATAATAATAATAATTATTATTATTATTATTATTATTATTATTATATTATTATTATTATTCGGCCAAAATATAGTATTATTGATTTTTTGAAAATAATTTTTGTAAATTTATCAAATCTTAATGTTACTAATTGTATTATTATTATAGATGAATTTAATATGTTTTACAAGAAAAGTTAGAAATTATTAAGTATTTATTTAAATACATACCTTTAGACTATGGACTACAATGGAAATTTAAATAGTTTAAATTTATGAATATAGGGATATCTTTACTTTACGAGAAAATTATATGAAAAAGATCGAAAGAAAACCGATAGTTCTAAACAATAATAAAGAAATATAAGTTACTACACTAAGTCAAATAAGAAACAATACAAAACATAACAATAATAAATATAAAGAAGAGTTAATTAAATGTCAAATTCTCGAATACTCGATTGATATTTAAGTATCAAACAAAATCAAAACAAACAACTTGAAATTAAATATGAACTAATACTTGATCACCATAAGATCTCCAAAGAACTAATATAGTAATAGAGCGAAAACCCAGCAGCAAGATAGGACACTTAGACACTCATAAGAGTATAATCATATAGTTTATGTGACATTGATTGATATATTAATCATCTCAATAGGTGACTTGGGTACATGTAAGGATTTTCCTGACGACTACTACGATTGACCAACATGAGCAGGTGAGTAACTCGGTCTTATAACATTGTATGTGCTTATAACTTAGAGAACTATAAATAAAAGATAATAAATTGAGTGTATTATATGGGTTTATGGGAACTGTTTGTTGTATGAGACATTGATTGCCAAGTCACTCTAATAATAATGACAACAGAATTATGTATGATTATATTGTTTGCGTAACATGATTAAATGTCTGTACATTAGTTGATTGCCTTCAACTTAATTAATACTACTGGTACCATAAAGGAAATTGTATGTGCATTGCATATTTTGCATAAAGTAGCATTTGAGTAAGTGGTAGTCTATTATGTGTTAGTATTTCAGATCTCTGGTAATGCTTGGTTTATCTAGGCAAGAAAGCTATTAGTTAATTGCAAGATTACCTTTGTTCTGTTGATACCCTAGGAACTAAATAGTAAATGAAGGACGCCGCTTATGGTATTGCTTGGAAATGACTAACACTTAGTAAAGTTTCTAAAACTAAAACAAGAAATGAATGTTAAGACACAATAAATTCAAAGAGATAATTAAATCGAGCATTGTTGTTTCATGAAAGCTTAGTCTCTCCTGGGTAGATAGGCCATAGATTGTGATCCTTCAACCTTGATGAGAGGGCGTAAATCTTCATCTTGTTTGGATTCCGGGTTATCCAGGCTTGTATTTGTACATATGTTTAATTGATACATTTCATATGATTGTTAAATAACTTGTGTGTTATGTAATAAGTTCTGGTTATTCACTGAGCTCGTGGTTTAGCCACACTCCAACAGTCATTTCAGGTTCACCTTGCGACCTTGGCTCATTACTACTAGGAGTATGGTCCCGATAAGAAATTAGAAGCTGGAAGCTTGAGGAGTAGAATAGGATAAGAATATATATATTTCTATTTTAGTTGCAAGTATCTTGCATTAGAAACTTTAGTTATGCATTTGAAGGATTTTATAGAAATGTTATGACCTGTAATATTTTTATCGTGCACAAGTCAGGAATGACAGTTATTTACTAATTTATGTCTTATATATACTTGTCCTTCTTATCCAAATAACTAAAAGATCCTGTTTATTGAAAATTTGTCATTCTCAGAAGGGAAACTAGTAATAGTATTCAAGTGTATCTTGTTTACTACTACTAGGATACCATCGGGGTGTGACATTCATCCTATCAATATTTGACTATTCCTTATTAAAATTTTTCACTCCATTAAAGGAAACATGTCAACGGATCTTTGTGAGTCCTAAAATGAAGACTAGAATAATGTGTGGATATTCAATGTCAATTTAAAAAAACCATCCTATCGTTAACCCTTTAACATAGTGTACTTTTGTCACGCCCCGGAGGTACCCTAAACGTGGCAGTCCGCCGCATATAATATTAAAGCTAATGAATGACAACCTTAGTCATGCAGGAGCTTTGATATCATATGCAAGGCGTGTTTCCAAGATAGTAGGAGACTCACATGGGTATTACATTTAAGTAGATAATAAAAACAAGCAAGAACTTATATAGATAAACATGAAACCTTCATTTAAATAATAATTCCTTACATCATCTTAGGGCATTCCCCTGTCTTAAAAGTCTATCAACAAGATAATAGCAACTATAACACAAGCCTACTATAGAGATTTTCCTAGAAGCCTATGTTCAAAACTTAAATACATATAGCTTCTCCCAAAAACTCCTAGTAGCTTAAGCTCATACCTGGCATACGGGGCTCCTTGGGGCCAACCAAAGGTAATCATACTATAACAAAAAGCTATAAGGGTATAAGCAAATCTAGCATAGTGAGATAATTCCATCTGCAAGACATTTTCATAATTCAAACAAGTATTTAAACAATCATATGAGAATGCACCAAACATATGAGCAAACAAAATACACATGATTAACCGGAAATCAAGTGTAGCATGGATTTTACGCCCTCCATGTCGAGGGTTGGGAGGTTACAGGCCCATACGACCATCAATATTTGCAGATTTACCGGCTCCTGCTTGCCCTGTAGACTTCTTGGCTCCTACTAGCCCGTGTAGACTTTTCGGCTCCTACTAGCCACCACTACTATTTCCTCGTTTCCCCATATGAAGAGTAGTAGTGAAATAAATGTGACTCACAATTATGATATGCATGAATTAATTTCAATATATATTTAACCAAATAATGTTGAGTTCAAGTTAAAGGCGATCAACACAATTTTCATCATATCAATACAAGAATCACAATTTATTTATCAAACATTCTTTCGATATTCTTAACTTATATTCAACCAATAATAATTCCAAGTTACATAACAAATGTTCATTTATCTTTTTCTTAATTGCTAGTGGTACTACTTACAAGCACAAACAAGGAAATATAACTTAGTAAAGGATTAACTCATTCCATGTCGGTAGATCCTAATCGAAGTAATCTTTCGGGAAAGTGATCTCGGGTCCTTATTCACCTAAACAAGATGAAATACCCAAAATGAGTCTTTCATGAAATTTCTATTCTTGAAGATTTTAAACTTTTCTTAAAATCACGGTAAAATCATATAAGAGGAAATTTTCAACTTAAAATGGCCATAACTTGTTCATTTTAACTCGGAATTTCGCATATAATATACCGTTTTCTACCTATTCGAAAAGATCTATCTATTTCTAACTTATTTTCATCAAACTAAGTCGTTTGGGCTATGAAAATGTGGCGAGCAGATTCACCACGAATATTTATAAACTTGTTTTTCTTCTTTTATCCAAAGCTCATTTTGAAGAGATAGGTAATATAATAGCTTGTAAAACCTTTGAAATGTATAAACATATGTTAAGTGACTCATATTGAAAGTATAAAGTTAATAAAGTTGTCTCAAACTATGAAAAGTAAAGTCTTTTAAATATTTTTGGAAAGTGAGAACTTTTGAAATATTCTTTTTTATTTTGCTTTGAAAATATCTTAAGTTATTTCAAATGAGTATTTTCTTTTCCTAAATTTAATTTCCGTAATCTCTTTAAATTCCTAAGGAATGATTTTATTTTCTAAGCTTAGTTTTCAACACTTTTTGAAAGTAATAACAGTTCTATGTTTAGAAATAATTTCTTTGTTTTTGAGATCATTCCATTTTGATGAAAAGAATTTCTAATACTTGATAAAAAGTGAATTTTTAGTAAAATTTTTGTTTATTTCAAAAAGTTCTTTTCTATGTATGTTTATGAGCTCCTCTAGATTTCTTAGAAAAGTTTGTTTAAGAAAATTACTTCTTATTTCTAGAAAAGAATATTTATTTTTAAGAAAACATTTCCTCATTTATTTTGTTGAGACAAAAATCCTTATGTTCATGCATGAATATGAATCATAAAGTTATGGAAACATAAAGAAACATAATAACTTGAAAGAATAAGCTAATAAGGAAATAAATCAAGTATTGGAACCTTAGCTTCATCAAGGTATCCCGGGACTAAGAAAAGACTAGTCTCTAAAAAGAAAAAGAAAATCTTTTGACTTGATGAGGACAAGTCTAAGACTAGAAAGACTAGTCTTAAAAACAATATGAATATAAATAAATTGTAAGGAAGTAAATAAATTGCAAGGAAAGTAAATAAATTGCAAAACAAATGAGCTTATATGCTCTAAATGATATACATAGATATATAGATATATTAGATAGTTATAAACATAAAAGCAACATAAAGAAATTAAATCATGAACAAAAACAAAGTATGAACCTATTGTTGCTTTCTTTAACCTTCATGGTTTAGAAAACACACACTAAGCCCATACTAAGTAAATGAACATAAAGAGGACTTGAAGAAAAATTACCTAAAAGAACTAAACTAGAGAGAACTTCTTGGGAGAGATTTCTTGTAGAAATTTGGAAGAGTAACTTTAGTGTAGGAAAGGTGTGAAAGAAGTGGAAGTAAGAGGGGGTATTTATAGGAAAATGTGGGAGATAATTTGTGTTAATTAAATAAATAAAAACGAAACAAATTGGAGAGAAGAGGGAGAGGGGCCGGTGCTAATTTGAGGGAGAGGGAGAGAAAAAAATTTATTTTTTTGTATTTTTGTTAATTAAAAGTAAGATATAAAAGATATGAAGTTGTATTGGAAAAGAAAATGTGTAAGAAATAGATGTATGGGTTGTAAGAGTAGATTGTAAGAAAAAATAGAGATAGATAAATAGTGTAGAATAGTAGTAAATAGTGTAATGTAAAGTAGACATGACAATTTAAGTACCAGTAGTAAGAAAATACGCGTATAAATGCAATATATGATATTTTTAGCTATAAAAAAATTATGAAATTGATATTTTTGAAAATTTTATATTTTTACTAGTCTAACAGTATATTAAGAATATTTTTACTATTCCGAGCCCCGAGACACATTTTTTAAGAATTGTGTCCGATCGGGTTCAAAACGAGTCACGGTTTTACTAAATTGATCTTTTTAAGCTTTCTTAGGGAACTATTTTATTCACTAAACTCTTTCTTACTCTCTTAGAGTTTCTTAAACAGTGATGCCGGATTTACGCAGTTACGGTAGACTAGGGTATTGTTGACTTTAGAAATCCGGTTGACTTCTAATTAGGGTTTAAGATTTAAATGATCATAAAACTTCGGGGATTTACAACTTTCACTTCACGAAATGCTCCCTTGGTTTCATTACAATATATATAAGAGGAGGACTACTCAGAATGCCTTAGTCATTCGCAATTTAAACACCACACCAAATCATAGATACTGCTAAATCAGAATCTGTAATCACACAAAAATTTCTTCTTAGGCATTTTATCGAATAGATTGTGGGCATGTTAAATCCATGCTTGTGAAAGATAGAAAAATTAGAGAACAGCAAAAAAACAATCAACATGTAAAAAAAAAAAAAAACTTCAACCATTGAGCAACTCTCACATCATGAGAAAGCAAAAAGAAAAAATATATATATCGACAGAAAAAGGGATTACTTATTGTGCACTTTGCAAGCTAGGTTTTATTGGTTTTAGACAAATAATTGTAAAATCGAAGCTCTAGTATGGAAGAATATGCTTATAAGTTGTAATTTGTTGGAGTATTTAGTTAAAATCAAGCTTAGAACTGTTTTGGAGTTATGTAGATGTTGGTTTAAAAGAAAATGGAGGGAGATGATGAAAAAAAGCGTAAAGAAGGATTTTAGTGTTTATTTGATTTCATGCATTATATTAAAATCATGTATTGAAGACAAGATTTAGTACAAATACAAAATTGTATTTTAAAGACACAATTTTGAGTGTCTTATTTTTGGGTTTTTTTTCCTTGACACAACCTATTTTTGTAATTTTTTTATCCAAAATTATATTTTTATTTTCATATTTCGTTCACTTAGTAAATGCAATTGATAAACTTTTTAGCATATATTATAATATCCTCGTGATTTAAAAAAATTATAACCTTCAAAATATTATAATATTTGATATAATATCAATAACTATATAAAATTACAATATATATCAAATATTTATAAAAATTCTTTAAACATCTATGCATAGAAGTTATCACGGGTTGGCTCCGAATCAAGAACCGTCCTGACCCATTATCTGTGGTTCCTAAATCGACAATCAACTCAAGAATGGTGGGTCAGAACTAGTAAAGGACCTGTTGGTTTTGATGTGTTCTCACTGTTCTACCCCTAAAAACAGTCTGACCTGATGGTTTTGGAACTGCTAGTTTAAGAACCGGTTGAGAATCAACAGTTCTTGCTGTTCTATACCATAAAATCAAAAAGAAAGAAAAAAGAAAATTATAATTAAAAAAAATATTCAAAAGTATTTTTGCATGAATAATAAAAGATTATTTTTTATTCATGATTTTTAATATGTTCTTATTAATAACATAAGTAATAAATATATTTGAAATCATATGTTGGTAAGTTTATGTAGACTTCTAAACAAAGTTGGCTTTTTTTTATTAACAATGTGTGACTTGTTTTTATGTTGTTAGGACTTATTTGTATGTTGAATATTTTATAATGTTACATTACATCAACTTGCTCCAATGTAACTTCAAGTTCTAACTTCATAAGTTCCATCTGAATCTCTTTCTGGCTAGAAAACAAGGTGCATCATTCACTCGCTTCTTCCTACTGAGTGCATCTGCTACCACATTAGCTTTGCTAGGATGGTAAAGGATTACCATATCATAATCTTTAATCAATTCTAGCCATCTTCTTTGCCTCATATTAAGATCTTTCCGTGTGAATATGTATTTCAAGCTTTTGTGGTTCGTGTAAATCTTGCACTTCTCTCCAAATAGGTAGTGTCTCCAAAGTTTCAATGAAAGAATTACTGCTGCCAACTCTAGATCATGCACTGGATAATTCTTCTCATGGGGTTTTAGTTGCCTTGATGCATAAGCTATAACTCTTTCATCCTGCATGAGAACACAATCGAGTCCTTAGATAGACGCATCACTAAAGACCATGAATTCCTTTCCACTAATAGGTAGTGCCATAATAGGAGCTGATATCAATCTTTCTTTCAACTCTTCAAAAATGCTCTCACATTTTTCATCCCATGCAAACTTAGTATTCTTTCGTGTTAATCTTGTTATTGAGGATGCAAGTTTCGAAAATCCTTCTATGAACCTTCGGTAGTACCTAGCTAATCCAAGGAAACTTCTAATCTTGCTCACATTAGTAGGTCTTGTCCATCTCAAAATAGCTTCTATCTTCATTGGATCAACTGAAATACCTTCCTTTGAAATAATATGCCCGAGAAAGGATATTTCTTCCAACTAAAATTAGCACTTATTAAATTTTGCATAGAGTTTCTTCTCTCAAAGTCTTTGTAGCACAAGCCCTAAATGCTCTTGATGCTCCTCCTTGCTTTGGGAATATATCAGAATATCATCAATGAATACTATGACAAATGAATCTAGATAATCCTTGAAGACTCTATTCATCAAATCCATGAACGCGACTGGAGCATTGGTTAACCCGAAAGGCATCACCAAAAACTCGAAGTGCCCATACCAAGATCTGAAAACTGTCTTCTGAATATCTTGAGATTTGATTTTAAGTTGATAATATCCTGATCTCAAGTCGATCTTAGAAAACACTGTGGCTCCCTTCAATTGATCAAATAGATCATCAATCCTGGGCAAAGGGTATTTATTCTTAAGGGTAGCCCAATTCAATTCCCTATAATCGATGCACATGTGCAAACTCTCATCTTTCTTCCTTACAAATAATATAGGAGCACCCCATGGCGATATACTCAGTCTAATGAAGCCCAAATCTTGCAATTCCTGTAATTGCATCTTTAACTCTTTCAACTCTATAGGAGCCATTCTATATGGAGCCTTGGAGATAGGTACTGTTCCAGGTAATACTTCAATTCAAAACTCTATCTCCCTACCTGGTGGTAGTCTAGGTAGCTTCTCAGGAAATACATCCACAAACTCATTCAAAATTGGCACCATTTTAATATCCACTTCTTCAATATTCATAGTTGCCACAACTGGTTTTTCCTACAGCTCCATAGATTTCATACTCTTAGGTCTTAGCCTCTCCGACCTATAGGTGAATCTCCCCTCATTCAAGCCAAAACTTAACTCCGCTTTACTATAATTGATCGTGATCTTATAATGATTTAGCCAATTCATTCCCAAGATCATATCAAAATCAGATAAAGGCAATACTATCATATCAATAGGCATGTTCACATTTGAAATCATAACATTTACATTTTTACACACACATGGATGCTTATTTTCAATCACCAATGGAGTAGTCACACATATAATACAATCAATCAATGTGTCAGAAACAAGCTTACAATCATTCATATAATTTTCAAAAATACAAGCATGAGTTGCTCCTGTATCAATCAGCACATATGCATCCCTATTAGCAACACTCAGAATACATACCAATGTGTCTACTGATGGTGTAGCCTCAATCTGTTGTAAGGTGAAGACCCTGGCATTTGTCTTTCCCTTCTCTATATCAACTCCACCCTTAATGTCGGGTCAATCCTTGCAGTTAGCAATATGATGACCTCTTTGCTTGCAATATGCACAGAAGACCGGTTGTAGTTTTGGATTCTTGCACTCTTTAGATCTATGTCCAACTTGACCACATGAAAAACATGCATTGAGAGTCCACTTACACTCAGATAACTCATGAGGACCATAACACCTAAGGCATTTCTTCTCAAATGCAAGTGTAGAAGCTTTATATGTCGGCTTTTGATTCCTTGTATTCCCATAAAAGGCTTCTTTCCTTTACTAGTACCTTGATAACTATCATAGGATGAGGTAGAAGCAGGTCTCTTTCCCATAAATGTAGCTTTCTTTGCCCTTCTGATTCTACTATCATTCTGGATTTGTTCCATTAGCAAAGCTTTAGCCACAATATCTGATGAAGTATGTAACTCAAATTTCTTTACCTCACTTTGAATCTCCTCATCTAAACAGTTCTAAATTTCTAAACTTTTATTCTCTCATCCCGGTAGTCACCTCCAGCAAAGCGCAATAGTCTACAAAATTTACCATGATATTCATCTATAGTCTTACTCCCTTGTCTCAAGTTCAACCAGTCAGCGATTATCCTCTCTCTTACTGAATTCTGGAAAATATTTGGTGAAGAATGTATCCTTGAATGTAATCCATGATATAGATTGTTGTAGATTCCCACTAACTAATCTCCACCAATTGTAAGCCTCTTTCTTCATCATATAAACCGCTAAATCAACTTTATTATCTTCCGGTGTTCTACTAGCAGCAAATGTCTTTTCCAACTCCTCTATCCAATTCTCAGCCATTGTAGGATCAGTACTAGTACCATCAAACTCAGGGACCATCTTACTAAAATCATGTAATTTGATTTGGTTGGATTGATCATTCACAGGTGGAATCTTGTTTGATCTCATTCCTTGTTGATTGCCCTGTTGCATAAAATGTTGTGTTTGCTGATACATCATCATCTGATATTGCTGCATCATTGCCATCATGTCCTCATCATACCATACATAGAATTCAGATCACCAGTGGGCATTTATGGCATTGGAGGAATAGGTAGCATAAGTGGAGGTGGTGGAATTTGAGTTGGTAGAGGAACTTGTGAAGCTGAAGCTGATGCAGGAGATGGTGTAGTCTCACTACTCGGTGTAGTAGATGAAGTAGGAGCAAATGTAGATGATGATTGTGGTGGCGGTGACATACTTTCTTTATTAGAATGTTGCCTTGTAGATCTCCTTAACCTGTCCATCTTTACAATTGCATACATATATTCAACACACACACATGTATACAAATTTCTAATCACATACAAAACTTATCAAATTAACATTCACATTCATATATAAAATAGCAAACAATTTAGCAAGCCATCAAATAAGCAACAAGCATAGGAAGCTATCAAAGAAGCAAATAAACACAAGTATTCAAGCAAACTTAACTCTTTTCTATACTACCTATTTATGTCTAGGTCAAGTCTCAAACAAATATCTCAATTAGGCAAACAATTAATCAAACTTGGCTCTGATACCATATGTAAGGACCTGCTATCCTCTTATAATTAAAATAGGTGATAACAGTTCCCCAACCACATATAACCTACAGAATTATATGTAAGGTTGTCGAAAATGAAGTGTTTGAGTAATTGTTTGCCTAATTCTATAAGGATCCCCATATATCAAATCATAGGTTTTTAAGACACTGGCAAAACATAACTTCACTATTAATATATATATATATCACAAGAGATACAACCCAAGTCATACATAGTCAAGTACATAAATATATTACAACCAAAGGCTTCTTACAAGTCTTAACAAAATCACAAAAGAGTTCACATCTAGTCTATTACAAAGACAGGTTTCATCAAGTCTATGGTTATCTCTAATCCTCCAAGTCATCAAGAAGATCTTCAAAGTCGATTCCATACTCCATACTTGCATAAAACTCATCGGAGTCATCTCTTGAAATGGTTAAAATATGAGCCAAAGGCCCAGTACACAAGTAACGAATACAAATGCAAAGTGAGTCACATGTTCTTAAGCTAAATGCAAAATGCAACAACCAATTATTTATTATTCAATCTTTAATTAGCCATACAACAAGGTAGAATTCAAACTCTGAATAACAGGGATCTCGTGGGAACCTGAGTAATAACCTTGATGCTCAGGGGGTTGATATAAGTAGCTCGGATACTCATACCATCCTAGATAAATTTACCATAACGATTAAGTAATCTCATCTAGGGTTTCTAGCCATTACACAACTCTACTTAGACTTAGTCCATAACATGAATCTAGTTCACCATTCCCATAATCGTTGAACTAAACCATGGTACTTCCCCCCAAGTTTAAGCAAATGTTACACCGATACCAAATTCCCCATCGATTACTCACTAAACCACTTATGAAAGTCATATTATAATGATAAATGTGGTCTAAGTGCCTAAACTACCATGCCCCCTATCTGAGCAGGGTGCTACTCTCCGAACCAGATTCAATGGTGTAATGAAAATTCAACAAACAATTATTAAGTCTTTCTCAATATAGAGTAGCTTTAAAGCAATGCCTATCTTAGCAAAGAAACAAGCAAGTTACTGCGTACCTGTACTAGCTCGAGAATTAATGAGGGTAGCCGAATGGAGATCAATCACTGTTCAAAGAGATTATCACAATATCACGCTTAGTACAAGCTTAATATCAACTAATCTCATACTTAACCATTCAAAGAATTCAAATAAGTTATCACTAGATCTTAAAACAAGCAAAGGAAATCATATATACAATATAACTATTTTAGCTTAACACTTATAGAAAATCAATAATTTGTTAAATCTGTAAATATACTTAAATCATGCTTAATTATATCACTAAATCATCATTAAATATAAAAAATCATTAATCTATCTCATTTTAGTTCAAAAAGATCCATTTGCCAAAGCAAATACACATAAAACAAACAAAAATAAGTCTTTAACTTTGCTTGGAAAATGCAATAGTTGGAAAGAATTAAAATTTAAGCATTGATAATCTCAGAATTTGGAAAAACTCAATTTGAATCACCTCAATCGGAGATTAGATGAAAAAGTTACGGTCAAAATATGAAGATACGTCAAGTTGTAGGGGAGATTGCACGCCCCTTTGGTCGCCCGTGATTTTTGAGAAACACACCATCAGAGCGTATTACGCCCCTTTGGTCACCCATGACATGTGAAAAAGTGACTATCAACTTAAATCGATCCCCTTCGTTCGCCTGTGACTTATCTCCTATTGCTAGACACGAATTTCCTTTGTTTTTCATGTAAAGTTTACACTTCCAAAACTTCTTTAAAATCATTTCATGTTTTTCCTAAGCTTGTTATATGATCAATACATCATTCAACTCACATAAACTCCACTCAAAACATTAAACACTTCACCATCATCATTATTTACAAACCACACTTCAAACCTCAAGTCCACAATACCCAACATTTAGTCATCAACCATTTGCATTTCTCAACACTTCTAATCTCATATAATACATATATAACTAACTTCACTAGTCCCCATAACACTTCTTATACTATCAATACAACATATAAATGATCAAATACAAGTTTAAGCTTAAACCTAGTGTCAAGAAACTACATACATTCATATATTCAAGATAAGAAAAACATACTTACCAAGCAAACTTTGTACTCTTAATTTGGAGTCCTAAAGCAAGCTTTTGATGGTTGAATTTATAAGAGATGAAGGGCTTAATAGCATAGGGCCATGAGGAAGCATTTGGGAGTGCAAAAATGGAGTTTAGAAGCCTTTGAGTGGGTATTTGTGTTGTCTGAAAAATTTGGACGAATTTTGCACTTTTATGGGTTGCTGTTAGCCTTTTGTTTGACTTTCATGGTTGCCACTAATAAGGCCTTTAATGGGCTTAACTTGTATTAATTAATGGGCTTGATTTGGTTAATTAAAGGTGGGTTTATAGGCTTTATTTGTGACTAAAATTCTGCAATTTTGAGAATTATGTACATGCTTTATCTAACTTATTGTAAGCATATTTAATACATTCTAATGAAATTAAAATTTTATGAACTCAATATTTAATTAATTCTAATACATTTAAATATTTGTAGCACAACTACACAACATATAATTCGTCATAAATATAAATCGTATTCAACACATATCAAAAGCATGTATAATTTCAACAACACACATATAAAATGTGAATTAGGAATTTATGGCTATTTCATATATAAACAAAGATAATGGACTAAACTCATCGACCACTATTAAAACACTACCTACTTGGAACCCAAACTCATTGACCGAACAATCCCATCTATAGAAAACACATTCGCAACCCAAACACTGGCTAAGATTGAGTTCTGACATGTGCACAAAAGCATTTCAATTTGATGTCTCTTCAACTTCAGTCAAATGGGCCATCTCACCTTCTTCAGTCAACACTTTAGCACATGGTTAAATGCTATCCATCTCAAGAGGGGGTGAGGAAGAATTCTTCCTAGTGACCTTATACCCTTGTTGGTTCAAATTTAGCATCACCAAGGAACATGCAGGGACAACATCAAAGACAAAAGACTTTAAAGGCAATAAATCTGTCTCTTTTATGGTGGTTTCTATTCTTGTGGATCCTAAGGAAGTTAGAGACAGTGGTATGAATGGTGTAATTCTACCAAAATCTCTTTATATATTTGTGGTGATGCGTACCGACAATATCAAGTATCAAAAGTGTAAAATACTTACATCCGCTCTTGAAGAGACGAGGTAGTTACACATTTTAACACCTCGCACTTATGACATCGTCTCTTTAAGAGACGAGATTACATTGTCTAAAATTGAGATTATATCTATTTCGTAGTATTTTTGTAATTATTTTTAAAAATATAAATATTATTTCCCCTTTCCCAAATTAAAAACGATAAAGGGATGAGCAATAAAATAATAATATTAAAAGAAAACGTTACAAAAATACTAAATTAATTTCTTGTTTAGGACACTAATTGAAATTAATTTCTTAAATAAGGCCAAAATGAAAATAATTATCAATTTACCACACCAAAATCATGTTTTTATCACATGATATATGTATGAACAGTAAATGCATGTATATCGCATTTTGCGTGCATATCGTGATTATAAGATGCGATAAATGTTTAAATGTACGAAGCAATATCGCAATTATTAACCGCGATATACAGAGAAATATTTATATCGTGATTAATAATTGCAATATTGCAACGGTACTGAAACATTAAATCGCGATTATTTCACGCGATTTTAATGTAAAATTGAATATCCTGTTTGTTAAACGCGAATTGCAACTGGAAATTGGTAATTAATTCCATCCAAGCAGTATATTTGTTAGATTCTCTTAAAATAAGTTTTGATGATAACAAAAGAGTAAAAATGATTATTAATGAGTTTACTAAGTGCGTAGTATCAAGTTAAAGAGAAAGAAGAAAAATGATGAAGAGTATTCGGAATCTATAATGTTTTCCAAAAGGTTGCTTCAAGGATAAAGAATTTTTTCAAAAATCTAGAATTATTCACAGAACCTTTCACTGCACTTTTGACAACAGCTCTATATCATGTGATTTCGCTATCCATCTTCTCCAACTTCATGCAAATCATTCCAGTTCAGTACAAAAATGAATCTTGAAGACCTAGCTCCAAGTAAATGAGCTTATTTTGGTAATATACTCATTTGTTCCACCTAAATTGGTTTAATCCAAGGGGGTTTAATGTTTTTATCAAAGTTTCTCTCTCATCAACGTCTGCAACGATGGAAATCTTCATGAACAGTACCATACCTTGTTTGGACAGATTTTACACATTTTTCTCCTTCAAGATAAGTGATTTATCAATATCCACAATATCCAAGATATCTATTTTCATGGGATTTTGTCTAGAAGATTAAAAAGAAGATAAACGTTATCTTAGATAGGATGAGGAAGAAGATCACAATGAACAACAACAACAAATAACAACTAGATTTTTTTATGAAAATCAAACAAGGCTTATCATCATCCTTCCGTTACAAAATTTGAATTTGAAAAAGGATAAAGCTCACAAGATTTCATCTGAGAAATATAAGGAAAAGTCTATCTACAACTTGCAACCAATTTTGACGATCACAGAAAATTTGAATTTAAAAAAAGGGATAAGAACATCAGATTTTTAACCGAAATTATTGGGAAAGTTTATCCATCTTCCATTAGCTTTTTGAACATTAGAGAAAGAGTATATTTACCGAAGCAAGGAAGAAGAAAAGTGTGAGGTTGAATACTTATGATGCTTTGAAAAGAAAATAAAGAGACTTACACCTGCTGTGAAAAGGAAGAAGGAACACAACTGATACTATTCATATTGCAAACAAAAGCTCTCTTTCACCAAGAATATACAGAACCTTATACAGAACCTCACAAAACTTTGCTTTTTCTCCTTCTGGTCTTTGAAACTAATCTCTCTCTCTCTCTCTCTCTCCTTTGGAAGAAATACAATACCAATAAACACTCTGCTATAAAAAAAGAAAAGAGAGATATAGAAAGAAGAAAAAGAACACTTACTTTACCAACCCAGAAGGTTTCACTGAACCTTGTGATCAAAGAAAAGAACACCTTCTTTACCACAAGAAGCAAATAGAAACTGCTACTGCTTATAATCCTACACGAGCTGATTAGTGCAATCTTTATTCTCTATTGCAATTTTGATTTTGTTATTTCCTTGTTGACAGAAGGAACGTGTTGTTGCCTTCTAGTTTGTTTAATTACAAAATTAGACTCTATAGATCGATTGTAGCTAGATGATAGCTGTGATAATCGAGTAGAGAGGATTGCACTATGTTGCAATTTGAATTTGTTGGATATAGTAGAACAAACCCATAGGATAACGGGGTTCTCGGCTTGGAGCTGGAAGAGTCAACTGACGCATAAGACAGAACCACTATAAATTGCTACCTGATTTTCTATACTCTATCTTTTTAATTTCCACAATTTAATTGTTATATTTGTTTAATTGTTTATATTGTTCTCATATTTAAAACCGAAAGGAGAATTATTTTTAAAGGCGAAAATTTTTATTAATAATCAATTCAACCCCTTTTCTTGATTATTATTTAGGACCAACAATATTAGTAATTATTTTGTATAGGAACATTAGACATGTATTGGACTCTAAAAATACACTGTATAGAAAATAATTTAAAAAAACGTAAGATAAACATTTTTTTTTTAATTATAATTAACTCGTGCGTTTAAGAAAGCTTATTTGTTTCCTTGTTGAAATTCATTCACAGTTAAGAGATCAGGAAGCATTTTCCTTTCCTGTTCACCACTAGTCTACTCACTCGCCAGCGTACCAGATGGCCGGAAATTCCAAAACATTGCGACTTCGCCAACTAATCGACGATCGTTTGGAGCCTTACACCATGCAAAACAAGGTAAAGAAAAATGTTCCACCGCCTTCCTTTTGTCCGTTTTTTCACGGATTCTAGTACTTACATTCATTCATAAATACTTTTAACACCTTTTGCAGTCCCTTTGTCCAAGCAAAGAAGATGAAAACAAACTCTTAATAACTCTCTCCCAGGTTCATTTCCTCTTTATTTTCTTAATTTAATCAATTTACGCAATTCAAGATGTGAAAGATCTTTCAAAACATCATGGTGTTTCTTAGATTTTCAGAGAAATTCAGCGCCGGAACCAGGAAATCGATTACTCTTCGGATTGTGTTTGTCTCTCTCCGTATCTCTGTTTGTGTGTGTGGTTTGTAAACCGTGTCATCATGGTTTTGATTCTTGCGTTGTCTACTTTTTAATAGGATTTGGTGAATGAAAATGGTTCCAAGAGCCGGCGTTCGGAAAATTTAGCAATTGGGCTGTCTGTGGAAGCTTCTCACTTGTATAAAATAATCGGTGATTTGGTAAGTTTCACGTTGTGTCTATAAAGCTTTTCATCTGAATGAAGCCAGCAAATGTGGTTGAAGTTTTAACTGCTTTTAGCTATCTGTGATGAAAGTTATGGAACATTACAGTAGTTGGATGATTATTGGGATTGTTAGCTTATGCTGCTTGACAAGATGGAACTTTCCTTGGGATGCATACTTACCTGTTTTTAAACAATAAATAGGGTGTTATATTGATGGGATTTGAGGAAGTATTGAGTATCTTATAGAGATATATAGTGTGCTATAATCTTGTGTGCTGTGCTAATATGGATCACTCAAGTAATGGTTCAATCTTCTTTAGTGAAACTCACCATCAGTAGTGGCATTGCTTCAAATTTTATTTTCATTTGTCATGTAATAGTTCTTGACTATCTGGTGATGGTTCTTTGCAAACTCATCTGCACATTTGTCTTACAATATTTTTGTGTTTTGCCACTCACTTTGTGCCTCCAGATGTTTGTGGCATCGGTCAACAGTCCCCATATTCAACATATGACTGGCAATGCTCTTTTAGAGGTAGTTAAGTTCATCTCTGCTATGGTAGGTTATCATCTATTGTCCTTATGGCCTCCGGTATCTTGCCTCTCTTTTTCTTTCCAAGTTCTTAGCAATGGTCATTTTACAGGGAGAAAACTGGGAGCTTCTTGTCCATTTGTTATTTGTTTGTGCCCAATGCTCAATTACCTACGCCCTTTCTCCTTCTTTGGAGACAGATACTAGATGTAATACCTTGAGCTCTGATATGCAAAGTATGGCTCTTGCAATAAAACCTAGGCTACAAAAGGCTAATTGGTCCACAGTGGCAGAGATATTTCGGGTATTACGCTGTTTGTTGAAGTTTTTGAAGCAGGAGGATGATGAAAATTTGATTGAGGTGTACTTGGAGGCACTGGATTCTTTTCTTGCAACTGCTTCTTGGGATTTTTTGGATGAGATTTGTGCTTGTCAATGTGGTGGTGATTTGCAAGGAAATTGTGCACCTTCCTTTTTCTGCAAAAACATGTACAAGGAGACTTCAAAACACATGTTTCTTGGATATTTTGTTCAACTGCTTTGTTCTGCCATTAAGCTAATGTCTGACAGAACGGTTCAAAGTGGCTGCAGTAATACAAGCCATCTTCATTCCACCATCATTGGCCTTGTGCCTAGACTCCTTCACTTGTGTCTTGGCCATGTGGAGAAGCATATCCAGACGTTATCTGTATATTTCAGACACAAATTGTTGGTATGAAATTTTTTCACATATCTTTTGCTAGATGATTATTGGTGATAGTCTCAAGCAATCATAAAACGAAAATGATAAAAGATTTGCACGAGGAATGTGTACTTTATAATTTTATGACCTCTAACAAGCACTCGTCAACATCTATTCCATGTTCTTTGATCTTTTACTATTTCTATGTGTAGAAATTTAAATTTTTTTTTTTTTTTCTCTGTTGTTGTTGTGGTGTGGGGTTGGGGTGTTGGTGTTGGGGGGGGGGGGGGGGGGGGGGGGGGGGGGAGGGGGGTGGGGAGGGGATGGGGGTTCATAGTGAAAATTGGGTGTAAAAATGCTAGCATTTGATTTTTGTTTAAGAAGGAAAAGCCATGCAACACTAGAAGCATTGGGTATAGTAGAGGGACCTCGTATGCCAGTGTGTATATATGAAAAGGATACAAGTGCTATGAACCCTTTTATCTAAATTTTACATCACTGCTGATGTTACATTTTCTGAAAATACACATTTCTTCTCCAAGACCTCTCTTCAAGGGAAGATTTTAATAATGGATGATAGTACTTGTGCGTCCTTTGAACCACTTGACTTACCAACTCGTGTTATTGAATCCTCCGAGGCAACCACATTTGAGTCTTCTAATACTTCATAGAATCGATGTCATCTCTTGTCCCTACTAGAGCCACTTATGATTTCTTAAGGTTTTCTCAAATATATTCAAGGAGAAAGGCTGTTCCAGAGTTGACACAAGTCTAAGTATCCAACTTAGACTCAAGAATGAGATTACGGTAAGATGTGACTCACCTTTACACACACACACAATCAATTGAAACACCCACTGACTTGCCAGAAGACCATTAGAAAATGTACCAAGAGATTATTATATTCAAAATCTAACCATGTATTACTCAAAATCCTATCACAAACCTACAAGAAATTCATAGTAAGACTAAATACCATTTCTATACCTAATACAATATCTAAGGCATTATTAAAAAGAGAGCAGAGAAATGTTATGAGCAAGGAAATGGAAGCCTTAGAGAAGCTAAAGAGGAGCCGATAGTCAATAGAAAGATGTTTCAAAGATTAGTCAGAAAACAAATATACCTTGCTCATACCCTACCTGACATGGCGTGCTATGGGTGTGACAAGTTAGTTTAAGCATGACCCAAGAAGCTCTCATCTACATGGAACTTGTAGGGTTCTGCACTATCTTAAAGGAAATCTAGGAAAGAGGATTTTGTTTAAAAAGAGTGATAGTCTCACAATAGAAGCTTATATTGATGTAGATTATACAAGATCAATTGTGGATAGAAAGTCAACGTCAGGCTACTGTACATTTCTTAGGGGAAATCTGGTATCATGGAGGAGTAACAAATAGAATGTTGTAGATAGATCAATTGCAAAATAAGATTTTAGGGCAATTTATGAGTTGCTATGGATGAAAATTATTCTGAATGACTTAAAAATCAAATGGAGAGCCTTATGATTTATCGTGATAATAAATCAATAATCAACATGCTTATAATCCTGTACATCATGATAGGACGAAACACATTGAGATTGATAGTCATTTCATTAAAGAAAAGTTGGAGGAAGTCTAGTTTGTGTGTTATGTGTTTCTTCAAAAGGGCAACTTGCAAAGATTTTTTGACAAAGGGAGTGAACAGTGCAGGTTCCATGAAATTATTTCCAAGCTGGGAATAATCAGCATCAATTCCTTAGCTTGAGGGGAGTGTTGAGCTGTAACTTCTTATAAAAAATATATATCTTTTTGAGATTGTAATTAATGATATGATAAGTGAGGGTTGTTACACCTATCATGATACATTGTCTATATATATTTGATGTTTCTTGTAATCTATTCATTAACAAGTATATAATTCATTCTTTTCATATTTCTGGTACAATTTTCTCTTTCATAACTTAACGCCATGAAAGACTTGATTTTCATCAAAATTGGATGGATGTTATGCTGTGAAGAACTTCCAGATTTTGAAAAACATTGGTGGGACCTATAATCTGCCATGATAGGATAGCTTTTTCATTTAAGGCCTTTTGATTCATCGATTTGGCATCATTTTGTTACCATTTTGGTAGCATTTTGAAAACGGATGTTTATATAACAAATATAACAAAAAATAAGAGGGCAAATACACAGAACAGATACATAAAAGACATAAAATAGATGCAGTTCATATATATTAAGATTCAAACAACAAAGAAAATTCTTATCAAATTTTAGCATTTGGTATTTTCGTAGCTATTCCATTTATTAAAATATTAAATTTATCAATGAAAATGCATCAGGTTGTATATTTTTGGCTTCATTCCAGCTTTGAGGGGGGGGGGGGGGGGGGGGGGGGGGGGAGGTGCATTTCTTTAATTTGTCTTTTCATTACCTTGTTAGTATTAAATCATGGCCAGATTCTACTATCTATGCACCATCTTGATAGAGTGAGCTTTGTTTTGATGCCTTTCTGTACATTTTTTACCCTTCTTATATTTGTTCTTTTCTTATATGACATTAATTGCAGATTTTAATGATAAGGCTAAATTCTCAAACTCTACTGGCAATGCCTGTTGTCACCAGATGGTTGCAACTTCTTGATAATTACTTTCAAGATTTTCTGTGGGAACCAATAACAAAACAGCAATCTTCTCAGGGTGATAGCTTAGAAGACTCACCTTTCTTAGCTAGCCTCCCTTTTCGAATGGTACAACATTATCACAAGTGTCACTTGAAAAGACAAGTTACTTTTCTTTTTCTGAGTTGTATCATAAATCTGATCAACTATGATGAAAAAGCTGAGCAGCAATGTGGAGCTACAAGCATTAAATCAAGCTTATATTCTGAAGTTGGTTCCTGTAGCCAGAATAGAGGATTTCTAGAGCTTTCTAAGTGGCTTCAAGTGAATTTTTCAACAGATGCTTTCTCCTGCAGTCACATATATTGGCATAACTGCATATGTGTTGCCTCATCCTTTATTCGGCTGTACATCCACGAGGTGTCTAGTCTACTCTGCTCAATAAATATGCCTTTGTGATGTTAATCAAACCATTTTATGTTTTGACTACTTGCTGAAATTGATATGTCATTTAGTTCCATGTGGTTCACCTTCATGAAGCGTTAGGCTGAATGGTTTTATCCGTAAGGTTTTTTTTATCACTGTTTTAGTAAGCTGGAAAATTCTAAGATACTGTGGTATATAAAAGGTTTTCATCTGTGGCACTTTTTATTAGATTAAATATGAAAATCACAGTAAAAATATAGCAAAGTGGAAAAGGAACCATGACTTAGGTTGAGTCTGTATTAATGCTCAATGTCATAGTTCAGAGTTTACCAAGGCAGCCTTTTATGTGGAAGTCCATGCAGTCATTTTGTTTTAATCTTGTTATTTTTAATGATTGATTATGAAAAGAAAAATGGTCCGTTGCTGCTATCATACTATGAAAGAGCCTGAGATGTCATAGGATGTATGAGAAGTGCATTGTAAATTTGTATTAAAGCCCAAAGCTTGTATAAATAATTTATCTCTGTTAGCATTCAATTCAAACATTCTAAAAAGACAAAGTGATACGACCCCCATAGTGCCTAAACCAATGTTGAATGTGTATAAAAAGAGAGTAGCTCCAGTTGTGGGAGTGTGAGTGGAGTATTGTGGTGGTAATAGGTGTGCATGTGTAGTGTGTTGTATGTGTATGTATTGTTTTGTGGAGTAATATTGTGTGTGCATGTTCAGTGTGTTGTATGTGTTGTTTTGTGAAGTAATATTTTGTAAATTGTCCTGTAGTAAGGTAGCATTTGGGGTGTTGAGTTGTAGTACTGTTAGTGTAGGGTGTGCAGATGTGTCAGGGTGTTTAGTAGTTAGATAGGAGTGTTAGCAGCAATATACGAAAGGAAGTTAGTTAAGAAAAGATCAGGCAGAAATTTCAAGTTGTTGAGTCAGAAAATCGTGGAAATTTCTGGGAACTTATTTCATTTTAAGGTGAATTCTGATCTCTGATTGTTGCCCTGATTAATCTTATTTGTTGTTTGTTTGTGTAACCCAAAGTGCTTAAAAAATTCTCGAAGAGCAACTTGTTTGTATTTTTCGTTCCAGTGTCTGTTTATTTACTCTCCATTACTTTTCAATGACACAAGCCTTGTGGAGATTAATTTAGAAGGAATATGCTGATACCAAAAGTAATAGAAATTAGGGGTAGAGGGAGAGGGTGGGGGAGGGACAAAACCAAACTGAAAATACGGTTTTTTTTTTTAAAAAATAATTTGGTTTAAAATATTTCCAATTTAAACTAATTGCAAATTTATGGTTGGTTTGGAGAAGTAAACTAAATCAATCTATAAAACTTAACCAAATCGTTTTTAAAAAATATAACAACATTTTACTTGTAACTATAAAGTTTTTTATGATTGATTAAAGATTGTATGTTTCTAGTTAATATTAACTTTTTTTTCCCCAAAATTGTTTTAGGCTCAAGATATATTATTCCATTAGTGGCTTAATGTTGTTTTTTGTCAATTATTTAACATTGTGGAGAATGGACTTTGTTTATTTAGTTATGACTCTTATATGTATAATTGTTCAAAGTATTTTGTTAGTTGGATACTTTTAATCATGGATGATTTTTGTTGGTTGATAATATTTTATTTTGACTAAATTTGTTGGTAGATGATTAACTAGATAGTTTAATAGAGGATCATATATTATGACTTACTATATATTAATTAGTGAATATACTTTATTGGTGGATGACTGGCTGGTGACTAAATGATTTTATGGAAGATCATGAATTATGACTATGATGGATTAATGAAGTTTCTGTTGTGATTTGCGATTTGGATTTTGTAAAGTAATTTAAATATTTGAATATATGCACAAATACAAATGATTGGAGCAATGTTTATTTATTTTTTTGAATTAGGATTTTGATTTAATCCGTAATGCGAACTGAACTAAATCGTTATTTTAGGTTTGGTTTAGGACAGAAGAAAACCAAACTATAAATTATGGTTCTGTTTGAAATTTACTAAAACCTGAATCAAACTGATCTGTGTCTACCCCTACAAAAACTAGAAGTATTTGAAATTTAGTTAGTTGTTATGTGACTTTTTTTATGATCCATGTTTATTTACCAATGAAGTTTTCATATTAAATTTTTTTTTAACGATAATGATGATGGTAATAATAATAAGTGAATGTTAAATTTGATATTTAAACTTTGTACAAACATCCAATATGGTACTTAAACTTAGAAGTGATCAATTTAATATTCAATCAAACTTTGATGTAAAAGAGGTGACTTATTAGTGCTAGATAGTGTTAGAAAAGTAGTTAAAATTTAATAATATGCTATCTTTTCCATGTCAGCAAACAAAGTAAATGGTATTGATGGGTAGTAAAAATAGCCACAAAAAATTTGATTAAGTATTAAATTGATCACTCCAAAATTTAGGTATCAAATTGAATTTTAGTGTAAAATTTAGGTATCAGATTCCTCATTTACCCAATTAATAATAAATAATAATAATAATAATAATAATAATAATAATAATAATAATTTTTTCCCCTCCAATTATATGTTTGCATGGTGTTAAAATCAATATCTATAGATGTAGAGCTCTAGGATGCTATATAAGAACTCTAGCAGGTTTAGCAGCCAAGTTCAGTTTTTAACTGCATGTAGATGACTGCAGAGAAAAGCAAATTTGGATATATTCTGAATTATTTCTTTGAGCATAGACAATACCTTTGGAGAAGCAATTTATTGTTACATGCAAATCTGGAAATGTTTTTGTGAATTAATTCATTGAGCTACCTTTTGAAGTTGGGAAATATTAGACTTTGTTGTGTTGTCTTGTATCTGTGGTGCATACCTTTGAAGCCATGCGGCGTGGTGGTTATATAAATAGTTGTTAGATAATTAGAATGGCATTCAGCCATTTACTTATCATTTATCTTGCCTTGGAGCTATTAGCTCTGATTTAGAGCCTCTTGCTATGGTGCTTGGCCCTAATCTCCAGATTGGATATTTTTCCATATTTTCCAGTTGAACCAATGCCTTAGTTCTTTAGCCCATAACAAGTTTATAGATCTAATTGGAAATTAATGGATTCAAGTTCATGTTTGGCAATTAGGGCAAGCAACCAGGGCATAGTGCTCTTAAATCATTGAGCTGTAGCTCCCAGCACAAATCAAATGATGAGTAAAATGACTTAATTCCTATTCTAACCCAAGTATTACTATTGCTATATGGCTTTATACCATTGGAACATTAATACAAGGCTATACAACTAACACTGATATCTCCTAATATAATCGATTTCTAAAGTTTCTGAACTATTGCATAGTTTTATCATGCATGGCTTCACATATAATTGTGTTATTATCTGTTTCTGAACTTTTCTAATTGAACCATACTGGGGTAAGTTTTTGAGGAATAAAACACCTTTGACTTTATATTGTGAAATAAATGGTAGTCATCATGAATCTCTCTTGATTTTCAGGATGATCTACTATTCAAGGTGCTTTTGCAAATGCTTGGATTGCCATTTCTTTTTGTCCAAGAGAGATCAAAAGTTAGTGCAGTTACCTTTTCTTATGCATTGTATATTATGTGAAGAACTACTTATTTGAAAAAGGCGAAATACTTTGATACCTTTTGTTTTTAGGTTTGAAGTACAAGGGAAATTCCATATCTACATGAAGACATTCCTTTCCATTTTTCGAATCTTTTCAACCCTATAATTTTGCTGCATTTATTTTTTAGCTGAAGTAAGTTCTAAACATGCAGCTCAGCTAAGATGTCGTTTCCCGCAATAACCAACACACACACAGAAAAAAAAAAAAAAAGAGGATGCTGTTCTCCTTTTCATCATATTGACTTTATGTCTATTTGATTCTGGTTGTTCTATCTATTACAGATTCATTACGATCATCAAGTTCTCCTAGATTACATTATATCGAAAGATGTAGGAATCGATTGTGTGGAGTACCTTTTAAGGTGGGACTTGTGATTTTAGTTTTTATTCTTCCCCTACGCTATGCCTTCTCATGTAGAAGAGCAGTTCTTGCTTTTTGCATGTCATCGAATTCTCATTTACACTCTCCTATCCTTTCTACATAATCCTTCTTTAAAGGTGCCTGCGGTGATATGTGATTCATGGGAAGCCTTCATGGAATTTCCAAAGCTCAAGCATAGCTAAATGGTCATCTTTCAAAAGGAGAAAAGTTTCATCAGAAGCTTCAAGTTTCAAGCAAACGTCATCTGGTTGTTGAAGTTAATGTAGTCTTCATATCCATGAGATAAGTGCAAAGGGGGACCAAGATCTTGGATGTAAATTCCTTGGGGTCAGAAGACCATATGAGAAGCTCAAAGATGTTTCCTTTTGTTAAAGGATTCGGTTGAAAGTCTTCATTGTCGAAACTGTTTCCTTACAATCCTACTGTCTTTTAAAGCGGTATTTCTTTTTAGCTCCACTTTGCAATTATTTAGAAGAGTCAATTGATGCTTAAATGACCTGCAAACATCCAGGGCATTAGCACCTTTGGTTAACATCATGTATGATTGTAGGTTGTGTCTGTGAAGTGTGTATAGAGGAGATCTAAAAACTAATATTCTTTGCTGTTGTGCTGCAGTCTGACAAAATTTCAGGAGTTATGCCACAAGCACATGGAATATAGTCCGTGTCACGCATGATAACAAGGGAACTATTCAGGAGTAACTTTCTGGTTGAGGTATCGATGAAAAGATTAATGTTCGGACATCTTGCTTATGGCAAAGTGAATTTGTGAAGAGCGATGATGACAGCTTAGTACTGTAGGTAATCTGGCTCTCAATCCTTGATTACATCTTATGGACGTTGATTTTTGAATGGACTAATTTTGTCTCAACAGTGCTATTGCAGTGAATTTCATCTTTCAGTTGATTTATTCCTGCCTAGCCATATGCTCAATCGGTAAGATGACGAGTGTCTCTACTTTCAGTTGTTTTGTTATTCGTTTTGTTATTCATTTTGTTATGCTGAAAAAAAGGTCATAGGTGGTTGATTAATGTCAGCTACTGTAAAATATCAGCTACTGTAAAGCAGTTCAGAGAGAAATAGACAGGACGACTAAAATATCAGCTACTGTAAAGCAGTTCAGAGAGAAATAGACAGGACGACTATCCATCTCAATTTCACCATGCCATGAGGTAAAATTTCAGCTAGATAATAATAACAATAATAATTCTGCAAATATCTCTACTTTGTTTGTAGCATTTCCTTCTAAAGGGTGAGGTAAAATTTCAGCTAGATGATGATGATGCACATATCTCTACTTTCTTTGTAGTATTTCCTTCTAATGGTGTGTACTAAAAATTAGAGAAGGAAATCATCTTAGGTTAGTCTTTTTATTTGTTTATTTATTATTACTTTTTTGGGAAAATAATACAATAAACCTATATTGCTTTTCTATTTTGCTAAAAATTCTTGCTTTTGTGTGAGTCGTCCAACAAAAAATACTTCCATAAATACCACTAAATTTTCTCAGTAGGCATCGTGTGCTGTGTTTGGTTGATGCATAGTTTTTAATCGAAAAATCTTTCATAAACTTATTTGCTTTGATATGAAAATTACTTAGGAATTAATTATAATCTCCTCATGCACCGACCAAAATATTCCCTGATAGTACAAAAGGATTTTTCTTCCTCTTGCAGCATGGACTTGCATCTAGCTTCGTCAATTTGTTCAGTAATTATGATTCTGTTTGTTTTGATGAAAATGTTTTTGAAAAACTTTTTTTTTTTTTCATTTTTTTATGTTTATTTGAAGTGGGGCAATTATCCGAAAACATTTTATCTTATTTTGGAAAATAAAGACTCATTAATAGCTTTATTTTTGAGAATGAACTTATGGATTATGAAAGTGTAAGTCTTTTTTTCTATTAGTTTATAAGCTTTATCTATTAATCATTTAATACCAACAATATTAATTATTATTTTTTTTACTTAGATGGATTTATTTCTTAAAATAGAATATGTTTTTTTGTTAATTAATCCTGATACCTTTATCATCAAAGTATTTGTAAGAAACAAATAAGAAAAAACTATTTATAAAATTAGTCAAACATTTAAAAATATGTTATTCTTTGGGCAAAATCTTTTGATGAAAGAACGTCTTTCATTAAAATAAGTAAACAGATTATCATGAAGGTTTGGTGTGCAAGTCAATATTCAAGCTTTCAAATCTTGAATCAAGTAGCTTTTTCCGAAAGTTTCCTCTTTTATATTATCTCCTTTCTATTCCCAGCATACTGGGCCACCACCATCCATTGTCATCTTTATTGGAGCATCCAGCCAAAATGAGTGCTGTCTGACTCGAACACTATGATGCCATGTTTGAAGACTTCCAATTTCCTACGAAACGAGCTCATGAATGATGAAATTGTGAATAGAGGCAGGAGATACAGTTTGTTTGGTTCAGGGAAAACTAAACCATAGGATTGTGTCTTAATTTTTAGATAGCCCGAGTGAAATAGTAAGGTTTAGGTTGGGGTTAGTTTGGTTTTACAGGTTAGATCATTGTATAACATGTAATCTTTAATAAAAGCACTAAATCTATTTAATGATAATAAGTATTATCATCATATAAGGGTTGATAAAGTTAATTTTTATTGGATTAATTTCAAGTATTTATTTACAACTAGTTTTATCAAGTAGCACATAATATGTATTTTGAGTACATTTTAATATGTAAATTTAAATTAGGCTATAAGAGTAAAATAAATGGACATCTTAATAAGTGTAATTTAAAATTCTTTCTAAGTATCATACTACAGTTAAAAGAATTATTTCAATGGTTTGGTTTGATTTATCGCTTCAAATTATTCATAATTTTACAGTTTGCTTTGGTTTTTGAAATTTTCAACTAATTGCCAAAAAAAAAAAAAAAAACAATAAATTATATTGTCAGTTTAATCTGGTTCTTGGTTTGATGGAGTGAAAGATAAGCTGTAGGGAATATTAGAGAGATTGCCAAATTCTTATCAAATGATGGACAATATAAAAGCCACATATGTTCGCATGGTGGCATGGATGCGGGGGTCCATCACCGGATAACATCTGATGCTTATGTTTCCAATTTTAATTTAATGCAGTGGACAAGTCAAAATAGACAAGAAGCAAAAAGACAGGATGCATATAGACAAGAAGCAAAAAGACAAACGAACCATAATCTATGCGCAAGTTGACGGACACCATCCTCAATATGCTCTTGCAAGTTGCAACTCGAGATCTTCATACCAAGATCTGGAAAAGAAAAGTTTGTACAATCATTACAAAAAGTAGTAAATAATTTAGAAATAGTAACTAGTCAGAGAATTAGTTGGAAGATGGGTGATTAAGATATTATAAATAGTTTCCTCTTTTACGTATCATTCTCTCTATTTCCACCTACCGCCACCTTTCTCAGAGCGTCGCCAGCTAAAAAAGGCAAAATCCTAAAATCACTTCTGCAACAGTGTGGGAACCAGAAGTTAACACTTGATAGATAGTGAGCAAAGGAGGCTTGGGCAATATAATGAAGTAAAAACGAAGGGCCACAGTGCTATGGATCAGGCCACGTGTGTAGGTTCTTGAATAGGCCATCCTTTGTACAGTTACTAGTTGAATTCCTTGTTCATCCGACATTTGGAAGAAATAAATATGGTGGCGATTGATTCTTTGTCCGTATTTAGCAGCAAATACATAGTAGGGGGAATCTATCTTCTTTCTCCTGTCTTTACTTCAAAGACGAAAGCAGCAAAAACCGAAGATTATGCAAAAATTCTTAAGAGAATAATCTAATGTGGCATGGTCACATGGCTCTCTATCCATTCCGGGCTAGAAAACCCATATATGGAGTGAAAAATATGTCAACCCTCATATAATAAATAATTACTAATATATACTTGGTATGAATAAAATTATTAAATTACTTTATAAAATCATGTTTATGAATCATGATATTCTAAATTTACACATAAATTATGTTATAGATATAGTGTCATGTTTCAGTATGGTCCCTATATCGTGTTTTAGAATTAGGATATGATATTTTTATATATAAATTACGATGTTGCAATGCCCAATATTCAAATCCATCTTTGTTTTGTCAATCTCCCTTTCTCTTTCTCTCTTGCCCTACTTCTGTGAAACCGCCACATCATGTCTCCCTACCTCTCTATCTTTTCTCTTTTTGTGTTTTTTGCTTTTTCTTTTTCTCTATGAAATGCTTTTCAGTTTTTACTCCTCTTTTGCTTTTATTTTCTCTTGTTACTGTTTACGTTTTTTTTTTTTTTTTTACATGCTTATGCAAATGTTAAATGCCATATATTTAAGAAAAAGCGTATATCGCATTTAATAAATGCAATATACATGCTGTATAGGGAATTTCATATTTCATGTTTCTAAGTTGCGATTTTAGGACTGTATATTAGTAATTATTATTTTTATATTAAATAAGTAATTAATTTTCATTGGGGTCCTAAATAAGAATCATTGGGGAATCTATCTTCTTTCTCCTATCTTTACTTCAACAGACGAGAGCAAAAATTGAAGATTATGTAAAATCCATCAGAGAATAATCTTTTGTGGCATAGTCACATGGGTATTCTATCTCATTTATGGCAAGAGAAAACCCATATATATGTAACCGTAAGAGAAATTTTAATATTAGGAAAAATAATTGTTTCCTCAAAAGTGGTGTGAGCTATGAATTTAGATTTTGTTTTGTTTGTATATATCACAATATGTTATTTTCCATTTCTTGTTGATTCCTCTTTTTTTCCCTCTTGCCATTACAACAGGAGAGGAGATTTGAGACTGGTGTCTCTGACTTGAGAGACCAAGGGAGATGCCACTAGACTACAATGCCATTAGCTTTTGTTGATTCCTTTACATGATAGACTTTCGCACCTCCTCTTCTTAGTATTTACTTTTTAGGGAAAATTACCCAAAAAAAAAAAAAACTAATATTCCGTGCTTTTGTGTTTTCAAATAGTTGATCCCTGTAATATTTTTTTTTGACAAATATGTGACATGAGTTTTACTCTGTTATATTCCATCTAAATTTTCTTTATAGGTCATAAAAAAAGTATTCATAACAGATGTCCTCCGAAATCAAAGAAAGAAAAAACCCTAACAATTACTTTCCTTAGTCCCATTTCTATCAATCATGGAAAAATCAAGACCCCAATTTTCACAATCTATTGAAACCCTAAAACATGCTAAATGAGATTCTTCATCACATTTTCATATTCAAAACTATGTAGAATGTGAATGTGGTAATGTAGTTGCAACAACTAAATGAAAACAATAAGGGATAGCTCGAGTACAAGTTATAATATTAATAAAAAATAGAAACATTGAAGACATGGATCAACAATGTTGTATTTGTTTTCTACTTGATTTTTTTTTGTATCACATTGCATATGTATATAATAATGCTCCACACTAAATGTGAATTAGAAATGGCACATGTAATGAATGCCACCTCAATATGTTAGTTACTAAAAAGATTTTGCTACAGAGCTATGTGTAATGATGTATTTACATAGTTATTGGACTAAGATAGTTTAGCAAAAGCAAATTAGTTCATGTGGCCCTCTAGTCCATGCCCCTACGTCTAAACATACAACCTCCACATTTCCAAGTACCTACTCATCCACGTGAACATTTTGAATGTTTTGTTCAACTTCTTATTCCACTTTACCTTTGTCAACATAAATATCTCCATCCATTGACCTTTACTAACCCTAATTTCATCTAGGCATATGAACCCTAGTTTTGGAAGCACATCATCAGCTCCACTTGACTATCTTTGGGGTTGAAACCTCAAAAGTCACAATGCTCAAAGCGGTTTGTACATGAAGTTGAAAAAGTTATTACCTCCAATCGGTAGAAAATATGAAATATGAAGCTACATTAAAATTTTTTCTCTTCCAAGGAAAACTATATAACTTACAATCATGTGTGTTGTAGGTGATATTTTGCTGATAAAAATTTGATGAGCCTGCAACCAAAGAAACTCATTAATGGTATGTTAAGGGGTTGTTCAGTGGTTACTCTAATTCTTTAGTTACTATGGATTGTGGGAGAATCAAGAGTAACAGAATCTGCTTAGATAGTGCGAGATTTGATCCTTTACCTTAGGGCCTCAGGTGCTATTTATAGATAATGGCCATACTAGAATGGAGACCTACAAAATATTTTTTGGTTACTTGTTATGGTCCTTAGTTGGTAGATGGATTCTTCTACGGAGGGTGGTTGAACAAAGGTGACAACTAATCTCTTTGATGTTCACCTGAGTTTGTTTAAGGCATCCTCTTGTACATGTGAAGAACCAGGGAGGTATGGTATATGTCCAAGGTGATGCATAGATCCGAGGAGATGTTGTTTAATGAGGAGTTCAGCAAGGGAATCCTAATTGAGGAATATCTTAGGTTAGGTCTCCAAGCGCACCAAGGACTTCGGATTGATAGGTAGTTAGGATCCATGGGCCAAGACGACTTGGAGGACCTAATGGGCATTGAGAATGTCATGAGTGACTCACTTTGCCAGTGTTGGGCCAACTGAGCCTTAGTCGAGTTATGTCTATCAATAATGTGGAAATATCTGCATGGTTTGTCTAATTGACATAGTTTAATTAGAGAAACTTCTAGAAGGAGAAGTAGTGAAAATAGTGAATTGCGTAGAGTACAATTTGGTAGATTTAGTGCATGTGGAAACTAAATCTATAGCTGTTTTGTGTATCATAGAGCATGAAATTAAAGTGAGCTGAGTGAATGAATTTGAAGATATGGTTGCATTAATTTGAACTCGATCAATTTGGTCTTTATATAGTTCCACTAATGTAGTTGGGATGTTGAGCTTGCTGTGGTCATTATAGTCTTTCTTGGTATGTTTCATCGTTGTAGTTGGGTTGTAGAAACTATAATATACAGATAAATATTTTATATTGAACCAATTTAGCTGTAAACCCTAAAATGAGGACTTTACAATCTGCCACGTGTTTTCTCTTTATAGAAGCACGCCAAGGCTATCAATCTAATCCATAAGTATAAACAATTATAATAAACTCCAATACTCACATAAAAGGATACTGTTTAAGTTATCTTATAAAAACAAATTCTTTTAAGATAAACATTTTTAATGGCGTAAACCAAAGCCATCATAACTAAAAGTCTCAAAAATGTCAACAAAACTTATAATAAAACCAAGTTTATAAGAGAAGATTTCAAGACTTCGTATAATCTTTGAAGTCTAGCTTTAAGAACCATAAAAGTCCAGAAAGCAGCAGGATAGTCTAATCCACTAATGTCTTCCCCATCATCTATATAGATATCATAACCGACAGGTCAAACATCACTGGATCCTCACCTGTTCTTGAAAATGATAAAAGAGTGAGCGAAAACTCCCAGTACGCCAAATCACAAACAAAATACATATGCCACACAACATATATATTTTCATGCAACTAATTCTAATGCAACAAATACAGTTTATTATCTTTAGTTAACCAGCAAATAACATAGTTTAGAACTATATTATTCTAGTTCCAAATCTTGAATATCTCATGACTCCTGAAAAACAAACATATATAAAATAAGTAATATAAATATATCTAGTGCTGGAATTCTCCAAGCACCTGCGGCCATACTGTCAGTAACTAATCTACGAGAATCATTTATATGCACGAGTCTACTTGGGACAACCTTACACATAGATCATCAGGTTGCCAGTGTTAGTATCACAATTTCTGTGGTCTTTAATAACCATAGCCAATCACAAACAACAATACAATTTAATATGTCATATAGAATTAGATTGATTTAATATTCTGACCCCACACATACAACAAGCATATCTAACCTACAAGTACATACAACAAACAAGGTAGATCGTGCCTGTATCAAATTCTAGGAATAGTACTCTAGATCACCAAAATCTGCTTTTATAACACAACTCCTAATTCAACAAAACTTGATAACATGAACAGATCAAGTTCAAAAATACATCTCATCGAATAAACCTAATTCCATTTAAATCTAAAACCCAAATCTCAAAATAAATCTACACCTTTTTCCTTGATCGAAATATAGAAACCCTTCAATTAACTCAATCTCCTCAACAGATTCTTCAAACTCTAGAACTTCATTCAACACCATTATACCATAAATCAAAACTACCATTTTTTATGAAATCATAAAGATAAAAAACATTAAAATACTTACCTATAATCGTTTCTAAATCCTTTTTAATACAAAATCCAATCTCTAAGAAAATCAGGGTTTTCTCCAGTCTCCCTTAAAAAACAACAGACAAACTCTAAGGAAACTATAGTTTTGTAGAATCTTAAAGAAAAAATGGCTATTACCTGGATCTGATCTCTCGAATCTCCTTGTTTATTAGAAATTCCCATAGAGAGGATTTTTAGGTTTAGGGTTATGTTTTGGAGAAGGAGGAAGCCTACTTTATATAGAAGTCAAGGAATAACTGTTCATATTTAATAATGCCTCTTCATCTTTAATGACGTCTCTTCATATTTAATGATGTCTCTTCATATTCATTCACACATCTGATAACTGACAAAACAAAAAATCGATAAAAAATTAATTAAACTTTAGGGTTAACCATAAAGCCCTTTTATTTTATCTTAAATGATATCTTTGTCCTTCAATACAAAATATTTATCTGTATATTACATCTCTCCTCTCCTTAAAGAAATTTTTGTCCTCGAAAGTTACCTTGATTATTGAAAGGCTCAGGATACTTTGTTCTCAACTCCTCCTCCAATTCCCAGGTAGCTTCTCGTTTAGATTGATTCGCCCATTGCATTTTTACATACTTGATCACTCGCCTTCTTAATCTGTTCCTTGGTATCCACAATTCTTACTAGTTTTTCAATTGTAGATAGATTCGGCTGTACTTCTAATGGTTCCAAAGCTACTATCTTATCAGGATCTTTAACATACTTTTTGAGCATAGATACATGAAACATATTGTACACTTCTTCTAAGTTAGGCGATAAAACTAATTTATATGCTACATCGCCTATCTTCTCTAAAATCTCATATGGTCCCACATATCTAGGATTCAACTTGCCTCTTAAGCCAAATCTTATAATACTCTTTGTTGGTGATATTTTCAACAGATCATGTTCTCTCACTTGAAATTCCAAAGGTCTTCTTCGCTTGTCAGCAGATTTTCTGATGACTCTGAATAGCTTGTAACCTTTGTTTGATCAAATTTAACTTTATCAAGCATCCTGTACCAATTCTAGTCCCAAAACTAATCTGTCACCAACTTCATCCCAATGAACCGATGATTTGCACTTTACCATATAGAGCTTCATATGGAGGCATTCTAATGATGCTTGATAGCTGTTGTTGTAAGCAAACTCTACCAATGGCAAGGCTCATCCCAACTGCCTTTGAAATCCAAAACACATTCCCTCAACATATCTTCAAGAATCTGAATAGTCCTTCTTAGATTGTCCATTTGTCTGAGGATGATATGTTGTACTAAAACCACTTTAGTGCCCAAAGCTTCATACAAACTTTTCTAGAATCTCCCAATGAATTGGGGTCTCTGTCAGATACTATAATTACGGTATTCCATGCAACCTTACTATCTCTTTGATATATAATTTTCCTAATCGCTTCAACTTGTATCCAGTTTTAATCTGTATAAAGTGAGACACTTTAGTCAATCTGTCAATTATCACCCATACCGAATCAAACTTTTCGTGGGTCTTTGGTAAGCAGTAACAAAATCCATTATATGCTCCCATTTCTACTGAGGTATCATAACATTTCAGTTCCTCTGTTAGTCTCCTATGCTCGATATTGATCAACTCACATATATAACACTTGGATACATACAGCTATTTCCTTCTTCATGTTATTCCACAACATAACTTCTTTAATCCTGATACATGTTCCCTCCAGGATGTATGGAGTAACTAGAATGATGTGCTTCTTTCAATAATTCCTTCTTCAATTCCCTTTGTTATCGCACACAAAATCTTCCTTTGAATCTCATAACACCTTCTTCATCAACATGAAATTTAGGTGCTCTACCAATTTCTATTCTCTTCTTGATTTCATGTATACCTGGATCATTTAATTGTGTTGTTTTAATCTGTTTATCAAAGTAGGTGGAATCTGCAGATTTGCTAATCTTGCACCTACTTGTCTTGTTATTACATCTAACTCCAATTTCCTCATCTCATCTATTAAATGTCTTTCAGAAGTAATCAAAGATGAAAGATTTTCAACTCTTTTCCTACTCAAGGCATCTGCTACCACATTTGCTTTCCAAGGATGATACTAAATATCTATATCATAGTCCTTAATAAGCTCCAGCCACCTTCTTTGTGTCATATTCATCTCTCTATGGGTAAAGATATATTTTAAGCTCTCTTGATCTGTATACACTCTGCATATTTCCCCATAAAGATAGTGCCTCAAAATCTTCAAAGCATGTACTACTGCTGCTAGCTCCAGATCATATGTTGGATAATTCTTCTCATAAGGCTTCAATTGTTTGGAAGCATATGCTATTACCTTGCCTCTTTGCATCAACACATAACCTAATCCTTGTATAGAGGCATCACTGTAGATAGCATACTCTTGACCACTCACCGGTAAGGCAAGCACCGGAGTAGATACTAACTTGTCTTTCAACTGCTGAAAACTGATTTCACAATCTTCGCTCCATTCAAACTTCACCATCTTCTATGTCAGTCTGGTTAATAGATTTGCAATCTTGGAAAAATCTTCTACAAACCTTCAATAGTATCCTGCCATTCCCACAAAACTCCTAATCTCTGACACATTCTTAGGCCTTGACCATTCGACAACAACTTTCACTTTCTCAAGGTCTACTGATATTCTATCTCCACTTACAACATGCCCTAAGAAAGACACTTATTCTAACCAGGACTTACACTTCGTGAATTTGGCTTACAGCTTCTCATTCTGCAATATAGTCAAACCAACCTTAGATGTTCTTCATGTTTTTCTTTCGATTTAGAATAAACCAGCACATCATCAATAAACACCACCACAAAAGAATCCAAGTAATCTCTTAAGACTCTGTTCATCAAATCCATAAAACTGTTGGGGCATTCATAATACCAAACGGCATGACAACAAATTCATAGTGCCCATATCTTGTCCTAAAAACCGTCTTTGTATATCCTCTACTTTAACTCTTAGTTGGTGATATCTTGATCTTAGGTCAATCTTGGAAAATACCTTTGCTCCTGCCAACTGATCAAAAATTATCTATTCTTAGCAGAGGGTACTTGTTCTTGATAAAGATAAAGAGACATCGTTATTAAAGATAAAAAAGACGTTATTAAAGATGAAAAGAGACACCATTAAATATAAAGAGATGTTATTAAAGATGAAGGGACACTGTTAAAATTAAAGATGAAGAGACGTTATTAAACATGAAAGGCATTATTAAGGATAAATAGTTATTCCTTGTCTTCTATATAAACTAGCTTCCCTCTTCTCCAAAACATAACCCTAAACCCAAAGTTCTCTTGTAAGTGTTCATAGCTGCTAAGAGGATTCGGTAATCAGATCAGGTAATTAAATCATCAATTCTTGCTATAGTTTTACAGATCTATCAAAGTCTTAGGTTTTATATTATTTTGAAGGAGAATTGGAGGATTGCTTTAGTTTTCTTGGAAAACCTGAAGATTTGGTGTTTAAAAAGGTTGAGGATCAGATCCAGGTAATTTGATAACCATTCTTTCTTTAAGATATACAAAAGTATAGTTTTCTTAGAAATTGTCTGTTAATTTAAAGGGAGATTGAAGAAAACCTTGAGTATCTTTGAGATCGGGAATTAAAAAGGGTTTAAAATCAATTTAGGTATGTATCTTGATGTTTTAAATTGATGATTTCATAAAAGTAGCGGTTGATGATTTCTGGTAAATTTGGTGTTGAATAAAGTTCTAAGGTTTGAATAGTCTGTTGAGGAGATTTAGTTAGTGAAAGGGTTATGTATTCCAATCAAGAGATAAAGTGTTGATTTATGTTATTTTGAGATTCGAGTTCTAGATGTATATGAAGTTAGGTTTATTAGATGGTATGTGTTATTGAATTTGATTTGTTCATATTATCAGATTTTGGTGAATTATAATTTGTATTCTGAAGAAGAATATAGTGATTTAGAGTCCTGTTTTTGGAAATTGATTTAGGTACGACCTTACCTTATTTGTTGTATGTGCCTGTAGGTTTAGATCTGTTTGTTGTATGTGTGTAGGGTCAGAATATTAAATCAATCTAATTCTATATGACATATTAAATTGTTTTGCTATTTGTGATTGACTGTGGTTAGTCAAGATCACGCAGAGTATGATACTAACATTGACAACCTGATGATCTATGTGTGAGGTTGTCTTGAGTGGACTCATGCATAGAAATGATTCCAGTTGATTAGAAATTGAAAGTATGGCCGTGGGTGCTTGGAGAATTCCAACACTATATATGTATATTACTTATTTTATTGTTTGGTTTTCAAGACTTATTAGATCCTTTAGGTTTGGAACTAAATTACTATAGTTTTGAACTTGTTGTTTGCTGGATAATTAAAGATAATAAATTGTGTTTGTTGCAATAGGATTAGTTGCATAAAATATACATATTTATATGTTGTGTGGCTATGCATTTTGTATGTGGTTTGGCATACTGTGTTCATTTTCGCTCACTCTTTTATCAATTTCAAGGAGTAGGTAAGGATCCAGTCTGTTTGACCTATCAAGTTATGATATCTATATAGAGATGGGGAAGACGCTAGTGGATTGGATTATCCTGCTGATTTCTACATTTTTATGGTTCCTAAAGCTAGATTTAGAAGATTATATGAAGCTTGAAATCTTCTCTTATAAATTTTGGTTTTTATTATAGGCTTTGTTGATATTTTTGAGACTTTTAGTTATGATGGCTTTAGTTATGCCATTAAGATGTTTATCTTAAAAGACTTTATTTTTATGAGATAACTTAAACATGTACCCTTTTATATGATATTGGAGTTTATAATTGTTTATACTTGTGGATTAGTTCATAGCCTTGGCATGTTCTTATAAAGAGAAGGATATGTGGCGACTTGTAATGTCCTTATTTTAGGGCATCTAATCTATCGAAATCATTTCTATGCATGAGTCTACTCTGGACAACCTCGCACATAGATCATCAGATTGCCAGTGTTAGTAGCATACTTTGTGTGGTTTTTACTAACCGCAACCAATCAAAAATAGCAAAACAATTTAATATGTCATATAGAATTGGATTGATTTAATATTCTGACCCTATACACATACAACAAACAGATCTACCTACAAGCACATGCAACAAATAAGGTAAGGTTGTACCTGAATCAAATTCCAAAAAATAGGACTCTAAATCGCCAAAATCTCCTTTAGAATCACAACCCTAATTCACCAAAACCTGACAATATGAACATACGGATTTCAAAATAATTTTTCGTACATAATTCTGACTTAAATTCCATCAAAACCCTAATCTCAACAAAATAAAAAACTCACACCTTTCTTTTTTATTTAAATCCAACAATTCTCGAATAGAACAGATTTCTCCAACTCCTATAAACCTAAGAATCCCATTCAAAACAAAATCAAACCAAATCTAATAATAAAAAAAAAATCATAAAGATAAAAAACATTAAAATACTTACCTAGAAGATATTCTAAATCCTTTTTAACACCAAATCCAGATCTCCAAGAAAATCAGGGTTTTTCTCCAGTCTCCCTTAAAAAACAACACACAAACTCCAAGGAAACTATAAATTTGTAAAATCTTAAAGAAAAGATGGCTATTAAATTACCTGGATTTGATCTCCCAAATCTCCTTGCTTAGTAAAAATTCCCACAGAGATTTTTAGGTTTAGGGTTATGTTTTGGAGAAGGGGGAAGCCTAGTTTATATAGAAGTTAAGAAAAAACTGCTTATCTTTAATAACACATCTTCATATTTAACAACGTCTATTCATCTTTAATATCTCTTCATCTTTAATAATGACGTCTCTTTATCTTTAGTAACGTCTCTTCATCTTTAATAATGATATCTTTTCGTCTTTAACAACTTCTATTCATCTTTAATGACGGCTCTGATAACGTCTCTTCATCTTTAATGATAGCTCTTCATCTTTAATAACGGCTCTTCATTTTTGATAACGTCTCTTCATCTTTAATGAGGTCTCTTCATATTCATTCACACATTTGATAAGCAACAAGACAAAAACCGACAAAATTAATTTTACTTTAGATTGACCATAAACCCTCTTATTTTATCTTGAACAACATCTTTGCCATTGAATATAAAATATTTAATTTGTATATTACATCTCTTCCCTCCTAAAAAGAACTTTTATCCTTAAAAGTCACTTGAACTTTAATAACTCTTTAAATTTCTTTTTTCCAAATTCATAATTCATGTTTTCATTTGCTTTTTGACGTTCAGTTGTCTTCTGCTCAACCACTATTTCCTCATATCATATACTTCTACTTTCAAAACTTCTTTTCTTGTTTTCTTAGAAATTAAATCTATCGAACGTAACTCAATTCAGTTAATGTCTCCATAATTCATACTTTTATTGTACAGGTTTGGTACACTCCATCCATATCTACATGATATTTTCAAAATTATCATTCAAAATTTTTGGCAATATCTACTATCATCTTTGCCCTTCAATATAAAATATTTATCTGTATATTACATCTAGAAACATTATTAAAGATGAAGAGAAATCATTATTAAAGATGAATGGACGTCATTATTAAATATGAAGGGACCTTACTAAAGATGAAGAGACGTTATTAAAGATGAAGAGACGTTATTAAAGATGAAGAGATGTTATTAAAGATAAACATTTATTCCTTGACTTCTATATAAACTAGGCTTCCCCCTTCTCCAAAACATAACCCTAAACCTAAAAATCCTCTCTATGGGAATTTCTAATAAGTAAGGAGATTCAAGAGATCAGATCCAGGTAATTTAATAGCCATATTTTCTTTAAGATTCTACAAATCTATAGTTTCCTTAGAGTTTGTTTATTGTTTCTAAAGGGAGATTGGAGAAAAACCCTGATTTTCTTGGAGATCTAGATTTGGTGTTAAAAAGGATTTAGAATCGATTCTAGGTATGTATTTTAATGTTTTAGATCTTTATGATTTGTTTATTATTAGATTTGGTTTGATTTTGTTTTGAATGGAATTTTAGGGTTTATAGGAGTTGTTGGAGAAATCTGTTCTAATAGAGAATTATTGATTGAAATCAAGAAGAAAGGTGTCAGTTTTTAATTTTGTTGAGATTAGGGTTTAGATGGAATTTGAGTTATAAATATGTAAGGAAAATCCTATTTTGAAATCTGTATGTTCATATTATTAGGTTTTGGTGAACTAGGGTTGTGATTCTAAAGAAGATTTTGGTGATTTAAAGTCATGTTTTCTAGAATTTGATTCAGGTAGGACCTTATTTTGTTTGTTGTATGTGCTTGTAGTTTAGATATGCTTGTTGTTGGTTTATAGGATCAGAATATTAAATCAATCTAATTTTATGTGACATATTAAATTGTTTTACTATTTGTGATTGGGCGAGTAGTAAAGACACGAGAGTGTGATACTAACGTTGGCAACCCGATAATCTATGTGTGAGGTTGTCCGAGTGGACTCGTGCATAAAAATGATTCCGGTAGATTAGGTATTAGTGGTATGGCTGCAGGTGCGTGGAGAATTCCAGCACTATATATATGTATATTACTTATTTTATATATTGCTTTTTTTCAGGAGTCATGAGATACTTCAGGTTTAGAACTAGAGTACTATAATTTTGAACTGTGTTATTTGCTTATTAATTAAAGATAATAAACCGTGTTTGTTGCATTAGAATTAGTTGCATGAAAATATGTATGTTGTGTGGCATATGCATTTTGTATGTGGTTTGGCATACTGGGTGTTTTCGCTCACTCTTTTTATCATTTTCAGGAGTAGGGCTGGATCCAGTGATGTTTGACCTGTCAAGTTATGATATCTATATAGATGATGGGAAAGACGCTAGTAGATTAGACTATCCTATTGATCTCTAGACTTTTATGGTTCCTAAAGCTAGATTGGAAGATTATATGAAGCTTTGAATTTTCCTCTTATAATCTTTGGTTTTTATTATAAGTTTTGTTGATATTTTTGAGACTTTTAGTTATGATGGCTTTGGTTTATGCCATTAAGATGTTTATCTTAAAAGAGTTTGTTTTTATGAGATAACTTAAATAGGTACCCTTTTGTGTGAAGTGTTGGAGTTATTATATTGTTTATACTTGTGGATTAGATTCATAGCCTTGGCAAAGAGAATGACACGTGGGAAGTTATAAATTCTTATTTTAGGGCGTTACAGAAACAATGACCATGCTATCTAAACTTGTTTTTAAATGATACAATTTAGATATGAATGACAACTTGTTTTTGTACAGTATAGGCATAACCATTTGAAGTTATGTAAATAATCAAGTTGTTATTGTGTTAATGTCAATGAAATGGTGATTTAAATTCTTGTTTTGACTTTTAAGGTCTCTTTGCATGAATTATGAGAAATTTTACTTATAATCGCCATTTTTCATAGTTGGGTTTGTTTCGTCTTGTTCTGGTCATTTTGACATTTTATTTTTTCATTTTCAAATAGATGTTTGTTAAAAAACATATAAAGATAAAAAACATATATTACTCATAAACTGTTTAGATACAAATACCAATATTGTTAGAACCGGATAAATTAACCCAGACATGTTAGGGGGTTAAGGGTCAAATTGGGTTCAAAAAAAATGAAAATTTAAGTTATATCCTACTCAAAATTAGAAATTATTACATTTTAAGTGTTCGGATTTTAGGTTTTTTTTTTTTTTAAGAATTTTTTTACAATAATATTTTTTTATTTTATTTACTCTATATATGTGTTCATGATAAAAAAAAACTTAAAAAAAAGAAAATTAATTTTCACATCTTGTAAAAAATAAATAGAAGTAGACTCTCTTTTTAATATCTACACCATCCTATTAACCCTTCAAAACCATCAACTACAAACTATCCATACCGACACGATTTTCTTAACGATTTCCTTACCCCCCTTGCTTTGCTAGTGTACCACATAACCAAACCAATATAAAATTATAAATTAATACCACCATCATTATATTGCTTCGAACACATTTTGTGTTATATTTACCATGGTTCGTTTTTTCACAGGGTTTCGGTTTTGGCTTTCTTGTTCTTGTTTTGTTGTTTCATGCCGATTTCATGTAACGCCACGACACAGAAACTCACTACCCCTATTTAGGAATAGCCCCTTGTACTTAAGTATCACGGTGATGCCCGTGTATATGCTCTCTCTCTTTAAATTCATGTATGTATTGGTTTACGACAACATTAGTTTTAACTTTTAATTTTTCTGTTTTCTGCTTGATCTGCTTCTACTTGCTGTTGGTTTTGTTTCATTTTCTTTTAGTCATTTTATCATCTTTTTTTAATGAGAGCTGTATTCTAACCTGGATGACTTGGTAGGGTCAATTGAGTCACGGTTGGACCAATTGGGTCATCTAGATTAGGTCGGTTTAATCGAAAAATGATTCGTTCGCTAGAACTGGCTTGTTTTAAAGGATGGTTTTGGTTGAACTAGATCAAATCGATCAGTTTGGTCTAGTCTTAACAACATTGATAAGTACGATATAGATAAGATACTGATGCAGATAAAATTTAGATGAAAATCAAATAATCTAAACAGACCATAAGTGAATTTCTTCTTTGTCTCTTCCTTTAATTCCATGGGGGTAATTACTACTTGGCTATTTCAACTTTCACAATTTGCTGGGTAACCATGAGTAAAGAAACTTTTATAAAATGTTCATTCAATTGTATGGTGTTTATCTTTTATAAGCCTTTAATAAAAGTTTGAGAACTTTTTACATTAAATGTTTAAATTCTTTGATTTAACAACTTAGGATATAAATTTTTAAAGCTATATCTTCACATAGCTTTAAGGATATTTGATGTTTAAACATGATTTGCCAAGAAAAAAAAAAAAGTTTTGATACCCACATTATAGTTACTTATGACTAGATTTGGACATTACCTTTTATAATGTGATATTTTTTATAATTTGATAAGAATTTTGGTTGTCTTTAATAGTCAACCTTCATAAGCTACCTTACATGCATTCTGATTAAAGTAATGTTGTTGTTTAGCTTATCACTAACTTTCACTAAGATACAATGTGGCTTCTGTTTGCCTTCTTTCATAGAGAACATACTATTTATAAGTTGCTTTTGTCAAATTGTTTCATTTCACAAAATGCAAATAATATAGATTTGAAGCAGTCTTTATTTCAAAAGTACCAATAAAATTTTTATGCAGATCATTCAAGTGTTCACAAGCTTAGTGAAAATAGAGTAATTTATCATTTCATTCACACATCAATGCATGCTTAAAAATTTCAAAATTTAGTACATTAAATGTCACTCCACAATTATTAGCATCTGCTAATTAACTACAATTGATAATTATATTTACAACAAAGTTATTTGTTAATATGAAAATAAGTAGCTTCTACAATAGCGTTCACATTTAATAGTCGTTTTAATTGAAATATGAACCAATTACTTAACTAAATAAAAATCCACAACATAGGAACATATACCCAAGTCTCTTACATTTGCCATTGTGATAAAACAAATAAAATCTAGTGTACAACATCAAAAGACAATTGACTCTAGTAAAACATAACCTTAAATTCCATATGAATTTCTAATTGCATATTTCTAACATACTATTGTGCCTTCACCTCATTTGTTTCATGGCTATGGACAATACAATCTATAACCACTATTTCAAAAAACAACAAGATACAAAAAGAATTCGAGTAACTTCATTCTCTTTCATTCCACGTGTTTCTACTCAATTTCATGCTTCTTGATTGGTTCCATTTTGTTTTATTCTCTCATTCTAAATTCTCTTAGTTACCATGAAGGAAAAATAAGGTATTTCCACATGATTGCAAATTGTATGGTTTCTTGGAAGAGAAAGGCTTGTTTGATGCAACTTCATAGCTCATATTCTCTATAATTTTTTTATGAAGCAAATAGGTAGAATAAGTTATCTAAAACATTTCCATCGATTAAAGGCAAATCTAACTCATCGATACTTAAAAATTAAATGTCACATTTTGTACTTGAAGTTTGTTAATTTTTGCAATTAATTACCTAAAATTAAAAAACTTATGGTATTTAAATGGGTAGTTAATTACAAAAAGTGTAAAGTTTAAATACCTAATTGAAAATTTGGCATAGTTCAAGTAGTTAATTGCAAACATGTGCAAAGTTTAGATATCAAATCAATACCTTTAAACTTTATGTAGCCAATTGTAAAAATAAGCAAAGTTTAGATACTAATTATGACAATTACCCTATTTAAAACCTAAACTTCTTCAAGCGTCATACTTATGAGATAAAAATGTAATGAGAGTAGAGAAACATAGAAAATCCTTTCTTCAAAGTGAAAAATACAAGGTAATGTCCTATTTAGTATTTGAACTTTGACCAATTATTCAATTAGTTTCCTAAACTTTCAGATTGTTGATTTTAATATCCAATTAAACTTTTCCAGATCACTTACACTACTTGTATTTACTTTGTATTGAGTTATCTGTCCAATTGGTTGTTTTAACTAATTATGGATAGTCATGTGTCTCAAGTAATTATTTTGATGAAGATTTTTTACTTAAAATATATAATTTTTTAAACAAATATGGATTATTGCTAGTGTTAGAATCGTCGTCATTTCAATGTTTACATGTATAAAAAAAAAGAATTTTTTATTGGAGCTAAAAACAAGAACTAACATTTCGCATAGTGAATCAAATGAGGTATTAACATTTTACAAAGTTCATTTAAGGTATCAACACTTGGATTAGTTTTTAATCAAGGCCTGTTTGTTTCAAGAAAAATATTTTCTAGAAAAAAAATTCCTTTATTTTCCTTTGTTTTTATGTGAAAACTTTGTTTGTTAAGCAAAAAATGACGCTTTTAAGTAGAAAACAGTTTCCTTATAAGGAAAATAACTTCCACTAAAGAAAATCTTATTCTTTTTTTGGAAAACAACTTACTCTTTTTCAAAACGGAAAGTCTTTTCTGAATTAACCTTTGCAAGTATTCTAAATCTAGGAACATGATATTTATTTGATTTTTATCTTAATTAACTGGTAAATTATGTTTTAAACATGAAAATAATTTAATAAAAAAAGTAAAAAGGAAAATGATTAAAAAATATAAATAACACTAATGGTGTAAATAAATGGTAAAATAATATATATTTATACTTTTACTTTGAATTAAATTATTTGGCATAATATACTTACATAGTAACTTGCTAATAATAAATTATTTATATATGGCGATGTTTACATAATATTGGTAGGTCAAACACGAGAAAATGTTTTTGAAATATTTTTGCATGTAACTAAACACATGAAAACATATTATTTTCAGGAAACACTTTTATATAAAACACTTCTAAATATAAGACATTTTCCTTGAAATAAATGAGCCAAATTTTCTTAATTTTCGTAAATGGTCAATTATTAATATCTTATTGATTCATTTTACAAAATATTGATTCATTTTTTTAACCACTTGAAATATTAGTACCTTAATGAATTTATCCACAAAAATTTATTCCTTTTTTTAACATCGAAACTATTGATCTAGTGAGTTCAATGTAGATTTTGATGAGGAAATAGATTGCACAAACTATACTTAATTAACAAAACATATATATATATAATATATATATCTAAGTTGAGATGGTTAAATTTGTGCATGATGTGTCTTATGTTTGTATATGTGATGTTTAAACCTTTATGTGCAATATAAATGTGTTTTGGTTTGTGTTTGTGTGGATATTAGCAAGTTTAGAGTGTACTAGAGTTTTAAGGATAATTCATTTGGAATTTCCTAAAACTCAAAACATAAAATTTGTAGAGCTCTCTCTAATGACATCTTAAATCACCTCAATCGAGTCTGAATGAGAGAGATATAACCAAAATACGAAATAGTATCGAACTATCCAATAGATCCAAACCTTTTGAAAATGTTTGAACCTTTCGACTCGCAAATGCCTAGTAGTTCGGGTTAGTTGCAAAAGGTTTGGACCTATTGCAACTTTTCTAGCCATTGGTGTCTTTTTTCACCCAACTATTGAAGATCTTCTTGGGGGTAAACGACTAGTTTTTTAGACGGTATTTAAATACAAGTTATTGAGTAGTTATAGGGAGTTGATAGAGCTCATAATTTGCAATTACCTATTGTCAAAATACACTCAAAGATTAAGTTGTATTTTGTGTCAATTTGGAAGAGAGAGAAAAGTATTATTCCATTTTCTTGTTATTACTATCTAATTGTAAAGGCACTATACTAAGTTTGTTGTGAGTGATTATGTGGAATCTTGAGTTGTGCTAGTTGCTAGAAAAATTGTTGTAAAGGCACAACTCAAGTATTTGTTTTGATTGTGTTATGGTGTAGAATACAAAACTCTACCAAATCTCTTCATAAATTTCTCTCTACCAAAAATTTCTCCAATCCAATCTTTCCAACTTTCTTTCTACACAAAATTATCTTCCATATATTACTACCCACATATTCTTACAACCATCACTTTCCTTCTACAACAAATACATACCTTAGGTAAAAAATTTTCTATATCTATTTTTCCCACGTCATGTAACTTAGCATTACCATGGTATTGTTTTTAAAGCTCATGTGAGTTATGAAAGCAACATTGTTCATGTTTTGTTCTTGCACATGCTAAGAATTCCCATTATGTTATTTTGTTATTATGATATTATGTTATTATGTTGAATTATTTTATTATGCTCATAACCTAACTTTATTATATTATTAAGTATATATATCTATATATTTTTTAGAGTTTAAATGCTCACTAGCTCTCACTAGCATGCTTTATTTTTCTTATTACTCTTATTATACTTTTTCTTTCTTTCTTTTCTTTCCTTTTTTTTTTTCTTTTGGGACTAGTCTATTCTTAGTCCGGGATATCTTGATGAAGCTAAGGTTCCCAATACTTGACCTTATTAATTTGCTTATTATATTTTTTATATTATTATGTGATATTCTAGTCTTTTTTATAACTACATAATCATATGCATGCATCATCATAATGATACATTCTCAACAAAAATGAGGAGGAATTTTCTTTAATAAAAGAAAATGGAACCAAACTCTTTATTATATAACTTTGTCACTAAATAAAGATTTTTTCCATAAAAAACATAGGAAAATTATTTCAATAACTCCTTTTCAAACTCATCATAAATTTTCTTAAATGTCAATAAGGATGATTTTATCAAAGAAATTAATTAAGAAAAAAAAACTCTATTTTATGATAAGTAATATAGAGTTTATTAAAACTTAGTGTTAAAATTCTTTGCTATGCAAATTTTTCATAAAAGCTTAATTATAGGATTTTTACCAACTCCATAATAAAAATCAAGAACTAGACTAGTTTTCAAAGTCAAGATAAAATCAACTCACTAGTTTATAAACCTACTTAGAGAAATAAAAGTTTGCCAACAACCTAAAGAAATAAGCCTGTAAATGATAAACTTAAAAACAATAGACATTAACAACAACTTAAGAAAATGTTGAAAGTGTTTCCTTTGAAGTAAAGGTTAGTAGAGAACTTAAAAGACCAAGTTTTTAGAAATAAAAATTTATCTTTAAAGAAGTTAGGAAATAAAAGATATAAGAGGAAAACACTTATTTATAATTTCTAATCAAATCCATTTAAAAGGAAAAATATATGGAATACAACTCAAATTATTAGAGAGTACCAATAACTTAGGAAAAATTTTGGAAACTTCATTTTTATCACTAAAGGTAAATTTGTAGAAGACCAAGTTAAGAAAAAATTAATTTATCTTAGAAAAAATTAGAAAATAAAATTTATAAGAAAATACCATTTATAATAACCTAAGAATTTATAGTGTTCTTTCAAAATACTTAAAGAGGAAAATTGCTAAAGTTCAAGTTTTCAACTAGAAGACAAGTTATTTTATGAAAAATAATCGTTAAGATAATACCATTAAAATTTTACATACAATATGAGCATATATATATATATATATATATATTCAAAGGATTTTTTAATCATATATATATATATAGTGGATTTTTGGATAAAGAAAAGTTTAAAAAATTATGTTTCAAAGGTTGGAAATTTCGTGGTAAATATATACCGATCTGTTTCACGACCCAAAAGACCTTTTATGAAAAAATAACCTTAAAATAGATAGATCTTTTTGAGTAGTTGAAAACAGTATATAATATGTGAAATTCGAGTTAAAATGAGTAAGTTATGGCTATTTTAAGTTGTAATTTCACTCTATACGAATTTTGACGAATTTAGTGAAATAGAATTAGCAAGTTTAAGTAGAACTTTCAAAAAATACTTATTTTGGGTATTTCTCTTGTATAGATGGCTAGAGACTGTTCCCGTACCCTAAGGATTATTTTGACTAGAAGTTTCCACTTAAATGGCCGAGTGAGTTTATTTCTTATATTTTTGCACTTATGCTTTTGCTGTAAATTAATAGCATTAGAATTAGGAAAAGATAAAAGTGGAAAAGTGCATGTGCTTTACTTTTATGGTTAAAAATGATTAACTATATCGAGGTGGGAATTACTTATAATAAATGTTTGATCTAGTGTAAGAATGATTGTCTGCAATTTCTATGATCACCGTAAAACACTTAGTCATACCATGAGTACTTAATTAAATTGATTCATGCATATCATTGGTGAGTTCATTGCATTCATCACTATACCCTTGTGGGACAAAGGCATGTGGTGAGGTCTGTAGAGCCTGAAAGATCTACAAAGCAGCAAAGGGTCGTTCGAATTAAGTTGTAGTGTATAAACACCGGACTAAACTACATTTTTGTAGCTGGGTAGTGGCTTGAACAAAAACTACAATGGAATTTTATTTGTAAAAATCGGTCTATATAGCCTAGAACACTTAACTCCGAATGGAAGGGTAAATCAATTCAACATATAATTCCTGAAAAATCATATGTATTGTATGTTCATGTGCTTATGCATCTCATATGGTTGTTTAAATTAACGTGTTTTGATTATTGATTGTTAGGTGTTTAATTGTGGAAATAATTCTCACTAAGCTCGTAGCTTATACCCTCGTAGATATCTATTGCAGCACTTATACCTTCGGGTGGAGCCCAAGGGATATTTTACCCAGATAATTTCTTTGTGAAGTCAAGAGCTTTTGGATAGAAGTCAAGAGTTCTAAGTAGATATAGACTTTCAAGTAAAGATCACAAATGTGTCTATTTTGAAAATGGAATCTGATTGACTTAGTTATTTTTTATGGGGAATGCCCCTTAATGTTTGTAAGACTCTCTATATTTATAGAATCTTGGTTATATTGTTATGATTTACCTTCTTAATTACTATTATGTATAATGCTTAAACGACTTGTTCCAAAGTTTGGTCCTCTATGATCGTGAGTGTACACCTTACACCGATATCAAGAATTTCGGGATGACTAAGGTTGTCATACTTAAGTCTTAATATTGTGTGCGGTAGGCTGCTACATATAAGGTACACTTTAGTGCGTGACAAGGACTTACGTAAGCCACTATGAATTCTTAGTGATGCCATTTGGACTTAGCAATGCTCTAGCAACTTTTTAATCAATCATGAATCATATTTTCAAGCCACATTTGTGCAAATTTGTCATAGTCTTTTTCAATGATATATTAGTATATAGTACATCATGACATGATCGTGTTGCACAATTGTCTCAACTATTTCAGATTCTGGTTGAACATACTTTTTACGTTAAGAAATCCAAATGTGCTTTTGGTGTAGGTACCATTGAGTATCTAGGTCATATTATTTCTAAAGGCTTTGTAGGATCGCATATAATGAAGATTGAAGTAATTAGAAATTTTCCTCAACCAAAATCATTGAAACAACTTAAAGCATTTTTGGTGTTGGCAGGCTATTATCGAAGATTTATTAGAAGTTTTGCTTCTATAACTTCTCCTTCGATTGACTTACTCGAGCTAGAAAATTTTCATTAGACTGATTTAGCTACTAACGCTTTTGTTTCTTTAAAGTAGGCACTGTGTTCGGCTCCATTACTACAACTACCAGATTTTAATAAGCAATTTGTGATAGAAACTAATGCATTTGGCACTGGTATGGGAGTAGTCTTATTACAAGAGGAGAAGCCAATAGCTTTCTTTAGCGAAAAGTTGCTAATGCACTTGATGAAAGCTTCAACGTATATTTAGGAACTTCATGCATTAGTGGAAGCAGTTTGCAAATGGAGACAATACTTACCGAGGAGTCATTTGATTATTCATATTAACCATCAAAGTCTCAAGGAGTTGATTAATCAGGTGATATAGGCACCAGGCCATCAAAAGTATTTGGTGAAGCTATTAGGGTATGATTATAGCTTTGTTTACAAGGTTGGTGTGGATAACAAAGTATCAAATGCCTTATCAAGACAGTTTGATGGACATATGTTGGCTACTATTTTTCCTTGTGCTGATATTATTATCAAGCTTAAAAAGGAATATCATTCAAATCCAAAATTCAAAGATATTATTTAGTAGTTGGGGTTGTGTACTCAGTTGAAATGGTCCTTACAATGGATCAATGGAATTCTATATCATGGGAATTGAATTTTTTTAGTTCCTACATCTCAGATTATTCCCATTTTGCTTTTTCAGTTTCATGACTCTCCTATGGGAGGTCATTTTGGGGTTGCCAAGACTTTACATCATTTATCATCCCAATTTTTTTAGGACGGCATGACGAAAACGGTGTTGATTACATTACGGGCTATTTAATATGTTAGTAAGTAAAACATTCTACAAAAGCTCCTTTAGGTTTATTGGAGCCTTTACCTATTCCAAATCAAGTTTGGGAGAATTTTTCTATAGATCTCATTACTTGTTTACCAAATTCTCAAGGTAAAACAGTAATACTGGTAGTAATGGACAGACTAACAAAATACTGTCATCTAGGGGCATTAGATACACATTTTGGAGCATCTAAAGTTGCCAATTTGTTTGTTCAGATGGTTATTCATTTACATGGATTTCCCAAAACTATTATTTCGGATCGTGATCTTATTTTTTTTAGCAAGTTTTGGAAGGAGTTATTTCGATTGGGTAGAACAAAATTGACCTATAGTTCGGCCTATCATCCATAAACAAATGGCTAACTGAGGTCATAAATAGAATCATCCAACATTTTTTGAGATGTCTTGTGATGGATACTCCACATGAATGAGTTTCGAAGTTGCCGTGGGTTGAGTTTTCCGATAATACATCAGTACATGAAGGGAGTCAATTAACTTCATTTGAGTTGGTATATGGATGACCTCCTCCACTTATTCCTTTATACTTAAAGGAACAAGTAACATTGAGGCAGTTGACTCACATTTGTCAACTAGGGATGAGTTATTGGCTAAGTTGAGGACTAATTTGGAGAAAGCTCAAGCAAGGATGAAGAAGGCTGCTGACTAACATAGAACTGATAGTTACTTTAACCCCAATGATTTAGTGTTTGTAAAATTACAACCTTTCAAACAAATTTCAGTTCATAAGGTTAAATATTCAAAACTTTCAAAGAGATTTTATGGCCCATTTCAAATACTTACATGAATTGGAGGAGCTGCTTATGAGTTGGAATTACTAGAAGGGGCCAAAATTCATAATGATTTCTATATTTCGATTCTTATAAAAGATGTTAGTCAACTTATGACTTCACTAGAACTGCCTAAAGAAGCTTTTAATGGCTACCCGTGATCCAACCTCTAGCTATTTTGGATACATGATGTGTTTGACTACAACAATGATGGGTATCTCAAATATTAGTTCAATGGCAAGGTTTGCCTGTAGAAGATACATCATGGGAGTATTTTCTAGGGTTTCGTCAATAATACCTTAATTTTCATCTTGAGGACAAGTGTTCTTTCAAGAGGGGTAGCCTATTGTTACATATGACAATAACAAACGATAAAGAAAGAAGCCAGTCAGGTTCTTAGACTATGTTTCATAATACAATTACAGATTAAGGATAAAGAATAGAAATTTAGTTACAATAATTGATAGCTCGTAATAGACATATAGTTAGAGTTATATCTCTAATAGATCTTGTAACTAAGATAGCAGATTTGTAATAAACATCAATTGTAAATCTCTCTATAAATAGATGAAATGAAAGGAATTGGGGATATCCTTGATTATACCAACATTAGTGTCTCATCTTTGAGCCATTAGGAGTAGGAGCAGCTCAAAATTGCTCAAAATCATTTGCAAACACACAAACAACACATTAGTTAGAAACCCAAATTTTGTGAGAGGAATAAGAGAGTAAAGAAAAAAGAACGACTCATTTGTTTCGAGAAAACATGAGAGTAAAAGTGAGGATAGAGAGTGGAATTGATAGTAGGGTTAAGAAGAGAGTAAGGGTTAGGCTTAGTAATCAATTAGGCCAAAGATTAACATAAAGATTAAGTTGTATTTTGTGTCAATTTGTAAGAGAGAGAAACATATAGTGCCATTTGTCTTGTTATTGCTATTTAACTGTAAAGACACTATACTAAGTTTGTTGTGAGTGATTAAGTGCAATCTTGAGTTGTTCTTAGCTGCCAGAAAATTATTGTAAAGGCATAACTCAATTATTTATGTTGTTTGTGTTGTGGTGTAGCTCTAGTGAAACAATTTGTTTATAGTGAATACAACTGTGTGAAGTCCTCTTTGAGTGAGGTAATTATGTGATCGTGGAGACTAGGAAGTGGATCGATCTCGACGCCAAATCCTGGTGTAATCTTCTCTAACCTTCACTCTTTATATATCGTACTTTAATTATTGTTGTTTATTTGTTGTTTTGCATAATTAGACATTAAATTCTTGTAGAGAAAATAATCAGTACATAATCTACGGTACTTAGTTGTTTACTAGGTTCTTTTAGAAACGTTAATACCTAAATGAACCTATCTTTAGATATTGATACCTTTTAATATAATTGGCCCATTAAAATAATCATCTTTGATACATAATACTCCATAACTGGCAAAATAAAAAGAAGAAGCAAATTGTACAAATTGTTTTAGATAGACAAAATGATAGGTAATATTGCTGATCTTAAAAATTTCAATTGGGTACTCAAATTAACAATTTTAAAATTTAGGTACTTAATTGAATAATAGGACAAATTTTGAATATCAAATGTGACGTCATCCCCAAAAATTATGGATGGAAAATATTGAGACATATGATACTGTGAATTTGAAAACTTTCACTTCCAACAAAGATATATATATATATATATATATATATATGAAGGAAGAATTTGATGGGGGCAAATGATGGATGAAAGTTTTAAGTTTTAACTTTTCAAAGTTCTCTACACTCACTTAAATTTATTAGAGATTACTTCACTCCAAATAGAGGGAACACCCTTTTTTTTTTTTTGGATATAAAAGATGAATGTGTATAATAGTAATATATGAGGATTTGAAACTAGGATTGGAAGTCATACATAAAAAATTGATGTGTTAAATGTATCATTGCTTCTATTTGTTCTCTCTGCATTTCATATCAAAATGAATTACTTGCAAAGCTAATTAATGGAACTCGTTAAAGATGAAAAACGTGAATCAGACCTAATAACTACGTACGAGTTGCTTTAATGATGTATATATTATCTATTCCAAATAGATCTTGAAAGCTCAAGAAAATCCTATGTTGACTAAATTTCAATATTTTAACGAGGACATAGTTTGATCAGAAGCAAATGCTCTTGCATCTATTTTTCATGAAATATCATAATACAGTCATCATAGCATATGCAAGTAGTAAGTTCAACACAAAACAAAAAAAAAAAAAATGAAAAAAAAAGAAAGAAAGAATATCAACATCTTGAATTGATATTATCGACAAGTATACTTAACAAAAATACTAGACATAAAAATGTTTTTTTTTTTTTTTTTCCATTACAATGGGGTGAGATATTCGAACCTAGTATCTCTCACTTAAAAGGTTATGAGATATGTCACTAGGTATAAAAGTGAAAAAATGCTTAGTAATTATGGTAAGACCTCTTACAAGTCATGCATATAAAATTACTTCAAACAAATCCAATAAATCATGCTAACTAGAAAATGAATGGTACTTGATCAAACTCACCCATGTACCTTCCCAGGTCTCACAAATGAATTGCATATGGCAGCAAATCAACATAACTGTATAAATATTTACCACAAAAAAATAAATCCCATATCACGTATAAATAAATAAGGAAAATAGATACTTTACTTGATTTTAGGCAGCAACTTTTTCGAGTTTACGTATAAACTAGCTTATGCATTAGAGAGATGGAGATGATGATGAGCTTCCATTCTACATGGTTTTGATTATGTATCTGGGATGAGGAATCTTATGCATTGCATTTGATTTGAATATGGTTGAGAAAATGTCTCCATTCATAACATCTTAGTAATCTACGGGATGTCGCTATTATTTTAGTGAAATTCCTTAGTTAAAAAAATTCTAAGACTCTTGCCATAATACTAGAAGGAGACTTGTAAATTTTTTAAAATTGCTAGTCTTTTTAAAAATTTCTTATGCATTGGCTTTTGTTGATTTCTTGGACTTTTGCACCTCTTCTCCCTAGCATTTACCACGGTTTTCAGGAATAATAATATATAATAATAATAATAATAATAATAATAATAATAATAATTCTTTGTACTTTTGCGTTTTGCAAATAGGTGATAGGACAGTATATTAACATTTTCTTTTTACTCCGTGGATCTTCTAATAAATTAAAAATATACTTGCTATTAAAAAAATAATTGAAATAAAAGTTTCAAATAACCTTTTTAACCCTAGCCCGTCTAGGATTAATTATTTAACAAAAGAAATATGAACTCTCTCAAAATATTATTACAATTTCGTTTTATTATGAAAAAGTTAATAATATTAGATCAGGAAAAGAAAATGACAGAAAAATTGCAATTGGAAACATTCCATCAATGCCTTAATAGAATTTATTTACATTTAACATAACGATTACATGCAAGAAGAAGGTAAAAATAAAATAAAATAAATATTACGCTAAGCTAGACTGGACCTCTACTTCCTTAAGAGATAGTAAATATGTAAAAAAAAAAATAAATAAAAAAAATAAATAAACCATGGTGAGATCCAAACACTTGGTAATATGTTAAATATAAAAAGAAAAATATTTACCTTTTCACACATTCTCTTCTTAAACTGGAAAAGGAATAATATATTTTCTCTCTCTTTTATAAAGATCGTAGCAAGTGCTACCAAACCTCTGTTAGCGAAAACTAATCAAGAAAACTTTAGAAATCGCCAAGGGAAGTATTGACAGGCGTAAAGATAAGAAGGATGGGGATTATGTGAAGAGAACTAAATTTGTACTCAAATGTTGATTATGAAGACACAATAATTAACAATGTATAATGTTTTAGATTATCTTTTTTTTTTTTTTTGTTTGCTGGCTATCACTTCGCAATTGTCAATATATAATTTATTTAGATAGCCTTGTATATTCTACTTGTTATTAGTAGTTAAACCACTAACTAACTTTAGAATTTATAACTTAATATGGGAGTGTCTTGGTTCAGCTAATTGGGTGTAATACTAGTAATAAATGCACAAATAATAGGTGTCCTTATCTATTGCAAGACAAGGCTTTCTGTAAAACATGGGATAAAGGTAATGAGAATGTTATATTATCATTTTTCTGGTAATTTGGTATTTAATGTTTGATTTTGTATATAAAAGCACCTGTACTTTTAAATTGATGACGTTTTAGTACCTCCATACTCTTAGCATGTAATTGGAAAAATCAAATAGGGTACCAAAATGCCATCAATTTGAAAGTATGAGTATTTATTTTTTTTTTGCCTAAAATCAAATATTGAGTACTAAATTGCGAAAAAAATGATAGTACATACAATCTCTTTGCCTTTATCCCATAAACCATAATGATGTTTTAAGTTGTCTTCTATGTTTTATTCGATAAGAAAATTGATTGCTTACTTTGTTGTAAGAATGATGTTTTCCATTCCAATGACCTTTCATGTATTGGTACCATGTGAAGGATACAATGTTATGATGATGCAACCGCATTTTCCAATAAGTAGATGATGAAATATTAATGCGTTAGTGTTATGTTTCGTCAATTAAACTTCATTGTTGCTTCAGCAACACTAGATTTAAGTAAGAAAGAAGAGGAACGAACCTGCAGAGGAACGAACAACAGAAGAAAATGTTATGAGTGGAAAATGATGAGAGTTAGTTATGTCTGTTACTGATTCACTATATTTATACACGTGTCTATATATGAAATATTGATGTACACGTGCGTAGCAAAACAAAACAAAAAGAAAATAAATACAAGTGAGTAGGACTAGCTAATCCGTCTAACAGTCAGTCACACAAAATTGAGTATGGTTGTGATGGTCCTTCATTATCTTTGTAGAAGATTGACGTGGTACCCTACAAATTGATTAGTGACTTAAATTCTATATTCTCATGTGATTTATCATGTTTGACAGATAAAATATAATTATCTTCTAAATTTTGACTTAAAATGTGAATATACTCATGGGCTTTCAAATGTTGCACACAACCTCCTGAAACTTTGATAATTTTACAAGATAAAAAACATATGATCTTTTAGTTTAATAAAAACACACTAAAATTAAATTTTAAGATGTGTTAAAATGCATTTTAATAAGTTTGAGAGATGTTATTTATTCCAAAATCAAAGTTTAAAGGTATTTTTCAATTTTCGAAGGTCATCTATCAATTTATCAAAAAACAAAAAAGTAATTTGCAACATATCGATACTAAATAAAAGTTTAGGGGTTGTTTGAGGATTTCCATTGCACTTATCACCACACATCAAGGAGATCTTCATTTTTTATTTTTTATTTTTTAAAAAAGATCTTATTGTCGGTTTTGATATACGTGAATTTTTGCATTTGAATTGGTATAGGTCATTAATATTTAACACGTGGAGAGGGCTTTCCTTTCATTTCGGAATACATATCAAATCCGAGGAAAAATTGAAAAGAAATAGGAAAAAAAATCCAATTTTCATTGAAGGATTTTCAATTAATATTATGTTTTAAAGGAGTAAATTGTATAAGAATGTATTCACGTTTAGTATTAATTCATTCAAGGTCTCATTATTTCAAGTGGTTAAAAATGAAAGAAAACAACTTAACGGAGTTAGTAATATTTTATAAAATCCATCAAATTTGAGGTGATTTTTTATTAACTTTCATCAATTTTTTTTAACAGACATCTTATTTCACTATAAATTATAAAACATTAATTCACTTTATTAATTATTTAAATATTAATATTTTTAATAAATTTATCTCCTCACTGGTATTTACCCTTTTAAACTCCACTCACAAAACCCATTGTACCATTTTTCTACCACTCATCTTGTCCTCATCGTGACATCACACTAATTGGTCAATTTTTAGTTAAAAAGCCGCCTCACGTACAATAGCATCGTGAGATCATTGCCATCTTGAAGAGCGGCACGAAGTCGAAGACAAAAGGGTTTTCAGTTCAGAGTGCTACAGTGACGAGTTTTTCCATATATTTTCTTGTGTTTTCTTTCCTTTTATCTAAACTTTAAGTAATGGATTTAAATGAAAATTTGTGTTCTACTTGCGATTACATTTACTATTGTATGTTGAATTGGTCAGTGGACTGTATAATGGATTGATGCATTGTATTGTTTAGAGACTTTTTTTTTTAATTTTTTTATAACTAATTGTTATCATTTCATTGTTCTTGTGATATTGTGTGAATTAGTATTTCATATACCTAAAAGGGATTTGAAAATCCAAATGAATAGAATGTAAGATTTCGATTTAGACACCAATGCATGCTGTTTTTACACTTTTATAACTCATTCTTTCAATGTGATTGATGTTGTAGTTTGAGACATAAAATTATGCTTAAACTACAAATTGAATTAGAGTAGCTATGATTTGTATGATGAAGTTCTATCTACTAGATAATTATAAATAAATTATATGAGAAGAAATAACTATTCTATAATTGAAATTCTAACCAAATCTTGTGAGCTTGGCTAAACTTTTCATTAATCATTTAATATCTTTTGGTTAAACTTTTCATAAGTCATTTAACACCTATAAAAGATTGCTATGAGTCAAATATTAGAAAATCTATTCTTAACAGAAAAAGAATTTGGGCCCAATAAACTAGTACACACACTAGGCCCACATATATTTAATAGATTAAATAACTTCAACAACAAGCTCTTCACCTATATGACGTGCTAGAATCACTATTAGAAAATTAGGAATGTGGGACTTCACTTTCTTTTATTTTTCCTAGTCCAAACACACCCTTTCTTATGTATCAAGTTAAACTAAGATTTGAGTGCATATTGTCTTTACAAAGCAAATCAGCTTTTGCGATGGCTTGCTCTACCCTGACAAATTCAAAGATTATTGCAAGTTGCAATCCTTGGGCCCAATAAAAGCATTCTTGGGACAATAATTAGACCAGATGCTATCTTGTTAGAGCGTGAAGGGGGCCATGATGGGGATGTTACTTTCAAAAGCTTGCTTCCTGGGGCAAGAGAACCATTGGAGCCGAACTATGAAGGTCAACAAGAGATCCTTTGCAACTGGCAGATGGACGATAAGGAAGAGTCCCTACCTCGTGGAAGTGGAATGTCAGGAGCTCTTGGCGAACCTTCTTCGGGGAAGAAAAGAAAGTTTGGCTCAATATGCTAAGAATGAGGGTAAAGAAATAAAAAGTGCAGATACACCTGCCATTGTAGAGAATGGCAGAAAGAGCTTTTCAAAGAAACCACGAAATCGTGACCACTATAACGCTTCTCCATTGAATTGGAGATGCTTTTTTTTTTTAATTCAATGACTTGTGCTGGGCCCACTAATGTCCATATGGCTGAAGAGGTGGTGCTGACTGGTATAAGAAGTGAAAGGGTTCTTTGATTAAAATAAAAAATAAAAAAGGAAAAGAAAAACAATTTACCAAACCATAGCTCATTCGGATTTAACGGATGAATCCATTATAACAAATGAAAATTTTGTTTTCAATCCAGACCATCGTGGTTTCACGAGTGAAAAAGGAATGGTCCACCATAAAGTAGATCTCGATTTGCCGGTTCTCGAAGGCCATTAGACAAGATACATGTGCAGATGAATGAATCATCGTAAAAAATTCCTATCAACATCTTGACATCAATTTGTGCAAATCATTTCATCAAAAGCTATATTGCAGAAGTTGTAGAAGGTGCCATTGATGAGCAACTTTCCATCTTCAGTATATACTCTTAAAAAACACAACAAATTAATTATATATACTAAGAACCGCATAATCAAACGTCCACATTTTTTTTTCCAACTTTGGAATTAATTTCAACTCAAAAGACTAATAAAAAGTGGAGAAAATTCATGCTTAATTTATGTCCACTTTCCAACAAACATGTCATATAAATTGATTAGTGGCAATGTCTAATAAAGAGGGAAAGGAAGGAGAGAATGTGTGTTTGGATGAGGAGACAAATGAAGAAGTGAAGTCCCATATTCTTAATTTCTCAATGCTAACCCTAATATATATAATGTAGGGTTAACGTTATAGATAGTGTCTTAATTTTGATAAAATATGCAATTAGTAGCTGAACTTTGAAATTGATTAATTTAGTATTTAAAATAACTTTTTTTGTACCAATAATATCTCTGTGATATTGGTTAGTGTATAAGAAAAATAATTCAAGGTACTAAATTTATCAATTTTAAAGTTTTAAATATATTAAAATTCAGGTATCATTTGCAGCATTTACTCAATTATAAGTGAAGAATCTTATTGAGTAAGTGTGGGCCTGATGTGTGGACTAATTAATCTATAGGACTCAAACTTTTATTGTTAAGAATAAAGTAATTCTAGTTGTGATTATAGTTATAATTGATAATAATCCTAAGAGTAAAAATGAAATAATAATTATAATAAAAATAAAATAAATAGATTTTTCAAATATTACACATATGTTAGTCTTCTATAGGCAAAATGTGACACATCAGCAAATGGACCTAACTATGTTAGCCAAGCAGCAAGTGCAATAATTACCCTTTAGTTTATTCAAATTTTGAAAACACTAAAAGAAATTGGATTGGTCTAGGGTGACTTAAGCCAGTTGTCAATTTGCTAACTTAAGCCAGTTAAGCATTGAGCATATTGTTGGGCAAGAATCAATATTAATAAATGTCTTTTTAACTAGATTTTTATTAAGTATGCTTTCCACATATAGTATATGATTGCGATTAGGATTTCTAACATAAACATATGCATTTGTAGATTAGAAACAAGATCAAGCTATTCTTTGCCATCAAGTTTTCTATTCGTATCAAAACCAAAAAGAAAAGAATCTCATAAAAATTGAAAATTTTTTATAGTTAGATGAATCATTGTTGGTGCTTGTAATGTTGACATGCTCTATAGAATTGATCTATTATCAAAAGGGCATTCTTAAACTGTACTAAAGATGCCGTGGTTGTCATTGCCTCGTAATATCTTTTATTGCTTGTAAGCCTCCATGCTGATTTGGATTTCTCAATAACTGTCATTAGCTTAAGCGTCGAGTCTTTTAATTGAAGATACCCTTAAAGTACTATCACTTTACCCTTTCTCAGTGGATTGTTCAAAATAAAGAGTAATGATACTAAAATAAATCAACCTTTCAAGGTACTTCATCCAATGTGTTAATGTTTTGAAAGATTAAAAAGATGAATTACTATTTTATAAAATGAATTAAATAAGGTATTAATGTTTCATAAAATTCATTTTAGATATCAACGTTTGATTAATTTATTAATTTGTCATATATATCTTATTTGTCTCGCTTCGTAAAATATTAATTTTTAACTACTCGAAACGTTGATAGTTTAAATGAATCTTACCTCAAGCATTAATACCTTTTTAGTGTATTGTACCTAAAATTATAGAGGTGACTAGGTTGATTAGTGATGTGCATGTAGTGTCCATCACACACTACAAAAGAGAAATGGCCCAAGGGAAGAAGTAGGTTGTCTCAAGAGCCTTGAATGCATGCATAAAGATGAGTTACCTATTATCAAAATATATTATTCTTAATGAGAGACTTTATGTTCTTTGCATTTCATTATTCATTTTAATATGGCATATTGGTAGCATAACAGTGTTTCTCCTCAATGTTGTCCCCCTTAAAAAGAAGAAAGGCTTTAGGTATTTATAGGATTCAATTTTTTTATATTTTCCACATATTATATTGGTGATTGGCGACTAAGATGAGGGTCTTGATTAGTGGACTTCTTCGATGGGCTCCACCTTGAGTTTAAGCTCATCAAAAGCCTCTTTTAATGCATAAACCTTCTTAAAAAAAGGTTAGAATGGATGGTCCGATCCAACAATCCTTATTCCAAACTCACTATACTAAATCTTGCTTGATCACACAAAATATATGGGTTTTGATTGTTTAGATCCTAAAGAGTTAAGTTTAAGTCGTTATTGATCTTAAGGCCCATGAATTTATTCTAGCCCTCTACACATAGCTTTGAAAAATCTTAATAGGAAAGGAAAATAATTGGCAATGATATAATATAGATTGATTTTATCCTGTGGACTTTTTTTTAATGTAATGTGGTTTAAGAAGTAATTGATTATGTGAAGTTATGTTTGTAGCCATGATCTTATTTTTATAATGAGAATTTGTCTAATGTTGTTAATCTTTGCTTGAAAATCCTACAAGTATTTGGCAATATAATGATAAATTAGATCAAATATTATTAAAAAATTGGGAGTTTAAAAAAATTAGGATTCTTTTGTTTTTTTTTTAAGACAATAATAATTCTTGTGACATCATTTGTTTGTTAATTTTACAATATTAACGAAGGAGTGAAATGGTTCCTATGGGTTTGATCAAGTTTCTCTAGGATTAGTTATTTTTAGAAGATTTGGGTTAGTTTTAAGGTTAGTTGGGTTTATTTAAGGGTTGAGTCAATATGATGTGGCAACACATCTCAACTATTTAACTATTTTGGATGCCATGTTAGTAGGTTAAGGCATCAACTAAAACTAAAGCAATTTATTTTGAAATTATAGGTCACAAATGAGAAAATATAAAATATAGGTCATGAATTGAAAAATAAAAATGCAAAAACCTAAGGCCTTTAGGTGTTTTTTCCAAGCATGACGAACTGAGTCGGACCCAAATCACAAAAAATACTTTAACCTCAAATATAAACTAATCATATATAAATCCTTATTCTAGATAATCAACTATCATCTCACTTGCATAGTTATTGTAAGTCCCCTCACTGATAGAAGATCATCATCCATAAAATCAAAGCAATCCTCAATCATCAACCACATAACTTGAAAAATAAGGAGTAGGGGGAAATGCCATATAGATCATTTCATGAACTCGCATAAATACCACATGACGAGTGACTTAAAGAAGTTAATACAATAGATAATTATATAACACATCACATATTAAATTATTTTATCAATTATCATAACCATAAACATAAAAAAATAAACATAATCATAAACAAGAATCAATTGAAACTACTCATACATTAAAAAAAAAAAAATTTCAAAACAAGAACCCACTTATAACTAAAACAAAAATTGGGTATGGCTCTCCCAATGGATTAAATGGACTTATGACTTCTTTTTTCGTACTACACTTGATGGACTGAATGATCCCAAATCTTTGTGGTCATGCCATATTGGATTAAATGAGCTTATGACTTCTTTTTCATGCTATACTTGATGGATTGAATGATCCTAAACCTTCATGGTTATGCATATACGATGATAGAGAAATTCCTAAAACCCTAGTTAGTTAAGGCACACTTGGTGGAAACAAAATTTCTAAGACCTCTATTAATGGAAATAAAAATTGAAACAAGAAACAATGTGGGTTTTGGAATCATGTAAAGGAAAAATGGAAAACATGGGTAAGGTTCAAGAGGTTTTTGCAAATATTTTTACAAGGTATAAATAAAAATACATGTAGTCTTAATTAATTTAAATATTACATAGCCTAGAACACTAAACTTATCAAAAATAAAACAACAAACGATAGTAGCATGTACTCATAAACTTTTATAATCCAAATCCTATAATGAAATAATTTAATTCATCCTAATTCAATAGTGAAAAAATTCATCTTAATTGGTACGAAATCGAGGAATTCAAGATAAACAACTACGATATCTTAACAATAAAAGTTTTTCGTAAAAAGAATTATAAGTTATGAACAAATTTCTCAAAAGAATCAAATTCATGATCTAGTAGGAATTGATGAGTGTGAAGCCCCGAGGGGTATCCTAAACGTAACAGACCATCGTACACAATATTAAAGTCTAGAAATGACTTCTTTAGTTATGCATAGGCTTTCATATCATGTACAAGGCACATAACACATCAGAGGGATTGTATCGAAGTAGTGCAATTTACTTCAATAACAATTAAGTAACAAAACAAGAGAAATATTTAATATGAAACATAAAAAAGGTCAATTACAATTCTTAAGGGCATACCCCTGCTAATGTCTTTAATTTTACATAAATACTATTCCTAGTAATCTCCAAAATATTAACATAACATATATTACTCATAAAAAAATTTCAAGAAAGTAAATTCCTTCTATACTTCTACTTCTTTTGTAAAAGCTCAATAATCCACCAATGATTTCCTTAATATGCCGTCCTTGGATAGAGTCTTAAGCATACCTATTTCAACAAAAATCTATGGGAGTGTAAGCTTACGGCGTGCTTAGTGAGATATTCCCTTTATTCGTACCGTATTTCAAACAAGTTTATTATTTTTCATGCATATGCTATGCATGCTATGCAACAACCACATGATACAAACAATTATGTATGGATATCCAGAAACCACACATAGAACATATTTACGCCTTCTGTATCTAAGGTTAGGGAAATTGGGTCTAAAGATCTATCCTATCTTCACTACTTGTCCCCGAACCTTTTTCTTACAGCGATCGATCGATGTGACTCATCCTTGGGATGTATCCCTAGTACACCTTAGTTTCCTAAGAATGAGCTTGACTTCTGGCCCTTCCGATTCCTCGTGTAGGAGTAGTAGCCCTCATTATGTGACTCGATGGATAAAATGCATGTCGAGTTAATTTATATCGGGGGTAAGTATAATTAAAGTATATTTGGGGTTGATCAAACAAGCATCATACACACATAAGCAACATATAATATTGATAATGTACTTAAATAATCATTTGTTAGTTTCGATATGTTTAGCATCCATTGTCACACATACATAAAAGCACTTACATGTAAACCCATAACCCTATACATATACATTCTATCTTGTACCTATAGATCTAGTGCAACTATCTACAAGCAAAAGGAAGGTAACAAAATCAAGAGGGAAAACTCACTTTGTAAACCTTGTTTTCTTAGCGAACCTTTGATTTCAAAAAACATAAAACCGGAAATCGAAACCCTAAAAGAATACCCCTGGACCAGTCAGACCTAGCAACCTTATGTCCAGCAATTCCAAGAATGAAACCCCGGAAGAATAGAAATGAGCTAACTCCAAAAAAACCCTAAATCAGAAAGTCAACCGGAAATCCTAAGTTAACAAAACTTCAAGAAACCTAGCAGGTTTAGATCCGGCAAACCCGTGTCCACAAACTAAGAAGTCGAAATATGAGTGAGAAGTGTAGATTGGCTCGTGTTAATATTAGAATGCTTAACAATGTCAGATGAGTGGATTTTCAACCTATTTCGAGCCCGATCGGATACAAATCTTGAAAAGTGTGTCCCGAGGCTCGGGATATCAAATATATGATATTAGTACTGTTAGATTCGTAATTTCATAATATTTCTAAATATATAATTTATATGATTTTTCGAGCTATAAAAGTTATAGTTATAACTTTTTTATTGAATTTTCATTTCTACTCGTAATTTAATTGTCTAATCAACTTTTTGCTTTCTTTCACACTATTTATCATGTACAACCACCTATACCCTATTCTTACATCCTTACAACGTATTCTTACAAATTTGCATCACTTCCTTAAAAATTTACTTTTACAATATATTTTGTGCTCAAACTACTTATTAAGTTTGAATTTTATTACACAAAACAAAACCAAAACTCTCTCTCTCTCTTCCTCCACATGGAACGGTGCCCCTCTCCCCCATTCCCTCTCTCATTTATTGTTTTTTCTTCAATTAATTATTCATACAAACCATAATTCATTTTCCTATATAATGTCTTTTACACCTTTCACTTTTTCACTTTTCTTCATTTTTCATAAATCAAGCGTTTGGAAAATTTTTTCTCTCCTCTCTCCCTTTAGTCTTGCCGTAAGCCTTCCTTGCACACACACACACACAAATTTTTTTTCTTCAAGTTTCCTTCTCCAAAACACTAAATAGGTAATAGATCTTGACCCTATCACTATAAAACATGTAATGGCAAGGTCATACATGTATAGTTCCACCAAAAATCTCCATGAGCCTTATGCTAGGGATGTGGAAACACTAGAACATGATATCCTTGCCATCACAATGTGTAGATCTTACTATTAAAGTTAATATACTAAGTATTTTGCTATATTATTGTTATATGTTGTTCATATAGGAATTTTGTGCATATATTTTCATTTTTACTCCCATCTACATATTGTCATTATTGCATTATATTCATAACATGAGTAGTATAATAGATCTATTTGTTTAGAGTAGTTAAAATGACATAGTTACTTGTTTTTCATACATGAAGACTTGCTACATGATATTCTTAAGGAAAGTGTTAATCAAAACTCAAGATCCATTTTGTTTCTATCAAAAAGTGATTTTTAAAATTCGGATCTTGAGAAAGACCCATTTAGAAAACATATTATCCAACTTCAAAATGATAATTTTACATGTAAAATGAAGAGCTTAGGTAATAGGTATCATAAAGTAGTGATTTTTATAAGTTGATCATGGTTTTACTAAGAAGAGTTTTCAAAACAAGAAAATGATTACAAAAGTTAAGTTAGATCTATGTTTCAACATCAACAAAAATGTTGAAATTCGTAACTAGGGTGAAATGCCAAGAAAACACCTATTTTCCAATCCTAAAACAAGAGTTTTATTAAAAAAATGAAAGCCTTAGGGAGTAGGTTTGATTAGGACTTAATTTTAGAAAGATTAAATGAGTTTTTCACAAGAAACCATCTCGAAAATAATTTCCCAAAATTCAGATTTAAAAATGATCCCCCTTTAAACACCTATTCCCAAATATAAAAATGAGTGTTTTAATGGAAAAATAGAAGTCTTAGGAAATAGATATAATAACGATTTGATTTTTATAAGAGTAAATGTGTTTTTATCAATGTAGAAATCTAAAACAAAGGAAAATTTTTCCAACTAAGATCCAACAATATTTTCCTTTTCAAAAATTGTGCAAAACTCATCATTAGGCAAAACTCACTTTAAAACATCTATTTTCCAACCTTAAATGAAGAAATTTATTAAGATAATGAATGAATTCGGTATATAGGTCATCAAGGCCTTATCATAGTAAGAATATGCATGATTTTCAAAGGAATACAGCTAGTTTTCTCAAACAAGCGTTTATGACATTATTACAAAGAGAAAGTTTTTGCAAATTTCATTTTTATCAAGAATCATTACGGAATTACATGTAGATAGCTCATATCATGACATTCATGATCATAACTTATAGATATTGCATGTACATATAATCTACTTGTTAGGAATAATGTAAATTTCAGAAAACAATTTCAGAGTTTCAAATTCTAGTTACTGATCAGACCTGATCCGAACATTCTGAGACCTAAAATTTTTCAAAATTTAGTAATAACATCATAAATAGATAGATCTTTCGAAGTAGATAGAAATCGATAGCTTATTTACGAAATTCCAAGTTAAAATTACTAAGTTATGGCCGTTTTAAGTTGGAATTTTCAATTATCACGGAAATTATGAATTTAAAGAGTTTTATTTGAAAAGTTTGGAAGTAGTTATGGCATGAAATACTCATAGGGGTATTTCTTTCATTTAGGTGATTTTGGAATCGGGGGAAATTCGTGTTTTTGGATCAATACCGTTAGAGACCGGAGACCATGGTCGAGTAAGTTCACTATCTTTAAATTATATGCTTATGATTGTTTTTATAATATTAGTGGCATTAGAATTAGGGCAAGATAAAAAAATTTGATTGTGTGTATGTGAGTTATACTTAGGTGAATTGATGATAAGAATATCGAAATGAGTTTGTTGTAAATATTTGTATGATTTAGTATAGTTGAAGTGTCTGCAATATCTATGATCGCCCATAAATTGTTAATTAATATGCCATGATCTTATAATCAAATTGACCATGCATACTATATGTGTCACATTGCATTGGTTATTATACCTTTGTGAGAAGAAAGCATAATAGCTGGGCAACGAGGGACCTGTAAACTCGAATGTTGGCGTAGGGACCGGAATTGAAAATGTGTGTAGGTGGGCACCTATATCAACCACAATATAAATGAGAAAAATTGAAATCTATGGTCGTATGGGCCTGAAACACCTAACCCCGAATGGAAGGTGTAAATCCATTCAAATAAGATTTTCGGAAAGTCTTATGTATTATATGCTCATATGGTTGTGCATTTCATATGGTTGTTAATATAACTTGCCTGATATATATTAATTATTAAGCATTTAATTTTGGAAGTAAAACTCACTAAGCTAGTGTAGCTTATAGCCCCACAGTTTCTTTCTAATGCAGTTCCCGTACATATGGTTGCATCCCCGGACCTGGCCAAATCAGATAATACAAGACTAGGAGTTATCTCCTTAGAAGTTTACGATTGGTTTTGTATAGTTTTTAGTAGTAAACCTAGAACGATCAAGTTTAACCAAAAAGATAATACCTAGACTTATGTGTAGTAAGGGAATGCCCCTTAATGCTTTGTAACTGATAATGAGATATTGTGGTTTATATTTTTATGCTTATCTTATCAGGTTGAACTATCTATCGCCAATTGTTTATGTATTCTATTATTGTAAGGGAACGCATTGCATACTAATACCAGACTTTTGAATGACTGTGGTAATGATTCTTAAGTCTTGTTTAGTATGCGGCGGACTGTTACTTTAGGGTACCTTTTAAGGCGTGACACACTTGTTCATATTGCAATCTTTAGTCGTAATAATCCTTTGGAAGGGGAGTCTCATATTCTTCATCACCTAGATAAAAAAAATACTCAGAGTGAGTATTTCATAGAAGTTCTATTTAATTTTCTAACTTTATTTATTTTATTCTCATCAAAATTTGGATCATGAGAAATTTTAACTTAATATGGCCATAACTTACTCATTTTAACTCGAAATTTTGTATATTTATACTTGTTTTCTACATACTCGAAGAGATAAATCTATTTTCTCAGATTATTTTTAAAACTTAAATCCATTTGAGTTTCAAAATAGGTCGTTGCAAATCTGGCCCGAAGATTCCAGCCTTTAAATTGCAATTTTTCTCAGGTTTTTCTTCACTTAAATACTTTATAGCAAACATATAAATATTTTACTTTGATAATCATTTAATATTAACCATAACTCATATTATATGCATGACCCTAGTGATGTTGTTTCAAAGTAAAACTTTGTAAAATAATCTTTTATAGAAAGTAGTAATGTTAAGTTTTATGAAAATCATGCTTTTGACTTGTGATAAAATTTATAGTCTCGTAACCGTGTGACTTAACAACAAAAATAAAAATCATAGCTCAATATATTTTTTTGAAATCTCAAAGGTTGATATTTGAAAATAATTTTATTTAATAATTTATTTTACGGGATATGGTTTTACTTATTGGTGGCATAAAACCCTAAGTGTGTGTCCTGTTGAAATTTTTACCTAAGTTTTGTTCTTAAACAAAATTTTAATTCTTAGATTTTGTGATTGTGAAACTTAATTAAAGAAAATCATGATTTTATATTTATTTTGAGTTCATGAATATTTTATTTTTATATTAAACTTCTCTTAGTTAATTATTTTTCAACACATGAATCTTTATGTGATAATGAAGAAAAATCATTCTAAGTTTTATTATCTCTAAAATGTTTTAAGAATTAATATGTGAGAAAAATTAGGTAAATGGCTTATTCTTAAATTTTTATTCATAATATTTTTCTTAATTCATAATTTTTCAACACATGGACCTTTAGGAGGTTGTTGGAAGAAAACTAAAATTTTTAGTTTTAACAAGTAGGTTTCTAATTATTATGACTATTATTTTTATATTCCCTTAACTTTTTTAAAAATGAATTTGCTTCTCAAAACTTGATTTTTTAAGTTGTATACCAATCTTATTTTTAAGTGGATTTTAACTAGTGAGTCAATTTTTAAGTTTGTCTTAGAAAAATTATTTTATTCAAAGTGTTTATCAAAATATTGGCATATACCTTATAAATAAATTCTTAAGGAAAACTTGCAAAACAAAGGATTAGAAATTTATGATAAATTTATTTAAGCATTCTGGAAAGATTGGAATTTGATCAATTATCCTAAGTCTTAATGAAAATTCTTTCTAAGTGTTGAAAATCACTTCTATTAGGAGTTTGGTGTCATTTTTATATAAAAGAAAATAATATATAGGGTAAATGTCAAATTTGATACCTCAACTTTACTCGAAAATTCAATTAAACATCTGAACTTTTAGATATTCAATTTTAGTACCTGAGTGAACTTTTCGAAGCCATTTTTAGTACTTCGGTTAATAGTGTTAACTTTGTTGCTGACGTTGATGTAGATGCATTGACTAATCACCATATGATACGTATCATTTGACGTGGCATATATTATCATTTTTCATCTTATTTTGATTTTGATGTGGAATTTTTTATTTTTATTTTCATTTTATATTTTTATATTTTAAATAATTAATATTATTTATATTTTAAAAATAGTTATAAACTCATAATTAAGCTCAAGCCCAACATATTAAATAATAGAGCAAGCCCATTACTCCTTTGTGGATTTTTATTCTTCAACATAGGTTTGTTCTAATTTTATGTATATACAAGTCTATTTGTCAAAATTTTTTCCATGTGGGATTAAATACAAACGCAAAGAACATCAACTTCATCTTCCTAACCCAAAATTCAACACATGAACTTTATGAACAACTTTGAATCAATAATACCATTATATGACTTAAGCATGTGCAAACCAATTCTTTCTCTCTCTGGCTCGCCCGCTCTCTCTCTATGTGCAGGCCAACTTTATGAACAACTTCTGAGTACATTCCTTGACGACATCACTGGACTCATCAACAATGCTCTCAATAGTAGCAAAAACAAATTTTCTATCCACCAAGTACTTCAACAACCCTTTAATCGACGGAATCCACACCTGCACACCATCTTTACTCTCTTCCTCCTCCTCCTCTTCTTCATTTCCATTCTCTCTCTCAAAAAACACCATTAACGAAGCTTGCAAGTCTTCACCACATCTCTGTCCCACCATCGATCCATTTGCATAGAACAAAACTCCATAGACACAACACGAACCAGACTCGACATACTGTTAGGCTAACATCCAAACCAAAGTCTTGAAACCCAGTCGCACTAGAAACCAAACTCTCATGCTGCCACGCTGCTATACACCAAACCCACTCCGCTGCTGAGGAAGAAGACCCACATCTATGACTGAGAAGACCTATCCAAACTAGTTGATATGCAATTGTTGAATTCGAGATTCCATCCACTCATTTGCAAGCTGCCCATTGTTCTCAAGCCAATGACGCTCCATTGCATCTATTTGAGAAGCATTTAATTAGTTACGAAGTAATCCACAATGAGAGCTGTGAGAGAGAAAATATGAAGATCTAATCCATGTGCATGAGCCATAGCATTTATGACATCCAAGTTCATTCTTGTATTATTTGCAAGTAATGAAACTGATCTCTCAAAAGGTAGACCGCTGGATTCATGCAATCCTTGTCTAATCCGATCCTGAAATGAAAGATTTTGCTCAAATTAATTCAACTGCTCCTCATGAGAACGAATCTGTTATCGTCGATAAAAGTCAACAGGGTTGAATCTAGCAGTGCGAGCTTGGTGACCATACCGAGAGAGAGAGAGAGAGAGAGAGAGAGAGAAAGAAAGAGATTTAAGAGAGGATGAAACCTTTATTATTGAGAAAGAAGGAGTTTTTACTAGTCCCACATTGCTAAATTGCTGAAATGAAACCTTCTATATATTATGAAAGGCCAAAAGATCAGTTTGTAAATAACTAAATTAGGGAAAGGCTTGGGATATGAATGAGTTTAGGTGGCCTTTTGGTGAGACCCATATGTTTTGTTCTTATAGATTAAGATTAATTATACAATTAATAAAAAAAATTCCACATCAGAATGAAAATAAGATAAAAACTAAAAATAAAAATATGCCACGTCAAATAACAAGTATCACTTCATGATTGGTCCGTATGTCAATGTCAGTAACAAAGTTAACACTATTAACCGAGGTACCAAAAATGGCCATGAAAAGTTCGTTCAGGTACTGAAATTGAACTTCTAAAAGTTCAGGTGCTTAATTGAATTTTCGGGCAAAGTTGAGGTACCAAATTTGACATTAACCCTAATATATATTATCATTTTGAAAATTTTATTAAGACAATAACATCATCATATGATCATGCATGAATATGAACTTAATAGTTACTTTATGAGATAAATCATAAATTCATATAGAAAAATAAAAGAATTGAAAATCAAATGAGCTAAAATATAAGAACAAAAACATGGAAGTCTTAACTTGTTATCAAGACTTCCCAGAACTTAGAAATGGATAGGTTCCATGAAAATAAAAAAATAAAAATCAAAGAAAATCATGAAAGTCTTAGATTTATTTCAAGGCTTCCCGAGATTTTGAAATGGATAAGTCCCATATATAAAATAAGAAAATTAAGAAAATAATTATGGGAGTCTTAGATTAACTTTTAAGGCTCCCTACGAATTAGATTATGGACAAGTCTCCTTTAGTTTGACTTGATTTAGGACCAGTCTAAGACTAAGAGATGACTAGTCTTATTTATTTACAAGGAAATAGATATTGAAAGTATGAAATAAACAATGAAATAAAAGCAATAATAAGGAGTTAGGTTAGTGAGCTTTAGGCTCTAAAAATATATATACATACTTATGCATAATAACATATAGAAAGTTATGCTAGAAGTATGGACATAACATAACATGAATTTAATATAGATTAAAACAACATATGAACATGATGTTGTTTTCATGATTTTATTCTGTAGTATAAGCTCGTAGGGATGTGTTGAAATCAAAACAAACATGATGTTCATGTTATATTTTCATGAACTAAAAAGATGGTTTAAGTGTTTTATCTAAGTTTAGAAGATGGAAGATGGATGATGGATGAAGAGAAAACTTAAGAAAATTACAAAGAGAGTGAGAGGGAGAGAGATCATGGTTTGAAGCGAGAAGAGAGAGGATTTGTGAAGAAAATTTGTAAGAGTTTTGGTATGGTTTAAGAAATGTGTGTAAAGAATGAAAGAGGGAGAGGGTTATTTATAGAGTTTTGAAGTGAAAATTAGAGGTGATTAAAACAAATAAAAAAGAAAATAAATGGAGGGGAAGATAGAGAAATGTGGCCAGCACTTAGAGAGAGAGGAGAGAAAATGTGATTAAAAATTATTTTTAGTAGTAAAAAGTAAGTAAAGTATAAGAGAAATTTAGTAAAAAGTAATATTAGAAAAGTCAATGTAAGAAATAGACATATATGTTGTAAGAAGTAGGTAGTAAGAAAAAGTAGAAATAGTTGGATAGTAACGAATAGTAGGAATAGTAATTGAATAGCAAACAAAAGGCAAATAAAATACCATTAGTAATAAAAGTATGCGTAAACAGGCTATATTTGATAATTTTAGAAGCTGAAAAATTCTAAAACTGATATTTTATGATTCCTTATTTCATTACGAGTCTATTTATGTTGTCGGAATATTTTATCGTTTTGTAGGATCTAATTTTAGAAACTGATCCCGTTATGACATGGGTTCAATCCTCCTAGTTTGCACAACATGCACTATTTTGTTTGCTCTTTTCACTTGCATAATGTTGACTATTTTCTTTTTACATGACATTAAGACTTTTCCACGTCGTACACTTTTTTTTTTTTAATCGTGTTTTGCTTTTTACTGTATTGCAAATGTAGAACGTGATTTACACTTTGCACTATTCTTATACCGCGTATTTATAGCACGATACATGTACGGTGTGTAATTTTTACATATCTCAAATATAAGTTAGGATTTTGTGATTTTGTGGTATATTGGTAATTATTTTCAATTTGATCTTATTTAATTAATTAATATTAGTAAAAAATCTAAACAGAAAATTCTTTCCTAATAAACATGATATCCACTCATTCATCTAAATGGATTTTACTATCGATAAGCTTGAATCAATTTTATATTCCAAAACAATATATTCTAATGCTCCTTATTTTAGATTTAAATCTATATCCTATAATTATTTATTTATAACTTCTAAAAGGACCTAATATTTACAAATATATCTAAATTAGAGTAATCACAAGCAAGACATGGTATCACAATAATATATAAAATATAGCATGCACACTTCATAATAATAATAATAATAATAATAATTTTTCTTTTTGCATGAACTTATATGATACATATAATATGTGTGACACACATTATAAATTATATGCGCCCGTGTCTATATTTTTTATACGTATAACATATGGTCTATGTAAGATCACATACAGTATGATATTGGGTGCGTACGTGCATGCGCGTGCGCGTGCACGCGGGTGTGTGTGTGTGTGGTGTGTGTCTGTGTGTGATACTACTATCTAAATCTTTTTCCAATATTTTTTTTAGGTTACATGTACATGGATACTTACAATAATATATAATAAAAAGCCAAACTAAATTATAAGCAAAATAAATAAATAAACAGAATAACAGGAAAAATAAACGATAGATTGGGACCAAAGCTCCCATTTAAATCTAGGTAGTTGAATAGAGTTAGAACACTAAGCAAATGGATTGGGTCAATGCGGGCGTTAGTCAAATTGGTAAGGAGTTAGGTCAAGGGTAAAGAAAGGGAAACTTGGAGGTTTCTGTCTCTTGGTGGATAGTTGGGCGCGGGTTGAAGGTAGTTGTTTAATTCGTGAAAGTAGCAGAGGTAAAATTTCTTGGACAGTGGTTGAGATGCGTATTAGGTTATGGTTGGTTGGCATAATCGTGGCGTTCTTTGGTATGTGGGGGTTAGGATAGAGTGGCTTGGTATGTGTCTGATGTGTACTGTGGTTCATAAGGTTATGGTGGAGAGAAGGAGGTGGTTTGTGGTAAGTGGTTATTAGTTTGGGAGAATATGAATGGGATGATTGGAGGTTTCAGATTAGGGTGTTAGAGATAGTAGTAGACAACGTAATTGCTGGAGATAAGTGGTGGAGCTAGACATGTTGAAGGGGTTTCTAGTGGTTTAGTGGACAAAAGGTGGTTGGGTTTTGTGTTGTTGGTCATATAGTTGTTTTTGGTGTTGTAGAGATAGGCGTGTAAAACATGTTTGAGGTGTGCTAGGCATTATCCTTAAGGATAATTCGCCTAGTACAAAATAAACACAAAAGAAGAAAGGCATATCCCTTAGGATTCAACAAGCCTTTTAGCAAAAGCTAGGTAGTAGGAATAGCAAAAAAGAACAAGAGAGAAAAATCTAGCAATTTTGGAACTTAAGAAAAGAAGAAGAAGATAAGATATTATATTTTATGATAATAAATATGGAAAATATTGTACAAAGAGATATGTGCAATAGGTAAGTAAAATATCTACAATGGATAGATAAGATAATTTGAAAATGGCTAAAATATAGGAGAAGTGGAGCCACTAAATCAGATATCGTGGTTACTGATATTTGACCTATTCAAATTTGCTTGTTTCAAATATCATTTATATAAATCAAAAGGAAAAAATGCTTGAATTTATTAAAAATAACAATAAATACTAAAATAAAATATTTCCTTGAACTAGGTCGAGACTATTACTACATAAGCAGAGGAGGAGGGGGGCACAAATCTAGGAAATCGTGCTAGCCCAACCTAAGCTTTGTGCGTACGAGCCATACCATTTCACCAACTCTTTACAAGCCCATGTAAAGAAGAAAGCTAATAAACAAGGACTAAGAACATGCTATAAGGAATGTGGGACATTTTCCTTTCGAAATACAACTACAACATACAACAATCCCCCACATATTTCAAAAAGACAAAAACAAACAGATAAAAAAATGCTAGGTTTTCTCATATGAGTATTATGGCTCGAATCTTGTATCTTTAATACTATCAACTAGACCTAGAAAAATGAACATAACTTACAAAATAAATGGTGAGGTTTAATGCCAATAATTTTTACTATAAGCTAAAGTGCTCATTAATCACACTAACTCCACAAATTTCTACTATGCATCGTGGTTTTGCTTTAATAGGCCATGTGCATGCCTAGTTATTTATGAGTGCTCTAGTGATTTTGCCATAAATCTCATAGCAACGGCCCCACTCCACATTCTTATAGGTCACTTTATCAAGTGTATACTACTGAATAAACCACCATTAAAGGGTATGGAATTTGATTAAAAGCTTTTTTCAACCTCACTTTCTTTGTAGTTTAGCACTACACATGCCATAAGAAGGATAACATTTCACAATGCTACACAAATCAACTAATGGCTTGTTATTACCCATATGAACCTATTTCATGGGATCTCTAATCACATAGGTTGGGGTATCATCATTGTTGATACCTCAATATGGCTTTAGTCTGGTACCCCTTGATGTTTCACTTATTAATTTTCTCCCTAGAGGTTTAGTTAGAGGATCGACCAAATTCACTTATGACTTCATATATTCTATTGAGATAATTCCATCTTTTAGAGATTGCTTCACTACATCATGTCTTAATTGAATATGTCTATTCTTTCCATTAAAGATTTTATTCTTGGCAATAGATATTGTCGCTTGACAATTATAATGCATTGACATAGACGGTGTGGGTTTTAAATCTAATGGAATATTTTCCAAGAAGTTTCTTAACCACTTAGCCTCATTACCAACTAATTCCTGAGCAATAAACACTAACTCCATAGTAGATTTAGCTATGATAGTTTGTTTGACTAATTTCCATGAAATCGCACCACCTTTAAGGATAAATATATAACCACTAGTGGATTTTGCCTCCTTTGAACCAGAGATCCAATTGGCATCATTGTATCCTTCTAATACAGTAGGAAATCCGCTTTATAAAATACCATAGCTCATGGTATCTTTTAGATATTTCATCATTTTAAATAATGTAGTCCAATGATCATGACTAGAATTATGTGTATACTTGCTCGATCTACACACAACATATGCTATGTGAGGTCTTGAAAATTCATCAAATGCATCAAACTTTCAATTATCTGTGCATAATCAAACTGACCAACAGTATCACCTCTATTTTTCTTTAATTGAGTATTAGCATCATAAAGGTACTCACAGAATTGACATCAAATTGTCCAAACTTCTTAAGAAGTTTCTCACCATAATGTTCTTGTGGTAGTATGATACTATCATTCTTCCTTATTATTTTAAAACTCAAAATATCACTTGCTTTACCCATGTCTTTCATATCAAATTTAGAAGCAAGAAAATACTTTGTTTTATGCACTACATCAAGACTAGTACTATATATAAGCATATCATCTATATATAAGGATACAATCACACAATCATTATCAACAAGTTTTGTATAAACACATTTATCAACTTCAATAGTAGAGAAACCATCTTTTAATAAAACTTGGTCAAATTTCTCATGACATTGTTTTGACACTTGTTTTAAACCATATAAATATTTAAGAAGTTTACAAACTTTCTTTTCTTATCTTGGATCAACACAACCTTTAGTTTGTACCATATAAATTTCTTCTTCCAAATCACCATTTAGAAAAGCTGTTTTTTACATCCATTTGATGAATAACAAGTTCATAAATTGAAGCCAAGGCAATAAAACTCGAATAGAAGAAATTTTAGTTACGAGGGCAAAAGTATCGAAATAATCAACTGATAAGTGTCAAAAGACCCTTATTATTTGTATTGAGGTGATATTATATTATTTGGATGTTATATAATTTATTAAAAAATTATACTTATTTAGCTAAAATGTTAATCTCAGGAATAAAAGAAGATAAATAGCTTAATAAAGACATTTTGATAAGTTAAAGGAGGTTTTGATAAAGAATTGAGCAAATTGCAGATTTATAACATGCATGACCTTCTACACAAGCTATGCAGAATATTGGTGTAGGGAGTAAAATAAGACTAGTAAGCAACTATAAAGTGCACAAGGAGCTACACAAGCTATGCAGAATGCTTGTGTAGGAGGAGAAAAATAGTCAGAAGCTCAACAAAGATCTGCGCCGGCCCCCTACATAAGCTTTGATTGGGGTCGTGCAAAGTAATTTTAGATGAAAATCATGAGTTTTCATTCTGCATGACCTCGTGCATAGCTGTGCAAGATGGTTGAGCATAACTATTATCTATAAATAGCCACATTTATTCGTCTTTTATCATCTAATTCTTTATTCTAATGAACTTTAGAGAGAAAAATAGGTGCTTTTGAGTAGAGAGACGTGAGAATTCGTTGAAGATCATGAGACTTCCTTTTAAGGGGTTGTAATCATGACTTCTTTCTACTTTTCTTATCTTTATCATTGTGATTATTCATCCATAGAAAAATAGATCTCTATACTTTAGGTCTTGAGAAATCCTAACCCTAATGTAGTGACTCAATTGTTTCATTAATGGAAGTTTATGCTTTCTTGAGTTTATTCATGTGTTATTATTGTTCTTTGATTTAATATGTGCACTAAATTAAATCAATGTATGATTCTTATTAATCAGGTTGAAAGACCAATTGATAAGATAGATCTAGCATGAATAGAGAAGTTTGAATGTGGCTCTAGACATGGACCACATAAACTTTTTGCATAAATATTATATCTTTGTTAGGAATCTTGAACTTAAATGCAGTCATATGTGCAATTAATGATGAAAGACATTTTCATTAATCATGTAGGGTTAATAACTGATATTCTTGAAAGAGATATTAATTAAATGTAGAGTTCTTACAGTTAAGAAGCTTAATGAACCATTAAGATATTTTATAAGGAATGAATTATAGGTTAGTGGTAAATCAAGATCAAGGTATGTTTTGTGATTGATACTTTTAGAAGTGTGATATTCAATTTTCTAAGGTTACTTAATTAACCAGGTGATTAATTATATCATTACCATTCGAATTATAACAGCTAGTTAGTAGATTTAAAGTAAATACTAGTAATTACAAGTCTTGGTAGAATGACCCCATACTAATTTATACTATAATCGATAGGTATACTTACCTAGGATTAATCATAGAGAGCATATAGGGTTTCAATTTGATTGACTACGATTGGTCAAACATCATCAACATCAAAGGTATGTTTTGTGGTTGATACTTTTAGAAGAGTGATATTCAATTTTCTAGGATTAATTAATTAATTACTTGATTAAGTATATCATTACCATTTGAATTATAAGAGCTAGATATAGGGTTTTAATTTGATTGACTACGATTGGTTAAACATCATCAACATTTTTCTTTTGAGTGACCAAGAATTATTCTCATTTAACAAAAGGTTTTGTTATCATAAAAAAGGGGGAGAATATTACTCTCTTTAAATTAAGTTTTGATGATAACAAAATAGTTAAAGAAAACTAATTAAATTATTAAATGCACAAGATCATTTTGGAATATTTTGAGTGTATAAACTAGAGTAATAACAAGATTTATTCAAGTATTAATATGAGAATTTGAGGTCTCGAGAATTACATAGAATATAAGCAAAACATTGACAAGTCACAAGTGCTTCATCTAGAAGATATTCTAGAAATTAATATAGAAGTATCTGTCAATTAAAGATAAAGAGTAAAAGTTATAGCATATATTCCAGAAGATATATATTAGTTTTAACAACAATCCAGAGGATTATCCAAAAGATATTCTAGAAGGTAAGGAAGATAAAAAATGAAATTCTCACAGTTATCCAGAAGATTGTCCAGAGGATTACCCAGAAGGTTATCTATAATTTTTTTTTTTTTTAACAAACTAGTTTTGCATGATTTTACCATTCGTCACTTCACTTTCGATCTAATTCATTCTAGATCAATTCATATAAGTATCTTGAAGGCCCAGCTCCAAGAAAATGAGTACATGTTGGTAATATACTTATATGTTCCACATAAGTTGGTTAATATCCAAGGGGATTTTAAGTTTTCTTCAAATTTTCTCTCTCATATCATCGATCAAGTTTCAAGAATAAGATCAAGTTTTGTTTAAACAAGTGATATACGAGCTTTTACTTCAAGATAAGTGGATTATCAGTATTTACAACTTATAGAGTTACAATAAGTCTATCTCTTACCTATTCTTATGGGATTTTATCGAGAGTTCAAAAAGAAGATATATGTTATACACTTCTAGTTTTTGAAATAAAGAAGTAGAATGGATTATGATGAATGTTTGTGGAATTTCAAACGTTTAAGCTAAGAAAAACATCATCACAAAATCAGGAAACCAATCTACAAGTAACAAAAAAAAAAAAACCTTCTTCTATTTTATCTTTTATTCGTTGAACATCAAAGCAGGATTCGAATTTTTCAAGAAGATAAGACACACAAGGTATAATACGAGATTTATATCAACAAGATAGCAAAAAGGAAAAAAAATAGAGAATAGAGAATATATCAACAAGATAGCAAAAAGGAAAAAAAAAAATATATATTGTAAATCCTTAGATGTTATGTTAAGTTTATGCTTAAACCATAGAATTAGAGGTCAACAGGAAATCCTAAAAGTCAACAAAGACTATAACAATCCCTAGTGTTTAGATCCAGTAATCTCACGCTCTTAACCTTATAATATTATAATGGAGATAATCATGGAATATAATTCGTATTAGTATAAAAAGCCTAAAAAGATCAGATTCGTCAAAATTTAATTCGTTTTGAACCCAAACAGGATTAGTTTTCGAAAAACATGTCTTGGGACTTGGAAGTAAAAGTATTCTGATAATACCGTTAGACTCGTAATAATATAAGAAATTCAAAAACACCAGTTTTATAATTTTTCGATAACTAAAAATACAAAATATCATATTTTTATGTGTATTTTCTTAACTATTGGTATTATTTGGTTTGTCTACTATTCATGTTGTTATTTATTACTATTCATCTATCTCTACTTTTTTTTACTATTTATACACCAATTTCTTACTTTTTTCTTTTCCAATACAACTTTATATCAATCATATCTCCCATCTTAATCATTTTTCATTACAAAAATACAAATTAAATAATTTTTTCTCTCCCCTCCCCATGCAAATCGGCGCCTCCGCCTCTCTCTCCAATTTATTTATTTATTTTTCAATTTATTTTATTTTATCTAATTTCCCTCCACAAAATTCTATAAATACCATCTCTCCCTCTATTTGTTTCACACACTTTATTTCCTTATCAAAACTCTCTCAAAATATCACCACAAAAATTTCACCCTATAGTTTCTCTCTACCAATTTCTCTTCTTCTAACTCATAGGTAAATGTCATAAACTTTTCTCATGTTCATATAACTTGGTATGAACATAGTGTGTATTTTCTAAATACCCATGGAAGTTAAGAAAGCAATAATATGTTCATACTTTGTTCTTGTTCATACAATGCATTTTTATGCTGTAAATTGTTAATGGATTATTTCTTATGTTCATTTTACTTAGCATGAACATAGTATGTATTTTCTAAAAACCCACGAAGGTTTAAAAAGGAACATTGTGTTCATTTTTTTCTTATTCGTACATTATGTTTTTAATGTTATGCTTTTATAATTATGTTCATAATATTAATATGCTCTTATTATGCTTTTTCTTTTCTTTCTTTTTTTTTTCTTTTTCTTTTTTGGAACTAGTCTTTTCTTAGTCTGGATTGCCTTGATAAAACTAAGGCTCTCAATCCTTGACCATATTATTATGCTTATTTGCTTATTATATCTTTTTCTATCTTATTATGTATTATGCTTACCTCATTCATTGCTACATAATCATATTATTACATGATCGAAATGTTATTGTCTTAATAATAATAAAAATGGTTTTTTAAATAAAGAACAGTAAACTAAATTTCTTTATGTATACTTATCACATAACAAAGGATTTCTCAACAAAAGACCTAAGTATTGTTTTTAATAAATTCTCTTTGAAAGCTTAGACAAGCTAATCATAGATTTTAAAGTATTAGTGATGAAGAATTCTTCAAGAATAACTAAAGTAGATACACACATTTTCTAAAATTTTAACATGAAAGCTTTAGTTTATAACTTAAAACTAATGACTCTTTGTTATACAAATCTCTCATAAAAATTTACTTATAAGAATTTTTACCGTCTTTATAACAAATATTAAGAACTAGATAGGTTTTCAAAGTTAAGATAAAATCAACTCACTAGATTATAAGCCCACTTAGATAAATAAAATGTGTCAAAGAAAGAAAGTTTTAAAGAGGATAAATTTAGTTACCAAGAAGTAGAAGAATATAATCACAAAGAGGAAATATAAATGTAAGATAACTTAAAACATTAGAAGTCATCGAACACTTAAGAAAAATTTTGGAAACTTAATTTTTTTTACCACTAGAAATAAAAATTGGTAGGTATCTTAAGAAAACTAAGTTTTGAAAAATTAGATTATCTTTGAAAAGGGTTAGGAAATTAAATCTTAATAAGAAAATACTCACTTTTAATGACACAAAAAATTTTGAGTTTTCTTTCTAACAACTTAAAAGGAAAATTTCAAAGTTTCCATCTTTCAAACTCTTAAAGACAAATTGTTTTATGAAAAATAAATGTTGAAACAACACTACAAAATCATGCATACAATATGAGTATATTTATATATTCAAAAGATTTTTCAATTATACAAATATCCATGTATTTGTTCAAAGGTTTTTGGATGAGGGTAAGTTTGGAAAAATTGTATTTTGAAAGCTGGAAATTTTCGTAACTATTATATCTCTGTAAGCCCCGGAAAATTTCAGTAAATAATTCCAAAATGAACTTAAAAAATAAACCCTAAAATCACTCCAAATTAAAACCGAACTTCGACTAGTCCTAAATCACGAACGAATCTAGAAATTTCTTAATCTTAAGAAAATGAGATTCCTTAAAATAAATAAATAAATAAAATAAGAACTCAGTAGTCTTCAAATTCAAAACCACGTACGACAAATTCCATACTCAACTTTGAATTGTAAAATCAGGTAATATAGAACCCATAAACAAATTATTAAAAAGTAAATGACGATAAACCTTCGGAAATAAAACTCAATTCAAGAATTCCGAAAACATTGAGAGACATTAAATACTTACAAAAATAAAATTTAAAATAAATTTCTCAAATTAAATATGTTGTATAAACATAAAATATCAGTTTCCAAATTTGCAAAGATCTAAATCAGAAAATCACCCGGAAACCTTAAGTGGAATACAATAGTTTAAGTCCGGCAATCTCGCACCCTTAACCCTAGAGGGCGAGGTTTAGTTTAAGTGTGTAGAATAGCTCGTAGTAATATAAGTTTGCTTAAAAATATCAGATTGGTAAATTTTTGACTTATTTCCAACCCGTTCGGATACAAATTTCGAAAAACGTGTCTAGGGCTCGAGATACCAAAAATATACCATTAGTACCGTTAGACTCGTATTTTTATAAGGATTTCTAAAATATCAATTTTATAATTTTTCGATAACTAGAAATATCTGATTTTGCGATTATATTCGTATTTCATTACTACCGGTGATTAACTAGTTTTTTACACTATTCACTTCTATTTCATTACACAATTTTATTATTCTTATGAAGCCTTATATTTTTGGATAAATATTTTATATAGCATAGAAAATTTTGTTTTTCTAAAATTTAGTTAGTTTTGGGCTTTTACGGGATCAGATTTTGTTTAAGACCCGATGATAAAAATAAAATAAATTAATTTAATAATTGAAAAATATTGTTATTTTCATAAAATAATTTTTTAGAATTTTTCGGGTTATAAAAATATCATTTATAGCTCATATTCGCGTATTTTGATCATACCGGTAACTTATTTGATAATTCACTAAAATAAATAAATAAATTATCTTATTTTAATTATGAAAAATTTGCTACAAATATTTGGAATGAATTTTCTATTTTTATTTTATTTTATCTAGAAAGTACTCTTACAACCCATACTTTTAAGTACACCTTTCACACATCACTTCTTTTTTTACTTCAATCTTTCTACACTTTATCCCACACTTCATGGTAGATTTTTCTCTTCTTTTTGCTGCCCTTGTCCTTTAATTTACTCTTAATTTGACTAAAATAAATCTATTCCATCCTTTTTAAAGAAGCAACACATACACATTAATTACACATTTCAATTTCAAGTCAAAATTCAAACAAATCCCTCTCTCTCTCTCCAAATTCACATGAAGCCTCCCCAAAAATCTGCCTTGTTTTATTTTTTTTTTTCTTCTTGCTCAATTAATGCACTCATTCTCTCTCTCTTTTCATTTACATCTTTTACTCTTTATCATCTTATCTTTTCTCTCTTCTTCTTCATTTTGTTCTTGTTCTTGCAAGAACACAAGCTGCCCCTATTTCTTCTATAAGCCCACACATATTTCTTCAAGATTCTTGGATAAAACTCTTATCCAAAGCTTCCATAGGTGATATAGGTAAAGTATAGTGAGAGTTTCATGCATCAAATGATATTCCATAAGCTTAGAAGCTAAGGATAATGATGCCAAAATGAAACACTCCTCTTCTCTATGATTATTATCTTGTATCATTATTATTTTCTTGTTAAAAGTAGTGATATTTTGTAGATCTAACTTTTTGTAGCTTTGATTTTTGTTTATGCTTTAGATCTTGTTATTTGAGTTATTATTTTTGTTATTGCTAATGATTTATGCATATATTTACCATTCACATAACTATTATATTGATTCATGCATTTATAACTAGATCTAGTTGTTTTAGGTTTATACATGCATTAGATTTTTTTTTTATGTTCACAAACAACTTGTAGTAGCATGATGATAGTAGGAAAGTTTTAGAAAGCTCAAGATCTATTTTATTTTCAACAAAAATCATTTTTGAAAATTCGGATGAAAAAGGAACCATATTTAGAAAAGTTATTTTTCAACTTCAAAATGTGTATTTTTCATTTAAAATGAAGGGCTTAGGGAATAGATAACATAAATGAATGATTTTGATGAGTAAAGTTTAGATATATGAGTTTATATTTTACTACCATGAGTTTCTTTTATATTTATGTTCATATTAAGCGTAGATCTTGGTTTGAACTCAAACGAAAATGGTGAAATTCGTATTTAGGCAAGACCCCTATTTAAAAGCCACTTTCCAAGTGTCAAAATAAAAATTTTACTTGAGATAATGAAGGCTTAATGTATGTATATCATCAAGACTTCTTTTTACAAGAATCAAAGGTGATTTTCAAAAGTTATTTTCAAAATAAAAATCTCATTTTCGGATTTAGGCTAAGACATATTTTAAAAACATGTTTTCCAACTCAAAAATGAAGTTTTTATTCAAGATATGGAAGGCTCTTAGGATATGATATGTAAAGGATGATTTTTCATAAGTTTAGATAGATTTTATCAAAAGATATGTCCAAAAATAAATTTGATAAATTCGGATCTCAACCAAGACCAATTTCAAAAACCCATTTATCAACTCCAAAACTCATGTCTTATGTGAAGAATGAAGGATATAGGTAATAGGTATCACTAAGTAGTGATTTTTACAAGTTGAAATGAGTTTTGATGAGATTAATGTGTAAAACAAGAAGTAGAATCAAGATGAAAAATTTTGAGTTAGTAGTCAACTTGTAAAATTCGTAACTTTGGATGATGCCCATGAAAACACCTATTATCCAAGTTCAAAATAAAAGCTTTATGTAATGAATGGAGTCCTTAAGTAATAGGTATCACAAAGTCTTAGATTTTAATGCATTATACAAGTTTTTCCCAAAGAAATCATTCAAAAAGTGGATTTATAAAAATTCGGATTTTTGAGTAAATCTATTTGAAAACATATTTGCAAAGTGTAAAATGCAAATTTTTGTGTAAAAATGAAGGCCTTAGGTAGTATATATTATGAAGACTCAATTTTAACTAAGATAACTAAAAATTCCTAAGAATGAATTCCAAAACACTAGTGTGATATCAAAGTTAGAAAACTAGATTTTTCATAAGTAGTTGTTATTGTGGTCTTGCAAAATAAAAAGTTATAAAATTTTCTTTTAGAAAAATCATCAAGATCATGCATACATTAAACTCATCACATGTCATTCATGTTAGGAAATCATTCATATTTCATGTATTCTCGAATTATCAAATAGGAACATTTCAAGCAATTACAAAACTATTTTTCGGAAATGGAAATTGTTACTGACCTGATCTGATCCCTTTTTTAGTGACCTAAATATTTTCAAAACTTGAAAATAATATTAGAATTGGATAGATCTTTGAAGTAGATAGAAACCGATATATAACTTGCGACATTCCCAGTTAAAATGACCAAGTTATGGCCGTTTTATGTTGGAATTCCGGCTTAGGACGAGAATTACAAATTTGATAGTTTGTATAAAATTGTTTGGATTAGTTTGAGTTGAAATACTTATTAGAGTATTTCTTCCTTTTTAGGTGACCCGAAATCGATGATTTCCTACCACCGGATTACTTTTACTAAGAGACCGATGATCCAATGGCCGAGTGAGTTTTCCTTTTATTTTGTTACCTTGCTTGTGCTTGTAGCTAGTTGAATTAGAATTTGGAAAAGATAAAATTGAAATGAATTGTGATATAATCTTGGTTGAACAAATGATAAGTATATCGAGGCGGGACTTGTTGTAAGATCATTATATGAGTTAGCATATATTTGAATTGTTTGACATTCTCTATGATTGCTCTTGACCTACATAATTAACATGCCACGATTATCTGAATAAACTGTACATGCATATCACATATTGAGTTACATTGCATAGGCTAATATACCTTTGGTGGGACAAAAGTATATTAGTGGATGGCGGGTGGGCCAATGTTAACATTAAGGATGCGAAATCGCTTAAGTTAACGGTAGTGGTGTAGGCACTTGAATCAACTACATAAAACAAGAGAAAGAGATTGGGATTGTGGTTGTGGTTGCATGACTTATGGACCACCCCACTCAATATTGGAATTATGGTTGCATGTCTTATGGACCATCCTAACCTCGAATGGAGGGCGTAAATCCATTCACATATGGCTACCGAAAAGTTATATGCTTTTTTGCTCATGTGTTTGTTCGTGCATAGCATATGGATGAATTATAACTTACTTGTTATGGTACGAAATTAAGGGAACTCTCACTAAGCTAGTGTAGCTTATACCCTCATAGATGTTTGAATAAACAGGTTGACAGAAGAATGTTACTTGGGGACCGAGATGGTTGGAGCCGAATATAACTTCAGGATTTCGGCAGGAAGCAAGAATGCTTGAAGATATTAGCTAGTTTTTTTGAAATGTTTTGTAATAGATTGCGTAGTGAAATCTTTTGATGAATTGTATTTTCAGTATAGTGAATTGTATTTTCTTTACATTGTTTTATTCAAGTTTTATCAATATACAATGTATCTCTTCAATGTGTCTCCTCTATGTGTTAGACGCCTTGTACATAGTATGGAATCTTTTGCATGACTGAGGCGGTCATTCTTAGGCTTTAATATTGTGTACGGCGGATTGCCACGTTTAGGATATCCTTCGGGGCATGACAATCCCTTTTTGTTTCGTGACCAAAATGACCTATTTTCATAAAAATAACTTTAGAAATTGATAGATCTTTTCGAGTAGGTAGAAAACGATATATAATATGCAAATTTCGAGTTAAATGAGCAAGTTATGTCCATTTAAGTTGGAATTTCCACCAATACGAATTTATCTCAACTAGAAGCTAGAGTTAGGAAATTTGAGTAGGAATTTTATGAAATACTCATTTTAGATATTTTTCTTTGTTCAGGAAATGAAAAGGACGACGTTTGCTACCCCTAGGATTATTTTGATTAAGAGAGCTACTATCACGATATGGCCGAGTGAGTTTACTTCTCTTTTTTTTTTTTTCATACTCATGTTTATACTTATAGTTTAGTGGTACTAGAACTAGGAAAAAGATAAAATGGAAAAATGCATGTGAATTATAATGCTTGGTGAATTCATGTTAAGCATATCAGGTCTAGAAATGTCTATAATAAATTGTATGCTTTACTATCATATTGGAATGTCTGAAAATTGTATGATCACCTTTTTAAATGAAAATAACTAAATGCTAGACTCTTAATAAAATTGATTCATGCACTTCACGAGTTGAGTCTCATTGCATTCACTATCATACATTTGGTGGGAAGAGTATATGATAGTAGTGGTTGGCATAACTAGTAGTATATACATGTGGCGAGTAGTAATCGGTAAGATCTACATATCTTTGATGGCCATTAGCAGTCGATAAGAACTATAAAATTTATTAGTTGGTCGTAATTGGCCAGTATACCTAACCTCGAATGAAGGATTTAAATTCATTCAACATATAGTTCCCGCAAAACCATATGTCTTTTATGCTCATGTGATTGTTGCATTTCACTTGCTAGAATAATTGAACTTATTTGAAAATTTTTATTTCCAGTATGGTAAACCAGGAATGTTCTTACTAAGCTAGTAATGCTTACACCCTTATTGATTTTTGTATGCATAAGAGCATTTGTTTTTGTGTGCATGAGCATTTGCTTTTGTAACCACTATCTTCATTTATCCGTATAAGTCATCTTTTAGGAGCTTTTAGGGGAAATCCAATCGACGACCTAGATCAAACTTCCTTTAAAATCTTTTGGTGAACTTATTTAAGCTTATTGTAAAGACTTAGTATTTGTGTTTTGATCCTTGGACTATTTTTAGCAAGGGAATGCCCTTAAGCCTTTTGTAAATGAATTATGAATTATGTTATGTGGGTTAATGTTTATCTAGATTCTTGTATGTTGTATGTTGCTTGCTAAATTACATTTCCCATTAGCGTATCCTATTACCATAATGTATGCCTTATATATAATAGCGAGACTTTTGCATGATTAAGGTAGTCATTTTTAAGTTTTAATATTATATGTGGTAGATTGCCACATTTAAGGTACCCCTTGAAGTGTGACATGCATGTTGCTACAAAAAAAAAAAAAAAAGAACCGTTGCTACCTTTGAAAAATTTCGAACTGATTTTTGCACTTTTCCTTGCTGTAATTTCTTTCATTTGCTATTCTTTTCTTTGTGTAATAGAAGGAATGTGTTGTTGCCTTCTAGGTTGTCTTGTTTACGAGATTAGGCTTTGTAGTACCATTTTTTAGCTTGAGAAAAGCAGTGATGATCGAGTAGAGTGAATTATACAATATTGTAAATTGATTTGATTGGATATAGTGGAACAAACCCATGTAGATTACGGGGTCCCTGACTCGGAGCTGGAAGAGTGGACTGACACAAAAGGCGAAACCACTATATATCGCTGCTTGATTTTCTTTCCCTACTCTTTCATTTCATTGCATTTTAAATTTTTTTTAATTGCTAATTTTTTTTCTCACAAATTATACTCAAAGGGGATTTTAATTTTAAAAAGGCTTAAAATTTTAAATCTTTGGTTATAATCGATTCAACTCCTCTTCTTGCTTATAAAAGTCGGACTAACAAAAACCTTTAGCAACTAATCTAACTTTGAACTTATTAACTAAACCATTGGGATATAATTTCCTTTTAAAAATTCATTTACAACCATTAGGTTTAGCTCTAGAGGTAAATCTACCAATTCTCATGATTTACTATGTAAAATAGAATTAATTTAAACTTTATTCGCTTCTTTCCAAAATGGTGCATCATAAAAGGAAATTAAATCTGAAAAGCTTGATGGATCATTTTTAACAAGATAAGTATAAAAATCATTTCCAAAAGAATTTTCTTTCCTTTGTCTTTTACTTATTCTCAAAACTTCATTTTCAGAAACATTTCCAAAAGCATTTTCAGAAGCATTTTCAAAAGTTGATGTATGGGGAATAATTTTACATCTTAAAGGAACTACATGTTCAAAAACCTCTACATTTTTTTGTTTAAAAAATTGTATTACAATCTGGTACATCACTTTTTAATACAAGAAATCTATTGCAGCACCATATTCAACATAACCAATAAACATACAATCTGGAGTTTTAAAACTTAATTTTCTTTTCTTAGGATCAGGATGCATAACTTTAGCAAGATACCCTCACACTTTCAAATATTTCAAATTAGAAGAATAACCTTTCCAAAGTTTATAAGGTGTTTTTCCTATTTTCTTAATAGGTATCCTATTTTGCAAGTGACATGCAGTTAATATGGCTTCACCCTAAAGATTTTCAGGTGTATTCTCCTTTCAACTACTCCATTTGATTCTAGGGAATAAGGTGGAGTTATTTCATGGACTATTCCTTCTTTTCACATTATTCATTAAGTAAAACATACTCACCACCTCTATTTAATCTGACTTTTTTAATTTTCTTATTTAATTGACTCTCTACCTTAGCTTTATATATTAAAAACATGTCAAAATTTTCATCTTTATTTCTAAGCAAATAAACTTTAGTATATCTTGAGAAATCATCTATAAATGTTACATAATATCTTTTGCCTCTTGTTGTCATGCTTTGCTTCAAATCACCTAGATCATTGTGAATTGAGCTTAATAATTTAGATTCTCTGAAAATAGATGCACATGTTTTCTTAGTTTGTTTAGATTCAACAAAACTTTATATTTACACATACTTGAATAATTGATACTATAAATTAACCCAACAGATTTCATTTTCTTAGTATATGGTAAGCTAACATGTCCCAATCTATCATACCATAAATCACAAGAATCAATTAACTAAGTAGAAGAAGTAGCACTTTCATTCATAACTTCAGAAACAATAAGTACATATAAACCATGGCTACAATAGCTCTTTCCAGCAAAACATTATTTTTGTCATTACAAATTTATCAAACTTAAATGACACTTTGTCTTCCACTTTTCCCAACAAGGAGGCAACATTGACTATCGGAGACAAAGAGTAGATGGATCGAAGGCCGTAATTATCCTTAATATAATTGTTGAAATAGGCGTGTAAAATGTTCTTGAGACGTGCTGGTATTGTCCTTTAGGATAATTTTCCCGGTGCATAATAAACACAAAAGAAAAGAGGGCATATCCCTTAGGATTCAACAAGCCCTCTAGCAAAAGCTAGGCAATAGAAATAGTAGAAAAAACAAGAGAGAAAATCCAAGCAATTTTGGATTTCAAGAAAAGAAGAAGTAGGTAAGATGTTATATTTTATGATAATAAATATGGATAATATTATATAGAGAGATATGTGCAATGGGTAGGTAAAATATTTAAAATAGATGGATAATAAAATTTGAAAATAATCGAAATATAGAAGAACCAGAGCTACTAAACCATGTATCGTGGTAACTAATATTTGAACTATACAAATTTGATTGTTTCAATATTATTCGGATAAATAAAAAAATAATGCCTGAATTTATTAAAAATAATAGTAAATAAGAAAATAAAATATATCCTTAAATTTCGGGCGAGACCATTACCATGTGTGTGTGGGTGGGTGGGTGGGTGGGTGGTGTGTGGGTGATAAGTGTTGAAAGACCCTTAATTCTAGTGCTTATTAGATATATTTTTGTATAGATTTTTTGTGGAATTGTTAAGAAAATGATACTTAATTGCTTTATATTTGATTTCAGGATTTAAACAAGACATTTCAAAGATTTAAGGATGATTTGAGCGGAAACAAGAGAAAATTTGACAAAGGATGCAAAAAGTTGACTTTCGCTGCAACACAACCTTCAACATGAGCATGTAGATGCTAGTGTAGAGCCATAAAAAGTGACTAGCAACTATTCCAAATTGTGCCCTAGCTTATGCCTTGGGAGTTTACAAGGTAGTGTTGAAGGATAGAACATGATCCGAGAAGAAAATGATGACTTTCCAGAGTATACTACCCCAAGCACAGTGGTGTACTTTCAATGACGGTTCAAAACATATAAATAGCCGTTCCAACTTTCTAGATATTATCATTATTGTTATTCCAAACCCTAGGAGGAAAAAAGGCACGAACTTTAGAGGCAAGATTGCTAAGAATTCATTGGAGATTACAAGACAACAATCAAAAGGGTTTTATTGTTTCATTGTTTCATTGTTTATCATGTTCATGGATTACTCCTTTAGATCTATTGTTTTCTTTGTGAAATCTATGGAGGAGTAAATCTTTATACCCTAGTCTTGTGAAACCCTAAACCCATATGTGATTTGAATTGATTAATGTGATGTGGGTGTGTAGTGCAATGTAAATTGTATGTATGATTGTATTCGAATTCGACAGATAATTCTCTGAATACAGAGTACTAAGAGCTTGAATACAAGCCAATGATAACTTTCATACTTTTCTCTATATTCCATTCAGATTCGTCCCCATACATATATGATGTGAGAGACTATTTGTTATAACAAATCACATGGGTTCCTTGCCACATCACCAGAATTCCATGTGCCATTACAACAGAAAATAAAAGATACGTTAACTGAAATCTACTAATACTATTAACTATGGGCTTCCTTAATTATTTATTTTGTAACTGGGCTTCACAACCCAATCAGCCACACACAAGACACAGGTCCATCTTCTTCGGTCCAGCCCAGTCCGACAACAGACAGAAGACACACCGCACGCCACAACACAACTCACAACTCCTCATTCGAACACTCTGCAAGTCACTTTACCAAACCAAACCCTCCACGGAAGCTCTCGAGCCCTAATCCTTCTATCCACCCACATCATCACTCTCCCCTTGTGAAACCCTTGACCACAAGGGTAAGTTCTTGAACCTCAGTGCAAGATCGGAGTAAAACTCCCAAGTGGCATCCGTCGTTGGCCGTCCCTTCCACTGCACCAGTACCATGGTGTCAGCCGCTGGTCCCCTCTTCACCAAACGTCGCTCGAGGATAGCCTGTGGTTCCAAAGGAGCTTGGTCGTCGACGAGAGGAACGATGGTAGACGGCTGATCCTTGCATGGGATGTAACGCTTCAGCTGGGATACATGAAAGGTCGAATGCACTGTGGACTCCTCGGGTAAGTTTAGTTTGTACGCCACCTTTCCAATTTTGTCTATGATTTTATAGGGGCCGTAATATCGTGGTGATAACTTGTTGTCTGTGTGTTTGCGTAGGCTGTGTTGGCGGTACGGCTGGAGCTTCACCAAGACGAGATCCCCTATTTGAAAAACCCTGTCGCTTCGCTTGCGGTCCGCGATTTGCTTCATCCGCCCTTGAGCTCTTTGTAAGTGAAATTTCAACATTTTAATTGCGTCTTCTCCCCTTAGTAAAGTGTCAACGGCGTCATTCCTTGAATCTCCTGGGGTATATGGTAGATGTAGTGGGGTGGGTATCCATATAGGATTTCGAAAGGAGTATGTTAGCTCGTGAATGATAGTTCGTGTTGTACCACCATTCAGCAAGGATAAATACTCACTCCATTTCTTCGGTTTTCCCCAGTAACACACCTTAGGTAGGTCTCCAAACATCGATTGACCACCTCGGTCTGTCCGTCAGTTTGGGGGTGGTATGCTGTAGATAGCCGTAGTTCAACCCCCTGTAACTTAAAGAATTCACCCCAGAATGACTGATAAAAATTGGATCCCTGTCACTCACAATGGAGTTTGGGAGTCCATGTAGCTTATAAACATTGTCCAAGAACACACGAGCCACCTGTAAAGCAGTATAAGGATGAGTCAAAGCAATAAAATGCCCATACTTACTCAATCTGTCAATCACCACCATAATGACTTCGTTGCCATGTGATTTAGGTAAACCCTCCACAAAATCCATACTTATATCAGTCCAACACCCTCTGGAATGGGCAAGGTTGTAATAAGCCAGGGGTCGCCACATTTTCGTACTTGTACCTTTGACATATAGTACACTCCCGCACATACTGTCGCACATACCTCTCCATTCCTGGCCAAAAATAACTGAGTTCAGTCTTTTAAAAGTGGCTTGTGACCCTGAATGACCTCCTAACACTCCATCATGATAAAGTGCGAGCAATTTTCTTCTCAGCTCTTCATTTGGACCAACCACTATCCTTCCTTCCTTCGCAGATACCCTGTGTTAAGGAGTAATTAGGGACTGCCTGTCCTGCCTTAGTTTATGGATTAAGGCTTGATATCCGTGATTGGATACTATACTATCCTGTAATTCAGCCAATAACTCAGGACATAGTGACAGAGCGGGTAAGTGCTTTCAAATCAGCAAAACTCACTCTAGATAGAGCATCAGCAGCTCTATTATGACCCCACTCTTGTAGTGAATTTCATAATCCAACCCTAGGAATTTAGCCAACCATTTCTGTTGACAAGGAGTTGTCACCCTCTGTTCTAGTAGGTATTTTAGGCTCTGGTGATCAGTTCGTATGATGAAATGCCTACCTACTAAGTAGTGTCTCCATTTGTCTACTGCATGCACTAACTAACATTTCCTTCTCATAAATTGACAAGCCTTTCTGTTTGTTGTCAATGCTTTACTCAGATATGCTAGGATGTTTATCCTGCATGAGTACTGCCCCTAGACCTTCATCACTAGCATCCACTTCTAATACAAATGGTTTAGAGTAATCTGGTAATTTGAGAACGGGAGCTTGGGTTAAAGCGTTCTTTACCAGATTAAAGGAAGTTTCTGCTGAAGCATCCCAGGAAAAATAGTGTTTTTTTAGCAGTTGGGTGAGTGGTCTAGTGAGTGACCCCATATCCCTTGATGAACCTCCTATAGTATCCAGCCAAGCCCAAAACCCTCGTAACTGTTTCACATTTTTAGGTGTGGGCCAAGCCACCACTGCAGCAACCTTCTTTGGGTCAGTAGTAACCCCTGTTGTGAGATTAGATGCCCCAAGTATTCAATCTGTGACACCCCAAATACACATTACTCCTCTTAAGAAATAAACTTTCCTTTCTTAGTACATTCAGTACTAGTCGAAGGTGTTGGGCATGATTCTCTAGGGTGGTGCTATACACCAAAATATCATCAAAGAAGACCAGTACAAACTTCCTTAAGTAGACCCGAAACAAATCATTCATTAATCCTTGGAAGGTGGATGGGGCATTTGTTAACCCAAAAGGCATTACCATGAATTCGTAATGGCCTTCATGAGTCTTAAAAGCAGTTTTATACACATCATCAAGATTCATGCGAATTTGATGATATCCGGATCGCAAATCTAACTTGCTAAAGTAGCTTGCCCCATGTAATTCATCAAACAAATCTTCCACTAAAGGAATAGGGTATCTATCCTTAATGGTAAGCTTGTTTAATTCCCGGTAATCCACACACATTCTCCAAGAATTGTCCTTCTTTTTCACAAGTACTACAGGAGATGAAAAGGACTATGGCTAGGTCTGATTGTACCTTGCCTTAACATTTCCTTAACCATCTCTTCTAGCACATTTTTCTGAGCAATTGAGTGCCTGTAGGGTCTCAAATTGATTGGCTGGGCCCCTTCCTTCAAGTGTATCTTATGATCATGCTCCCTCAATGGTGGAAGGAGTTTAGGTTCCTCAAATAGGTCGTAGAATTCATCGATCAGCTCCAACAGTTCTGGATGTGTGAACTGTATATTCAGTCCATCAGCTCCTAATTCCTCAACTCTCACTAACCAACATTGTAGGAAAAAGGTAGAATTTTCTTTATCAAGCAGTTTTGTGAGATCCTTATGGTCAATAGCTGTCACTGTTTCCAGATTCCCTTGTAATTGGCACCACTGTTCGTTATGGAAAAATTCCATTGTCAAATTTTTGAAGTTCCATTTGATATCACCCAAAGTGGCCAACCACGGCATTCCCAACACCATATCGTATCCTTTAATTGGTAGAACATAGGCATCCAAAGGAATATATTTCCTTGCAATTTCAATTCGAAATCTGGAATTCTGTACGAGATTCCAGCACGACCCATCCGCAAGCACTACCTTCAAAGGCTTGGTACTTTGGGTCTTGCATCCCAACCTTGAACAACGTGTTCATCAAGGAAATTTAAAGAGCTTCCACTGTCAATTAAGACATTAAGGCTTCGCTTTTTGTGCTGGCCACACATCCTCATAATACCCACGTCACTTCACTCCCCAGTGTACAAAGAGTAAGCTGGGATAAGTCCTCTTCCAAATTGGCCACCTCGTCAGTTGCCATTCCTTCCCCACTGTTACCATCCTCCATCTCCTCTACTATCATGGTCCTCAAACCCTTTTGCTTGCACCTGTGACCTGGTCCAAATGGTTCATCACACCAGAAGCATTGTCGCTTCTTTCGTTTTTCTTCCAGTTCTTCAGGGGTTAGGCGTCTAGTGTTTCGGGTATTGTAGGATGTATTAGGATTAACAGTTGAGTTTCTGTTTTGATTGAATTTGGGTTATGGTAGGTTAATGGTGGTGTTTTGGTAGTGTTTGGGGTATAAGATGGTTTAGGATAGATAGGAGTTGAGGTGTATGTATTTTGGTTCGGAAATGAAGTGGATGGTTTGTAGAGTTTCAGAGGGGTTCTAGTGGCTTGGAGGGTTGATTCTTGTAATTTGGCTAGAGATATGGCATGCTGTAGTGTTTGTGGTGTAAACATTCGAACTGGAAATTGAAGCTCAGGTTTCAAACCACAGAGGAAACAACTTACTTGTTGCGATTCAGGTAAATGAACCAAAGTCACTAAATATTCAAATTCATCTATATAATCCTGCAACGAGTCTTTCTGATATAAGTCCTTGAAGTCTGCCATTGGATCTTCAAATTGTCTTGTACCAAATTTTGTCTGTAGGCCAATTACCAACTCCTCCCACGTGAGTGGGGTGGTGCAAGCACGGTTCTGACAGAAATTATGGTACCAATGAAGTGCTCTACCATCCAAATACATGGTCGCCACCCTCACACGATAATGAGGCGGAGTGGAGTCCAAATCAAAGAATTGCTCAGCCTTAATCAACCATGATTTTAAGTCCTCACCATCAAAGGTAGGAAATTCTAGCTTAGTGGATTTAATTGGCAGTTGATATGTGAACTGTTCTAATGTGGATGGATTGAGTCCCACTTTACCTGGAGGTGACGAACCTTCTGCTTTGTTATTCTGTGACATGGGTGATGACACTATGTTTTTCGTAATCTCCCCTACTTGTTGCGACAGGTCCTTCAATGCGTGGCCATGCTGATCCAGAATCTCCTGTTGGCGCTTAAACAATTCGGTGAAAGTTTGCATCCAGGCGTCTTGTTTTTCGGCTTGTGTCTTCTCCCATTTTTCTTGTTTTTCATTTTGTTCCTTAGCAATGTTACGGACAGCTTCATCCATTTTTTTAGAGTCTCTAGTTTCGACCATTGAAGGCTCTGATACCAGTTGATGTGGGTGTGTAGTGTAATGTAAATTGTATGTACGATTGTATTCGAATTCGACAGATAATTCTCTGAATACAGAGTACTAAGAGCTTGAATACAAGCCAAGATAACTTTCATACTTTTCTCTATATTCCATTCAGATTCGTCCCATACATATATGATGTGAGAGACTATTTGTTATAACAAATCACATGGGTTCCTTGCCACATCACCAGAATTCCATGTGCCATTACAACAGAAAATAAAAGATACGTTAACTGAAATCTACTAATACTATTAACTATGGGCTTCCTTAATTATTTATTTTGTAACTGGGCTTCACAACCCAATCAGCCACACACAAGACACAGGTCCATCTTCTCGGTCCAGCCCAGTCCGACAACAGGACAGAAGACACACGCACGCCACAAACACAACTCACAACTCCTCATTCGAACACTCTGCAAGTCACTTTACCAAACCAAACCCTCCACGGAAGCTCTCGAGCCCTAATCCTTCTATCCACCCCCACATCATAATGAAAGTTTATGTCTTTACATCTATTCATATGGTATAATTGTCTTGTGATTGATTTGTGTAAAAGATTGATTATATGTTTGATTCTTGTTAGATAGAAAGAGGTTTCATCTAATAGGATAGATTTATATGGATAGAGGGATTACATGTTTTACCTAAAGGTAGGAAAGCTTTGATCATTTGCAATAAAGATTCCATCTTTATTTAAGAATCTTGATCTCGAATGCAATCTCTTATGGTGTTAGTGAGGGAGAGGTCTCCATTATCTCATATGAGATTAGGAATTGATTAACTCGAGGGAGTGATCGATTTATTAATGTGATTCTGCACTGTAAAGCATAAATCTTTCATTAATCAATTTTTGTTATAAAAATTAGGGTTTAGGGTGGATCAAGATGAATGAAATGTCTTGTAGTTGATATCTATTTGTTAAAGCTATATAATTGATTCTAGGGTTAATAATTTAGATAATTAATAGTTAGAGATTAGATATTTCTTCATATGATTGGATTAAATAGTAGAAAAAGGGTGATTCTAGTACTTGTTTAATAGATCCTTGTAAGATTTGTGTGCTCAAGCCCATGCCTTTTCACCAACTTTTTCAAGCCCATGTGGAGAAAGAAGCCACTAAACAAGAACTAGGAACATGTTTTAAGGAAATAGGGCTTTTTCCTTTTGAAATTCAACTACAAAATATAATAGTTAGGTAGTGGTGCAGTGGTGGACGTATTCTATAGTAGTGGCTTCCAGGGGTGTGTAAAAAAAAACCGATAAAATAGAAAAAAAAAGAAACAAAAAACGTAAAACCAATTTGAAAATTATTGTTGATTGGTACGTCGATTTTAGTTTAGGAATACGATTTTTATTTTTTACGGTTTTTAGTTTTGGTTTTAGTTTATAGCTACAAAAAACCGATGATTAATCGTATATACATATAATTATTTTTAAAATATATATACATATAATTTATACATGTTAATTTCCTTGGATTTTCATTAAAGTACTATGCTCTGTTCTATGTTTGATGGGAGTTAATGTGTCAATTGATTTGGTTTGATTTTTATTGATAATGATACATCTAAAGGCTTGTTTTTCTCCTTTTCCTTAATTTGATTTTCCTTTTTTTTTTTTCAGCTCTTATAATATATATAATAATTTAAATAAAAACTCTATGATAAAGGTTAAAAAATAAGGTTTATTGAAATTATTAATGTGATTTATTAAAACCATTATATGAAATTATTATAAATCTAAAACTGAAAAAGGGTTAATCGTTAAGGCGGTTAACTACTTATAAGTAACCAATTAAGGATCAGGATAATAAAAAATGTACCAATATGGTTAGGTTTAAAAAATAAGGTCATAGACGGGTTAACTGAATTGTGAACACCCCTAGTGGTTTCTAAGTCAAGTGGATGGCAGTGTGGTAATGGTCGACGGTAGTGGAGTTTAGTGAGGGAGCGAGTAAGTCAAGGTCGGAGAGAGAGGCAAGATGAAGAAGGGCAGAGCGAGGGTCGGTGTGAGAGAAAGAGAAGAAGGGAAGAAGCAGCCTAGATCGGGAGAGGCCATCCTTTTTTTAGTTTTGCCTCCCTATAAGATGTGTTGCTGAAGATTAAATTGGCCATTAATGTTGTTTCAAAAGTTCGAAGGATGGATTTGTTTATTATGAAATTTGGAAATTTTGATTTAAAATGAGAAGCCCATATGTTGGATTCTAGAACTTCTAGAATCTGAGTTTTTAATTGCTATACCAAAAAATTAGCTTGAAATTTTGTTTTAAAGCTTGACCGGGATGTTAATGGTAGATACGAGTGTTAAAGGAGATAAAGCGCATGAATCTCACGAGCCTCAAATGTCTGGCGCATGTGTTGCACGTGTTAGAACCAAAAACATGACATTATGGGTTATAGGAGATAAAGCGTGTGAAGCTCACACGCCTCAAATGTTTGACAAGTTTGTTGCACACATAAGAAGCAAAAGGATGTAACTAGCACTCAAGCGGGTATGATCCCATGAGCTCCTAACTGTTTGCTGAAGTCACAACTAGCTAAGCCGAATTTGCTTCTCAGCTTAGTGAGTGTATTAAAAATGTAGTTAATATTTAAGGATTATATAGATTATCTGATTTTTATTTGTATTATATTTATATCAAAACTACATCTGTAATTTATCTATATCATATCTGTATTGTATCAGTTTGATATGTTTATGAGTAAAACTATCAGTTTTTCATTAGTATCCGATTCTTGACAAATATCTATTTAAAAACAACAAAAAACATGGTATCAAAAAAGACCAAAATACAATGAAACAAACATACTCTAAATTGTCAGCCCTAATATGATTTAAAAGCAAATAGGCTATAAACAACATGGACTTAAGTTGAAAAGATTTTTAAATGCAGCCTAACACATTAAGAAATAAATACTACACCCATAACAAAGCTAATTTTATTTTATTTTTATTTTTATTATTTCTATTCTTTTTTTCCCTAATCTATTTACCTAAGAGAGGGAGTTTCCTAATTTCTAAATATTTTAATTTTTCTATTTTCCAATTTTTATTTTTTTATGTTTATTTGTTAATTAATTAATTTTAGTCCTTTATTATTTTATTCTAATTAATTTAATTAAAAATTTTATTTTCACAATTTTTTTTATACTTTTCAATATTTTACATTTTTTCATTTTTATATATTTTTAGGGAAGCAAAAATAGGACATCAACATTTTGATTTCAATTTACATGAGGAAATCATTCAATAATGTAAGAGAAGGGCAATACATAATCACAAACTTATCAACTAGTTTATTAATGAAAACTAAAATTTCTCAATATAATGAGAGATTTATTCAAATTGTAAATAACAGGAAATGAAAGTATGAAGCATAAGATAGTTAATGAAGAAAGCAAAACCTTGGTAGTGTTGTATATAATTTAAGCAATTTGTTTTATCTCTTAGATATTTGAATTATTATACATTTAAACTTATTTATGTAGCTTCACATTTCTTAGAAATTAAAGTATTTTGATTATATTGGTCTATGGAGAAGATGATTATTTTGAAATCATTGATGGTCATATGTTTTGCTTGAACTATAGAACTCAGTATAAAGATTTGAAGTCTCACTATAAGTCTATATGTGTGCTTGGAAAATATTAATGGCATACAAATGTGGATATATTATACATATTACTATACATCCACTGTAATTGATCTAATATTGTTTTGTGAGGGAGTAAAATTAGGGATTTAATGACAAGTTGCAAAAAAATATCTATTTATGAACCATACTCTTCCTTTATGACAAATTGTACATATTACTCTGATGTAAAGGAAACAAAGTAGTATCGCCTATTTACTCCTACGATAGTGAAATTTTGGCATCTTTTCCAAATCAATTTTGATCTTGCAAAGAGGAATTGATATCTAGGATTTGTAAGAATGAGTTAGATATCAAGGTTTGTTTCAACATTTCTATAATCAAACATTTCTCTTTATCAAATGTGATTTTCTTCACACCTAACATGCATCAGAGAGGTCGATTCCAATCTCCTTTGAAACATCCTTACAAGTGTTTTCATCATTTACCGATTGCTTAGTCCATTCCTTAAAAAAAAAAAAAAACATATTCATATGCTCCTAGAGTATTGCATTAGGTTTTCTCATTTCATAGCTTGTTTCATTAGAAAAGCATTCGTTGGATCTTCACTCAAGATTAGCCTTTTCTTACATTTGAAGATATCGCTTGCTCAATCCTTGGTGGAGGGTGAGCAGAGCTGAGCGTTAGGTTCTTCATCATGTTTGTATAACTTTGCACATTAGTTTTATCATGACGTTCCTAATTCTAAAATATTTTAAAAGGTATAAGAAAAAAAGAAAGAAAGATTTGCAACTAAAGTACATTTGAAAAAAACAATGAGTTTGCTGCAAATGATTGGAAAATCCTATGATTTGTTACCTTTTTAATGAGATTGGTCCTATTGTTTGTCTAACATCTCAAATTCATACACAATCCCATTGAAATTTTTAGTATACCAATTTTTATATTTATTTTTATTTTAATGGGAAACAAAATCAATGAGACTATTAAAAAAATAGATAGAAAGAAATGAAAAAATGGGAAGTGATACAAAAAGAAACTCTATTCGATATTTTATTTTATCTAGAAGATAAGAGGAGATTGTATGAAAAATGTAATCGATTCTTTTGTATCCTTGGGTCATTGGCCACCAATCAAACTTTCAAGTTTAATATCAATATTTTAGCAATAAACTCAATAAATCTAAACGTAGATTTGGTGTATTTACCTTTATCTTTTTTTTTTTGGAAAGGGAGTGTGTGCGAGTTCTTTATTTCAAGAATAGATAACCCGTTTATGATACTGTAGAAGTTAGTTAGCTAAATCATTAGCCACTTAATGAATAAATGGAAAGGAAAAATTATAAGGAACACAAAGAAATTAGAAGCTTCACCAACTAATATTAAAATATGTAAAAGTTTCCATTAATGGTCATTCAACCCACTTATTTAAAAATATAAATATGGATATATAATATATATATGTGAAAGAGAGACAAAAAAAATTTCTTTGCTTACTTTCTCAATAAATTTGCATGGCACTTCTATAGTGGCATTTTCCTCTATTAAAAAGATAGAATATATTGGTATTCAAGGGATAAAATTTGGAAAACGAAAAAGGAAAAGAAAAATAAAAAAGAAAAGCCTACATTTGAGTTAATGTAATTTTACAAGTTTGATCAATCAATTATCTCACTACTAAAATAAATAGAGTAATTGATATATTAATGATAAAAGCTTAATCATTTTACCATATAGGATAAGAAAGGAATTGCATTCCATTTTAATAGAAACATAATAAAGTTGCAATAAATATAACATACCTATTATAATGTCTACATGGTATAAAATATGAAATAAATAATTATTAAAATAAAAAAAATGTAATAATCCTTATTTTTAAATTGGAGAGAAGATAATTGGATGCACCCTTCGTAATCAATGACGACGAAAACTACAGTAACGGACAAGGTGTGGTGCTTCCGTGTACTGCACATTGATGTATCCATCTACAACGTGTATAGATATCTTTCCCTAATGATCAATGAAAAGCACACGGTGAAAGTTGAATTATTAAAATTTTTTAAAATTATAAATCAACAGTTATACACTTTAAAATCTTTCAAAAGTTCAACTGATATTACGTTTAATAATTTTAATTACTAATGACACCTATATTACGGCTGATTTAGAAAACATAACATTATATTTCGACGATTGATCATGCAAAATAGAAAAATAAACTTGACAAAAGAAAGGAAAAAAAAAAAAAGAAGAAGAAGTTATATGTATGTGTTTTCATGGTTTTGATGTCATATTTTTATCGTTTTTAAATAGATATTTATTAAAAAATAGATATGATGTTATAAATAGATGTAATATAAATAAAATATAAATTCAAATTAGATATATAAAATAAGATCAGGTAATCTAAACAGGATTAAGGAAAGGGTATTGATGTCAATTTATCCCCCCCTCGCCCCTCCATAAAAAGGATGATGGCCTTCCTATAAACATACAAAACATCACCCAGACGGTAGAAGCCCAATAAAATCGTCTGAAAAATCGTTGTTCATGATTATGGAGTCAATAAACAATAAACAAAAGCATTTCGTTCTTGTACACGGAGCATGTCACGGTGCATGGTCTTGGTACAAGCTGAAACCCCAGCTAGAGGCAGCCGGCCATCGAGTCACCGTGCTCAACCTCACCGGCTCCGGCACGGACACAAAGACCATATATGATATCCACGAGTTCTATGAGTATACCAAGCCATTGATGGAGCTGATGGCAGCACTTGGTCCACATGAGAAGGTTGTTCTAGTGGGTCACAGCTTAGGAGGTATGAATTTGGCACTGGCCATGGAGGAGTTCCCGGAGAAGGTGGCGGTCGCCATTTTCTTGACGGCCTTTATGCCGGATACTGTGCACAAACCGTCGTACGTACTGAAGGAGGTACATAAGAGCAACTTTAACAATGATCCTTATAGAATTGTTTAAAGTATCACATTAACATTTAAGCAATTTTATACTTTATTTATGAATTATTTCAAATGAGTTGTGCAGTATTTTTTTAATAATTTTTTTCAATAATCTTTTACTTTAAGTGACTTAAGAAACTTATTTTTTTATGTTGTTTAATTAAACAATTTTAATATTGATTTTTGTGTGAAGAATATTATTTTATTAGTTAAATGAAGTTATTTGGTCTATGTTTTTATGCTTTTATTAGTTAAATAGAATTTCTTGTCTAGATTCTTATGCATTTATTAGTTAAATGAAGGTGATTGACCTAGGTTTTTATGTGAAACACCTTAGATAAAGATGGTTTAAATAAAGCTTGGAAAAGAAAACCTGCTAGGAAAAATAAACCTACACTGCAGATCATATGTATTCTAATAAGTTGCTTTAGTTCTTTATAATATCTTGTAATTTGAAATAAAGTTAATAAAAAAAATAGTACCTAAATATTATAAAAAATTAAATTAAGTATTTAAAGTTTGATTTTGAATAATTTGATATTTGAATATATGAAAAAAGTCTGTGAAAATTTGGATTGGATAGTAAAATTGTTAAAATTAAACTTCAAGTATGAAAAAAATCAATAAAAATTTTATTCAGGTACCAAATTGTTCAAAATCAAATTTATGTACTTAATTAGATTTTTTTATAAAAGTTCAAGTACCATTTTTGATATTATTTAGTTGAAATATATGTCATTATTAGCTATATATATCTATATTATTTAAGTATGATTATGGTAAGGCCAAAAAAAAAAAAAAACAATGTGAATATGGGGATATTTTATTATTATTATTATTATTATTATTATTATTATTATTATTATTATATCAAAAGATTCAACGATTAAGGATAAATTCATTTAAGATCATAATGTTTAGATATATGGGTCAATTAAAATCACTCTTATACGTGTTAATAGAAGAAACATTTAAATTAAACTCAAAAAATTCGTCACATTATGACACATTAAAATTAACTTTCCCTCAAATGTTATAACTTTTCGGTATAATTTACCCTTTATTAATATATAAAAATTATATTTTTATATTATATCACTAACGCTAAATATTAAATAATATAATTCACCATTAATAATAAAAATGAATGCTTTTATGTAATTTATTTTTAAATCTATTAATATTATTATATTTATCTTCCATTATAATTGATTATGATAATAATTCCTTTGGGTCAATATCATAGTTTACAACTCAATTTTATATTTTTTTTGCAAATATATACTTGAAATTTTAAATTGTCAATTTAGATACCTAATTAATTTTTTTTGAAAAATATAAAAATACCTCATAAACTTTAAGGGTGATGCAAATTGGCTCCTAAATTTTGAAAATATGGTTTTGACTCCATGAATACAAACAATTTACAAATAAGACATCCTACTCCCTTTTTTTTTGTCATTATTTGTGCACACCGTACAACTTTTCAACAAAAGTACACCTAAACAGTGAATTTTTGTACATTTTGACAAAAAGTATAAAATGTTTTATTTATAAATTGTTTATAATTCAAAGGTTAAAAATCACATTTTCAAAGTTCATAAATCAATTCGCACCACCCTTAAAATTTATATGGTGTTTTTATATTTTATCCTAAATATTTTATATACCATTAATACTTTGTCTTTTTTTTTTGTTTATTGTTGTTATCTTATTATAACAGACAATGAATCATAATGCTATACTTATTGTTGTTAACTTTTAACAATGTACAAATTGACATTTTAGAACTTCAATGTATAATTATTTAAAAAAACATAAAATTAAGACATAAATCACGGTATGTTCTTTTATTATTTAGGGGGTATAAAATATTATTACATGCTCAATAATTTGATACCATAAAATAAAGTGAAAGGTCACCTTTTAGCGGTATAAATAGATTCAGCTGCTCTTTTCATATGATAGAAATCATTAGGTCTGTATGTATTATCTTTGAATAATGACATAAAGAAACAGTTTAGTGATATAGAGAACAGTATATGCAGATGCATACAATAAAGCATTTATTAAAAGGGATGTGGAGAAATTACTGTTCATGTAGCTAGCCCTGACGGACGACGGAGTGTTTTGGACCATTGAAAATAATGAATGAGTCCAAAAGGTTGGTCTAACTTTGCCGTATTTTTTGAAATTTTAATTGTAATTTTCCAATGATATTTTCCAAGTCTTGCTTCTAATTGGATGGTTTATATAATATCACTATCCTAACGGATATCATAAGGTCTAACCTAATACACTGTCCAGGAACCTATGCGAGGCTGCATAGGCCACATATTTCATGTTCCAATTGCAGCACTGGTCAACACAAATTGGTCTGGATACATATATATATATATATATATTGGGTGAAATGTATTGACAACTCTGTTATAAGGGTTTTTGAGTAGATTAATCATTAATCATTATCCCGTCCATATAATACCTAAATTAAGTTTGACATTCATTCATGCTTCAAGGTTCTACGTCTTATCTTATATGATTTTGGTCACGTTGCTGCATTGCAGTCGTAATGAAATTCATTAACTTGTACGATTTTGTTTCGAAAAGTAGTACTGTGGGTTGGCTCCAAAAGAAGCTTGGCTAGACACGCAGTTTTCATCCTATGGGACACCTGATCGCCCTTCAACCTCAATGTTCTTTGGTCCCTTGTTCCTGTCATCAAAGCTTTACCAACTGTCGCCATCTGAGGTACGTCACTCATTGTCCTTTCACTTGTCAGTAATTTTAATTTTATTATAACCTTATTTCTTATTTTTTTTTTATGAATAGCTATTATTTCATTTAGTACACTAAATAATGATTCCACGATGAATCTCTATTACACAAAACATTAAATATCTATTTTTTATTCAAACCTATGAATACCAATTCAATGCTGAAAGTATCTTTTTTTTTTAAATATCATTTTTAAATAAAAAAATTAATAAAGAAAAATCATATTACAACGTTATTCAATTCCTCTGTAATAACAATTCCATTACAATGTTATTCATTCAACGAAGTGAACAGACCATCACTCTTTCTCCACGTCACACACACACTCTCTCTCCTCCTACTTAAAATAGACTAATTATATATCTAGATTGTTTTATTTTATTTATATCTTATTTATATTTGAATAAAATTTTTTGTTTTTTTATCTATATTTATTTCTTAACAAATATTTATTAAAAAAAATATAAAAACGATAAAAAGAAAAAGAAACAAACAGGGTAATCGCTTCTGGGGATAATTCTGGATGGAAATGCAAAGCCAGTCAGCCTTCAAGTCCCTTTTTTTTTTTTTTTTTTTTAGCATCATCATTCATCACCGAGAAATTTATACTCGCTCCACTTAGCAGGACTCTAATTTCCCATATCCTAGAGATAATAGTAACCTACATAGCTACATTTTAAATCCACTCATAAGTATAGGCTCAATTCTTTTCGTTAAACGTATTATAGATTCGTAATATGAAATACTGATTTAAAATCTGTTAGGAAAAGGGCATTAATCATTACTAGTCCTCTACTAAATTACAGTAAGATGGATCCTTCCTCCACAATAGATTATAATTTATTTCATGTTGATAAAAGCATTTGAATCATATTGATCTCCCAATGTCTAATGGTTTCGATCACATTTAGGTTTCTTTTCATAGCAATTACAAAAATAATATGACAAAAAATTTATATATGGTTAGAAACTAGTACAGATGTTAATAATTCACACATTTTATATTTGTCCAAAAACGGATGCAGGATTGAAAGATATGGCCAATCATCAATATCATCAGAATTATTAGATCCATGCTACTATTGTATAGAAAAAAAAAAGCACGACCTTGCAATATTAAATTAATTAAAAAAACAAAGTCTAACTTATCACCTTTTTTAGTAATAAAATCATCTATATTAAATTTTTATTAATTTTTCAAATCAAAAGACAATTAGTGAGTTAATGATATTTAATTATATTAATATTAAAATATTATGAAATAGTATTTCTGAATATATGTATTTATAAAAATAATAGGGAATACAATCATGCAAAATTAAATTAATAAAAAAAATAATGAAAGAGGCAAGAAAATGAAAGGAGAACATAATATAATGATATGTAATTAGCATGACACCAATTATACAAAGAAAAAAGAAGTTACAAGCGAAAAGTGCACTATATATCACATATAATAAAAATTATAACATTGTCACACATGAGAGCAATAATGGTAGAGTTTATGTTTGCGTGATAATAATAGTAAAACATTGTATTTCAATTAAAAAATGTTAAAAGTTTTTGATATTGATTATGAATCTATGGCTCATGCCCTCGGAAAAAAAAAAAAAAAAAGATTAGTTTTGAAATTCAATGTCATAGCTTAACTTATGAATGATTATATCTATATAATTAAAGTAAGAGAAATTATTTTGGTGCCTTTAATCTTATATATTTTAACCCACAAACCCTTAACTTCCTTTTTTGCTCTTTAATTAATACCCACTCGTTCCTTCTATTCTCTCCAAAGCTTGCATTAAAATTTAGAGGAAGAAAGGACATCATGTTATATATAAAACATTTTTTAAATGAAATTCTAGATAGAGTTTTTTAAGTCAAACATTTTAATATTTTAACATAAAATTTATTTTTTTTTTAATTAATTTTTTTTTATAATTTGGTATATTGAATTTGTACATGCAATGCAATAGAATCCTGCCAGTAATTGATTGCTTCCATAAAATGAAATAAAAGGGAGAGAAAGAATAAATAGAAAAATTTACTATTTATTATTATTTTGCAAAAAAAAAAAATTAAATAGAGCATTCACATCTTTAAAATAAATTATATATGAAAAGATCTTTGTTTTTATTATAAGAAAAGAGAAAATGGAAAATATACAATCAATTTTAGAAATTATAAAATTTAAATTCAAAAACAAAAGAAAATTCAAATCTCAACCTGCTTGTTTAGGTGAAAATAAAAAAAGAAAACAATCTAATGCATTATCATGCTCTAGTTTCCAAGGGCAAGAATCAATTTAATGCTTAGTCCTTTTTTCTTTCCTTTTCTTTTTTGCCCAGCTGTAATTCTTAGGGCTCATATGCTGTTGCCAACAATTCTTTATTAAAGCAACAAGTTGGGCTGGGGGGCTAGGGCCCTTTCCTTAGGGTCCCCGGGCCCGTCCCCGCATGTGCCTATGAAGAACGTTATAAGAAACATT